>CM053595.1:174877199-174900855 GCA_028646575.1 Pseudocheirus occidentalis
GTCTTACAGTGGGATCAATGTTCTGGGCTGGGGGGTAGGGACAAAAAGGGGAGAAAATTTGTAACTCAAAACCTTGTGGAAATGAATGATATAACCAAGAAAATAAATTAAGATTAAAAAAAAATTATTGAAACAGAAAAGGAGGAATTAGAAGATAAAGATAAAATGGTTTTTATAGAACACCTGGACCTCATTTTACAAAATAACTGTTCTGAAAAAGCTGTGTGTAAATAGCATTTCTGCATGCTGAAACATTTTAAATATATTAGAGAAGCTTAGTATTTAAAGGAATTGTATAATGAATCCTATTTCTGGCCCTCATCAACATCATCATCATTCACAATGCTACAATGCCTTAGAATCTGCAGAGTACTTTGCTCCCAGCAACCCTCTGAGGTAGGTGCTACAAGTAGTATTATTCCTATTTTACAAGTGAGAACGCTGAAATTCTGAAATTTTAAATGACTTGTCCATGGTAAAAAAAAAATGAAATTAAAGTAAAAACCTTAGTAAGCATATGAGTTAAAATATTGAGCCAGGTCTTCCAAATTCTAGGTTAAATACTTTCAACATTGATACATCTCAGTGGTCCAGGGAACAACTAGTCCAAGCCTTTGCTTCCTGTACATTGTGACAGTATGACAGAACCTTTTCATACCTACCATGTGCCTCTCCATTGGGCTCTGGGTGAAACGCAATTTAATTCTTCAGATTTTGTATTATGTGACTAGTAGTAGCCAGAACATTATAATCAGAACAGTTATATTGAAAAGATAGCTCTTTATTTCAGGGAGAAGTCTGATGTTATTAAGAGCACTGCATACTTTTCCAGATGCAATTTCGATCACTCTTCTATTAAGTTCTAGGTGCCACTCATTGTCTATCTGAAGAACTTAACAACATATGCTCTAATAGAACAACTCTATGGATTGTCTATTGAACTGATTGTCATAATTTGATCAATAGATAGCTTTCATCCATCTAGTTTTTCCCATGTGGGTGTTAGAAGAAATTATTTTGGGTGCTCCTAGTTCTCAACTGGAAACTCAGCACTTTTCAAGGCTTGATTCAATCTGCATAATGTCATCAGAAATTAGAAGCAGTTAGAGAACTCCATTATTCGTAGGGAATTCTCCATTCATTTTGATCTGTGGCTGAGTTATATGCATAACAACGACAAATAATTTTATTGAGGATGAGCTCCTTGTTTATATCTCACATAATTTTAATAACAAGTTATTTCTTTTGTTACATATTTTATCAAACAGTTATCAAAGTTATCTCTCTTGTTACATCTTTCAAGGAATGTTGTATGATTTTAACAAATGCATAACAGGCTTCCTATGGAAGCAAAATCTTCAATACTGATCTACTGAATTAAATGGGGTTTTTAATAGTCAACAAATCATAGACGTGGTAAGATCTTGTATTCTCTCAACCTTTTTAGTCAATTAGGTATTTGCAAAATTGTGGTCTGCTGTAGAATATTGTTTGCAAACGCCTGTGGATTTCCTTCTCATACCTTAATCAAAGATACCCTTCATATGCTTTCAACAGTGTTCTTATTAAAAATTATGTACAGGTGGAAAAGTATTCATATAAGTACATAGGTATTGATATTTTCTCACTGACTTTTGGGTGGTCACAGGTGCACGATTGTTTTAAATATGTATCCTCTGGGTATTCTCTCATAACTTGCTGATTGAGTCCCCAGTAGGTGGGATACTACTCTCACAAGTTCTAGGGAATTTAGCTTGTGGCGCTGCATTCCTAAACCTGTAGCTCACTAAACTTCACGAGTATGCTTCCCATTCACAATCAATAGCTCTTACGAAAGGCTTTGCTAAAATGGGATTGATAAAAACCCCAACAACTTACTGATTAAACGTAATTCAAAAAAATCCTTAGTCATACTCTCCCACAAATATCTACAACAATGATAGTGAGGCATACATTTAAGACACTCTGTGGCAAAGGAAATTTTTAAATTGAGGCAGAATAAGGGAAAGACATCTTTTTTCTCTTTGTAGTCTTCATGTAGCTCCCCATGGGTACAGCATCTCTGGTGGCTTGCTCAAATGAACCCCCAGAGTCTGCCCTTCTCTACAGTCAGCTTTTTTTTCTCTGCTTCCAATATTCCTATTAATTTTAAGGTACCTACTTCTTTGAAGGTTTGTCTTTCTCTGTCCATATATATCTAATAAGTGTGTCTGCTCTGAGTCTTCCCCCTGGATTCTCTCAGACCAGTGAAATCTTGAACTGCTGTATATGTCTCCCTTTGGGCAAGTTGCCACTTAGATGATTTATGGGGAGGGAAGGAACAGAGAGAAATCCCTTCCTTTTCCCCCACAGGGTTTTCTTCCACAAAGTATACCTGAGCCTTGACTCACTCTCATTCTCCAGGGTTAATTTATTTCAAGTGCCCAATGGCATATCTAATTTGCACAGCCAATTAAGTTATTCCCTTCTGACTCAATCATAGTGCTATTCATACTTCACAGATGGGTCAATGTGTATAAAGTTAGTCTAACATCTCAGTTATACCTCGTGATTATATTCTGACCTTTTTGAGAGGGAAGGTTGCTCAAAGATTAACTTCCTTACACTAATTTCCCTTACTTCTTCATATACCTTGTTCTAATCTTCCCTTTCCTTTTTTGGAGTTAAGGCATGTAGTTCTAACCGGTTCTGTGGCATATCATCTTCTTTCTAATCACTTTGACCTCAGAACTCTGGACTTGGATAATCAAATGAGGTCATGCTACATGCTACAGATGAGATTTCTCTTTGATAATGGCTTTTGGAATCAACCAATCTTTATTTGGATTCCTGGTTCAAATTATTCTCTTATATGATTTCTTAAGACAGATTCAAGGTTGTCATTTTATTATAATTTTCTGCCATTGATTCTTAGATTATCACCCCTTACTCTGTTTTACAGATCAGTTCTTTTCTATGGCAGATATTTTCTCTGTTCTTCTAGTTTATCTTTGTTCTAACATTTCTTGATAACATTGAATCTTTTAATTTTCTTTCTTGCATTCTTTCTTTTAGGGTTTCCACAGCTCTCCTAAGCTTTCTCAGCTTCTTCTCTAAGCTTTTCATTTTTTATCTTCCAAAAACTTGAAATTCTCATCCTCCCAACCTGCTAGTATTTTCCCACTCTCAGTTACTATTTCTGCCTTGTATGCTTCTTGTAAGTTTTAAATACTTTTTCCCCAATCACATGTGCCTTGTATGTTTCTTATATATACTAATATATGTACGTCTCATCTCCCTCCTTAGAATGTAAGCTTCTTGAGAACAAGGACTGTTTTGCCTTGTATCCTCTGATTTTACACAATATCTGGTACATTGTAGGTCCCTAATCAGTATTTACTGATTGGTTGAATGACTGATTAACTGTGAATATACCACAGTCTTTTCTGGGGTTTTGAAAAATTATTTTGCTTCTAGAATCTTATCCTGGGATTTTACTAGACTATAGCGTTTCTTCCTTACATTAACTATTTTCCTTCTTTTAGTCACTTCAGTGCTTTCACCATTTTTTCCCACCACCAGCTTTACTGATGAACTTCTACCTTTTGAGGAATGGATGACTCTAATTAGTTATGAGAGGAAATTTTCTAGGATTGATAAGCAAAGGCTTTTAGTAATTATCTATCCCTCCTGAAATTAGTTTCAAGTTTCTGTTAAATTACTCACCACTAAGTGAGACTCCTATAACCTAGGAGAGGAGCATGGAGAGGATACTAGGAACTACTAAATTTAATGAAATCTAGTGTGGTCAGTGAGGATCTTTGATAATCTCTATGTTAAAATTATATTTTCTTCTGCTCTACCTTCTAGTACTTGATTACCACCCCCTTCTAGTTAGTATAGTAAGTTGGTTATAAGTAGCCAGTATAAAGAGGTAACAACAACAGGAAGTCAAAGTAAGAGAGAAACCTAGAAGTCACTTACAGACTGTCCCAATGGATCAAAGGAGCATAATTTACAAACTGTATAATATATTAACTAAAATCACATCCTGAGACTATGTACTAAATCAGGGGAAGTCATGTAGGCTTTGCTGTCAGAAGTTTTAGGTGCTATGATATGTAAACCTAAGACTAGCTCTAGATACCCTCAGTAAAACTAGAAGAATCCTAAATGATGTTGACAACTTTGAGATGATGTGGATATGTTTATGAACTTAATTTTATAGTATTGCTGACAATTTTGAAATTATTCAAATATGCTAATGAACTAACCACAAGGTGGCACAGATAATAGTCAGTCTGTCACCTACTAAAATCCCAGGAAAAATGAAACCTCAAACTCTGCCCCAAACACTCTTTCATCTCCTAATTGTCCGTGTTGCTCAAGTGCTCCCAACTCTGATCCATGGTTACATAAGTGACTGCCTCCTCATTCCTTTCCCTATATTACCTATCTTCCTTCAGCACACAATCCCCATCCCCACACCATCTGACTCTGTATCCTTCCTCTTTTCTAATCATTTGTCTCTACTTTCTGTGCCATTTGCCCTTATGCCCTCTGTGCTTTACTAAAGTGTGACTGCAGCCTTACCTCCTGTTGCCTTTCTGGTCTTTCCTGGCAAATACTCCAAGAACCAGGTGTGCCTGTCCCCATTTCATAATTTCACAAATCAATAATTCTCTAGTTTCAGGCTTTCACTGATTCAGCAATTATTGTAGCCACTGACCATGCTGATACCATAGCAGGGCAAAGGTGGAAGTAGGGCTATATAAAGTATGTAGAATAAAATATAGTTTGGTTGGGGGGGGGGGAGTCTCTTTCCATTTTAAGAGATGATTACCATATGAGAATTTCCTTTTTCTCTTTCCTCTTTATTTCTATTATCCTACTTCTTAGTATTTTGGCCAGATTCATTTTGCCTGGAGAATCTTTTATTTTGTTCTTCACAAGAAGAGGATAATGCATGAAATTTAATTATCTTCATGATGGTCTTTTTGCAAATGTTTACCATGAGCATTGCAATATGAGATGAACAAATAATGTTTATTACTGCATTTGGATGCATGACAAAATGAACTCTACCACTTTCTTTATTTGCCTCACAAAGTTGAATGAATCTATGAGCCTTTCTTCCATTGAACTACACCAAATTTTTGTCCTCTGGCTTCATTTTTAATTTCAATTTTAATTTCAAGTTTGATACAATTCAGTTCCTCTAGTATGTCTATGTATACACATACTAATTGAATAATCATTGGTCATAATCGAAAGAATTACATCAAGAATTTAAATTACCAATAGTTAATGCTCATAGAGGATCCAAAGTATATGATTTTTGGTACTTTCTCCCTGTTCCCCCACACTCTGCTTAATAATGGCTAGATTGAAAGGGGGTTGCATAGGACTAGGACCATGTTATTTATTACTGTTCCATGAGTTCCCATAGCCAAAAAATTCACCACTGAGAAGCCAGACTGGTGATGAACCTCTCTTATCTTAGTGAAGTTAATGAGCATGATCCTCAAAAAGGAAAAAAAAATTGGTTACCAAGACAATAGTTGAAATCTTTCTAATATGGCAGAACTTGCCAGGATTGTGCTAATGTCCTCCCATACTCACTCTCCTCTTTGGATTTTTATGATGCTGTTCTCTCAGTTACATTAAAAAATAGAATGAGTAACTCCATTTTGGCTTTATCTTACTTTTTGTGAAGTTTCAACTTCTTGTAAGTCACCTGATTATGGGAAAGCTACAAGATGGGAAAGTCACCAGACTACCCACCCTCTCACCTTAACGTCTCTTAATCCAACAATAAGAAACCAAGTGTCTCCATCCCTCTTTTCCATTCCCTACAATTATATAATAAATGCAGAAATCAATGGTCAGGGTCCTTGTGCTACTGAAAACATGGCACCCAATTTGTTTCTGCAACTGCATGTCTTGCTAAATAAATAATTGTCTGGATGTAACTACTTGGTGTTTTCATTTCACCATAACATCTCATATTTTCTTCTATGTGTCTCATCCTCTGAGGAATCCTTATACATATTATATTTACTAACTGTGGCCATAGCCCCAAGGTTCTATCCCCGGCCATCTTCTCTTTTCTCCGGCTCCCTTGGATGCAATAACCATCTATATGAGATTCTCACAAGTGAAATTGCCCTGTCCAGGGCAGCTAGGTGGCACAGTGAATAGAGCACCGGCCCTGGAGTCAGGACAACCTGAGTTCAAATCCTGCCTCAGACACTTAACACACACACACACACACACACACACACACACTAGCCATGTGACCTTGAGTCGCTTAACCCCAATTGCCCTCAAAAAAAAGGGGGGGGGCAAAAAAGTCATTGTCTTGCTTTTGAGGAATATACAATCTAGCTACAAGAGAAAATGTGGCCATGCAGATTTATACAAAATGGCAGGGGGGGAAGATAATGTGGGTGAAGATGACAGTAGTATCTAGGGGGATCAAAAAGGCTTCATGTAGAAAATGGCATCTGAGATAAGCCTTGAAAGAAAGTAGGCATTTAAAAATACAGTAGTTAAAAAAATATATAGTGGTGAAAACTGAATACATTCCAGTCATTGGAGACAACCAATACAAAGCCATTGAGATGAGCCATGTATTGGTATGTATGAGGAACAAAAAGAGAGACATTTTGTATGGACACAGAGTGTTTGAATTTGAGTAAAGGATAATGAAGCTAAAAATGTAGGTTAGGCCCTGGGCCTGAGACCCCATCACCATGCAGCCCCTCCTCACTTTCATTCACCTAAACTCTTTCATAGGATTTGACAATTCACTGTTAATGGCTATGTAATGTATTAAATTGATCAGACTATATTAAAAATAGAAATGATGCTTTGCATGTAATGCTATTATAATTATCTGTATTCATTCCTTATTTCTCCTACTAAATCATAAGTTCTATGGGGACAAGGACTATGTCTCATCTAAACTTTGTATCTTCCCATTTTCTTAGCATAGCCATTTGTACTATGTAGATATTTAATAAATGTTCACTGAATGAGTAAGTACTTGGTCATATTCCCAGAACCTCTGAAATTCTAAACAGAATCAATGAAAATCATGCAGGAAGTTGAATATAAATTCTCTCCTTTCAGTTCTTCATTTGGCTTCCATGGAAATTTGTGTTTATCAGGAAAGTAACACTGTGTCTATATGACACCAAGACAGCAATAAGTCCACCTGGGTAGCTAAGTGCAATTAATAAATTCACTTGCCCAACTTTATATACAAAAAAATCCAGTATATACACACACACACACATGCATTCATCTGCAAGCAAAGGCTATAATAACTACAGGGTTTTTATTAAGGTGAATTCTATCAAACGTGTTTTTTTCCAAACTAAATTGAGAGCATTTTCTTCTAGGGGAGACATGCTTTGTTGTATGAAAAGCAGTAAAATAAGTAAAGATGGTTAATTTCTTGCAATTATGCCCAAGGATTCTTTAAAAATCTATGAAATTGGTTTGAATGATTTCATTTATTTGGTATTCATCTTCTCTGATCCCTCACACACACAAACACACTTCCAGCTACAACAAAATGTAAGCGTCTTTAAGACAGAGAAACTTTTGGTTTTTAATATTGTACCTCCAATTCAACAAACATTTATTGAGTACCTACTATGTCAGGCACTGGAGATACAGAAGTTAAAATGAAACAGTCCTGGTTCCTGAGAAACTTACATGCTGGTGGGAGGGGAGTAGAATACCCAAACAGGGAGAGAGAGACAGAGAGACACAGAGAGAGAGAGAGAGACAGAGAGAAACAGAGACAGAGGGACAGACAGAGAGACAGACAGAGAAAGAGAGAGACAGAGACAGAGAGAGATAGAGACAGAGAGAGAGACAGAGGCACAGAGAAAGACAGAGACAGAGAGATATGTGTGTCTGTATATATGTACATATATACAGATATATATACATACATATGTGTGTGTCTATATATGTGTGTGTATGTATGTAATATGAGGGATAAGAAAAGAGTAACGACTAGAGAGATCTGGAAATGTTTTCATTAATAAATATCCATTGAATTTAACCCTGTCCTATTCAATAAAACTACTACAAAAGAAACGTATTCTATAGGCTTCACTGTTCAAGAGCTTACAATCAAATTGGGAAAATAATATACCCACACACAAATATTCTAGAAATAGGTAGTCCTTCACCTAGAAATCTTTGTCCTTGGATTTATCTAACCATGGACTACTGTGCTTGATTGCTTCTGGGTCTAGCTTATCTAATCTCTTCCACTGATAGAATGTTTTAAACCAGTACAAATTGTTTTGATGATCGATGCTTTAAGATACAGTTTGTGCTCTGGTAATTGCTATATTCTCTTCATTCCTACTTTTTTATTCATGATTTCCCTTGAGATTCTAAACATTTTATTATATATGATAAAAAGCCAGTAGGAGTGATGCAAATAATAAATGCCATCAGGATTCAGTGAAGAGGAAATTCAATGAAGACTTGAGAAGTCAGAGAAGACTTTGTGACGGAGATAGGTCTCGAACCAAACCTTGAAGAGGTGGAAGTGAAGGGCAAGGACATTCTAAGTATATTTGAAGGAAAGTGAAGAAATGGATCTGGCTAAAAAAGAGGCCCAAAGAGGCTCAATGCTCTGCATAAAGTTACAGTTGATTAATTAAAAAATCATTAGAACTATTGAAAAAATCGAATGAGCTTCCTCCTCTGAACATAGTGAGTACCTGTTCATCAAAAGTATTTAAGGAAAGGTTTTCCAATTATTATTTACCATAATCTTGTAAGGAAAGCCTGGTATCATTGAGATACAAAAGGCTCTGTAGTATAAAGGAAAGAACAACAGATTTAAGATAACTTTTTAATGTGAATCTAAATTCTGCTATACACTTACAATCATCTTGGACAAGGAACTTCCTCCACGATGGACATCTTCAAGCAAAAGCTCAATGACCACTTATCAGGTGTGTTATAAGCAGGGATGTGCTTATAAATGTTTAACTACTAGCTAACTCTCTCTCTCTGTGTCTCTCTCTCTTTCTCTCTCTCTTTGTATATGCATATGTTTGTATGTATACACACATATATTATACTTCAAGTTTAATCTGCATTATTAACATGTTTTCCATCACTTCTTAAGTCTAGATACTCAACGAACAATAAATTAAGCTCTGGTGTGTAGCATTTGCCACTGAATTTTACACTGAAAATTTAACTATCGCCTCTCAAGAACCAGTGTAAATTGACTCAAACCCACCCTCGGTTGTAAGTGAAATCATTTCAGTTAAACAGCTGCTATGTGCCAGGCACTGTGCTAAGTGTTGGGGATAGAAAAAACAGTCTCTTCTCTCAAGGAGCTCACAATCTAATGTGGGATATGACTTGCAAATACATATATCCAAACAAGACTTAAAAGACTTCCTTTCCCAGTCTTCTTTAATGTTGAGACTATTCTCAGTTTATCTTCTATGCATCTTGTTTGCACCTAGTGGTTTGTGTGTCATATTCCTCATTAGATTCTGAGTTCTTTGATGCAGGGACATTTTTTGCCCTTCTTTGTATCTGGAGCACTTAGCACAGTGCCTAGCACATAGTAGGTACTTAACAAATACTCATCAAATTCACTCAACTTGCTTCCTTCATATATTTCCCCAATTTTATTCTTAAATGCAATCTCTTGACTCCCCCTACATATTCTCCTTATCAATTCTTACTCCTTGTGATTACCTTGTCCTGTATATAGCCTTGGTCCCAAAGCCCATTGTTACGGGACTCTCTCCTCATCATGGAAATGAATGCCCTCCTCTGGGGCTACATTACTATTAAGCTGCAGCACTTAGCACAATTCTTAGACCTCAGTAGGTGCCTAGTAAATACTTGACTTGACAAGGGAAGATATTACCATTAAAGGGGACTGATGGGAAAAATTCTCATTCAAGGACGGGTTAAACTAAGTAACTACTAAACACCCTTCAAATTCTAGCTGTCTTTGATTCTTGAAAGGTCTTCTTATCATGATGTTAGATGAGTAAAACAAAGTCAGTTTAGAAAGTGCCTTCAACGTCAACAAGAGAATTTTTGACATTGTCCAGTAGACAGAGGGAAACCACTGGAGGTTTCTGAGCCAGAAAGTGTCTTGGGGCAGTGCAGCATGGACCTGGAGTGAGAGTCAAGTGACCCCAGTTCTATTACTTTCTCTGCTGTTAACTAGCTATGTGACCTTGGGAAAGTCAATTCATTTTTCTGAGGTTCCATTTCCTCATCCACAAAATGAGGGGCTTGCATTCATTGAGCTCTGACCCTTACAGTTCTGACATTCTATGGTTCTATTATTGTCAGTGCTTAGCACCACCCTGGTTACAGCTGTGTTTAGGAATGATTTTGAGGCTGATAAGAGATTACACATGAGGGCTAAGAAGGTGTGCCAAACCTCACACAGAAGTAGACAGTTAGTGGAGTACAAAGCTGAGCATTCTCCCATGGTCTATATGCCATAGTGTTAGGAAATCAATGGCCCATTTCTTGGCTTGCCTGAAAAACTGATCGAAACAAGAAGTTCACTTCACAAAGAAGCTCTGTGGGATTTCCAGAGTGGTTTATGTTCAGAGACTGCCTGTGGTGAGTGGAATAGAGCCTCCTTTTGGTAAACGTGGTTGTTAAAATGTTCCCTAGTTTACATAGCATCAGGAAGCAGAGATGCACCTCGATGTTTGACAACGGCTTTTTGTTATTGTTGTTTTTAAAGACACTTGTGTTTTTCTCCTTAGGTGGATAAGCAAGTCTAAACAGCTTTCCTAAATTAAGAGCCTTAAATAGCTAGTTTAGGGAACTGTTATTACAGCAAGTGGCAGAAGGAGGGGAAAGTATCAGATTCACTTGAAATCCACAGCTAATATGAGCAACCTGAAAGTGACCAAAAAAAAAGACTTTTCTTATACCTGTTTGGTATAGATTTCTTTCTCTTTTTTCCCTCTTTGGAGGGGGAAGGTAGGGCAGTTGGGGTTAAGTGACTTGCCCAAGGTCACACAGCTAGTTTTGTGTTAAGTGTCTGAGGCTGGATTTGAACTCAGGTCTTCCTGACTCCAGGGCCACTCTATTCACTGAGCCACCTAGCTGCCCTAGTATAGATAATCATGTGGGAACAGACAAAAAAAAGGTCAAACATTATGGGTCAATACAATAAGTAGGATAAAAAATCTAGGTCTAGATAGGACCTCAAAAGTCATCTGGTTAAACTCTATTATTTTACAAGTAAAGAAACTGACGTGTCGAGTAGTTAAATGACTTGCTCAATGCCACACAGATTACTAGTGTGAGGGACAGAATTTGAATCCAGATTCTGTTATGATGGAATCAAGTTTCTTTCTATTCTATCACATCAGTAAACAATGACCTGGAGCCACAAACACCCTTTCATAAGGTCATTATAAAACATCTCAAAAAATTAACCATTTTGAGACCTTCTTTCCTCATCTGCAAATAATAATAATAATAGTATTTATATAGCACTTTGAAATCTGTAAAACACTGTACAGAGATTATCTTATTTGATTTTCAAAGCACCTGGGTAAAAAAGGTGGGAGTACTTTCCATTTTATAGATGAAAAAACTAAGGGTGAGAGATTAAGTGACTCCCCCAGATAAGACACTAAATGTATGGAGAGGAGATTTGAACTCAGGTCTCCCTAGCACTAAATTAGGCATAGTATTCACTAAATCAGTTAGCAAAACTGGTAATTTGTTATTATATGAGCTCAGAACTGCATGAGTGACAATTACAAGCTTATAGAGAATATGGGGGGCAGGGAGGCGGAAATTAACCAACATAATGAAAAATAAACATTAGCAGAAATCAGTAAGGCACAAACCAAAAGTCAGCAGCACTTTTATATCTGGATATCTTTCAAATAATGAATCACTTTTTTCTGAAATTCATCTTAAGTACATATTTGTTGGAATTGTCCCCAAGAAACTGCTGGCATCGATTCAATTTCAACAAATATTTGACTACCTGTTAGGTGAGTGGCACTGGTAAAATAGTCCTTGCTTCAAGGACCTTATATATTCCACCAAGATGATACAGCATGTACAAACATAATCACGTTCATTTATGTAAAGTAATACAATTTAATTTCAGGATGGAGAGACTTCCCAAAACTGGGAGAATTAAGAATGGTCTCATGAAAGAAGTGACACCTAGAGATCCTAGAAAGCAAATGTAAAGAGGAAGTATGTTCTAGATAAGGGGCATTTTTGTACAAAGGCAGGAAGATGTTAATTTGAACTAAAATAGCAAACGCATTAAGGGGAATGGGATATCTTGGAAGAGTAGATGAGAGTTAAATAATGGATGGTTTTAAATGCCAGACTGAAGATTTTGGATTTCATCCTAAAGATTATCTATTAAAGCATTCTAAGGAAGCAAGGAGGGTAAGGAAGAGAAAGGAAGAGTTGGTGAAATGGTAAGAACTGTGTTTTAGGAATATGAAGAGGAATCAACATGGTGTAATAGAAAGTGCACTAAGGAGTCAGAGAACATACATTTGAATCCTGATTCTGCTACTTCCAATTTTTGTAACCTGAATCAAGTCTCTAGGCATCAATTTCCTCCATGGTAAGATAAAGAAGTTGGACTAGATAATGTTTAAGACATTTTCTGACTCTAAATCCCATGATTCCTGTAATTTCACATGCACAAATCAAGAATAAATGATAATACAGAAGTTTCTCTGATTTAAGAACTCAGCAAATAAGTTTATTGGACTATAGTTGTCTGATGCTACCAGCCTTCAATCATGATTTGGAAATGAAAGTTTATCTTGATTTTAGAAAGTAAGACTGACCTGGCAAAGAACCTTTGTTCTACCTCCATAACATCTCAGGATGCTGCTCAGGAAGCAGGTAGGTGGTACGATGGATAGACTGATCGACTTAGAGGCAGGAAATCCTGAATTCAAATCTAAACACTTACTAGCTGTGTTAACCTGAGCAAGTCACATTCTCTTTCTTTGCCTTGGTTTCCTCATCTGTAAAATGGGGATCATGATAACACCTCCCTCCCAGGGTATTGTGAGAATAAAATGAGCTAATATTTATAAATCACTTTGTAAATCCTGAACTACTATATAACTAAATGCTAGCTACTGCTACAATGATTATTATTAATACCATTTGCAAATGCTCTCTTCTATTCACTCACATACCCAGTCTTTGAGGTTATCTTACACTCCTTACAAAAATTGAGATCTAAACAGCCAGACTATGGAACAAAGTCTTGTCATCAAAGAACCAACCATAAATGTTAGTGCCTGTTTGAGAAGTAAACAATGAGACTACAAAATGAATAAAAACAATCAATTCCCATTAATTTATTAAAGTAGGTACAAAATGCATGCAAAAAATATAGAAAGTAATTTTCAGGAGATCAGTAGGGAAAGGCAGTGCATGCTAATAGTAATAATAATAATAGCTAATATTTATATAATACTCTGTGCCAGAAAGTACTTGAAGTGTTATACAATTATTATCACGTTTGATTCTCAACAGCAACCCTGGAAGACAGTTGCTATTATTATCCCCATTTTACAAACAAGGAAACTGAGGGAACCAGAGGTTAAATAACTTGCCCATGGTCACCCAGCTAGATTCTAACTCAGGTCTTCCTGACTCGAGGCAGCACTCTATCCACTATGCAAACTAACTCCCCTCACAATAGTATCTTGGAGGACCAAGAAAAATCTCAGGTTAAGATAGCACTTGAGCTAAGCTTTAAAGGAAGCCAGGTATTCTAACAGACTGACATTAGATTGAAGACAGAAACTATCTTTTGCCTCTTTTTGTATCCCTAGTGCTTAGCACATAGTAGATGCTTAATACATAACGACAGATTAATTGGCATGAGTTAGGAATACATTTAAGGCATGCAGAACAGCCTTGAAAACAAGTACAAAAAAATAGGTGGGATACTGAGTTTGAGAAAAAGCAAGTAGTAGAACAGACTGGCTGGAACATGGAGTGTATGAAGGGAAGGAAAATATGATTGTAAGCCTAAAAAGAGAGGCTAGAGTCACATTGTGAAGGTCTTTAAATTATGAACAGAAGGATTTGTGTCACAGAGGAAAAGGTGAGCCACTGAGCATTTTAAATAGGGTAGTGGCATGGTCAGATCAGTGCCTTTGGCAACTATTTGGGAAATAGATTGAAGAAAAGAAAACCGAGGTAGGAAGGCTAATTAGGATGATATTGCAATGATACAGGTAAAAATTGAAGAGTAGGCATTTGTAAGAGATGCTGTAACAAAAAACTTGTTACCTGATTAAATATAAAGGGGGAAGGAGAGAGAAGGGATTTTCTCATGATCACAATGGTAAGAAATAGCAGGGCTAGGGGTGGCTAGATGGTGCAGCAAATAAGAGCTCTGGCCCTGGAGTCAGGAGGACCTGAGTTGAAATCCGGCCTCAGATACTTAACACTTATTAGCTGTGTGACCTTAGGCAAGTCACTTAACCCCAAATTCCCTGCCTTTCCCCTTCCAAAAAAAAGGAAAGAAAGAAAGAAAGAAAGAAAGAAAGAAAGAAAGAAAGAAAGAAAGAAAGAAAGCTAAAAGCTCTGCATTTTGAAGGAGTTAACACTGTAGTATGGAAGCCAGAAAAGCTAACATGATCTTGGGTGGAATTAAGAAAAGCATAGCTTCTAAGAAGAAGGAGGTACGTGACAAGTTAAAATTTCAAGAGACAGAGTTTCTGGGTAATTAATACTCAATTTATTAATTATGACTAGTAAATAATCAATAAACTGAGGTCAGTGATTTCTTTTGACAGTCAAAGACCAACCTCAGAGGCCACTGAATGCTTAAATGCCCTTGGAAAAGGGGTTGTTCCTGACAGGTGGAAATGACCTCTGATTGGTGTATTAACAAGCACCCTAGAACATCTAGGATGGCCTGCTCGTAGAGGTTCTTTTGATCTGCATTATAAAGGAAAGACAGCTTTAAAGGGGTTAACAGTCCTACTTTAATTACAGAGAAAGAAGGAAGTATAGAAAATACAAGCAGAGAAATTAGCACAAAGACCAACAGACAGGGCTCCAACTATATGAATAAAGTAATATTGCTATACACTTTACATACATCACTGGAACAAAGAAGCATAGACATTTAAGCAGTTGAGGGGCTCATTATCCAGAGTCTCAACTAGGAAATCAAAAGATCTTTCTCATGAGCAAACCCCCAAAGCAAAATGCCAGCCTCATAGAATATATAAAAGATTTGGCTCCTGAATGGCTCAGAGCCAGAAGGCATGAAACTTACTTGACTCAGCACAGCTGTGAATTATCAGGGTTCAAAGAAGATTAATCCTTCAAATGTTTACCATTAGCCTAAACCTGAGACACTGAACTCCAACAACAAAAAGAAAAAAAAAACAACAAAAATCCCACCTTACTGGGACTCACAATTGGTTAACAATTAATTAGGGAATGAATATTATAATGAGAGGTAGGCCTATGCTAACGTGGGACTGGGGAAATGGGACTTTGAAGTGAGGCTATTGATTTTGCACAGCCCTCCCTCGCTTAAATCCAATTCACTTTCATGTCATGGTGTCACTTCCCTGATGCCATAGTCTTCTCAAGAAGGAAGGACAAACAGCAACAATCTGAGTAGAACCATGAGTCAGAATTCACCTAGATTAGATTCCCTTTACTCCTTAATCAGAACTAAACTTTTCCAGGTGGGTGGGGTCCCACACAAAATTGAAGTTCTAGAATGTCTTATTGTTAGCCCCATCCTTCCAAAGAAGTAAAAAGGAAAAAAAATTATTTGGGTGTAAAATTGGTTATTAATAAAATAAGGAAATAATCATTTTTCTAAGGTGATAGTTCTACTATACTTAGAATACAGTGTTCAGTTGTGGGCACCACAGTTTAAGAAAGACATTGATATATTGGAAAGTATTTAGGACTAATATCAGCATAGCACCCTCTCTGATGCAACTTCCTCAACTTCTATACATATTAGTAAGCTTGGGGCTACTAATATTCTTTGGGTAGCAGGCAATTAGGTGGTTTGATAGATAGAGGGTTAGGCCGGGAGTCAGGGAGACCAAAGTTCAAATTTGGCCTCAGATAGTAACTGTGGGACTTTAGGAAAGTTCTAAACTTCTGCTTGCCTCAGTTTCCTCCTCTGTAAAATGGGGATAATAATAGAACCTACCTCCCAGGGTTGTTGAGCAGATCAAATGAGATAATAACTGTAAAGTGCTTAGCACACTGCCTGGCACACAGTAAGCACTATATAAAAGCTAGCTATCATCATCATCATCATCATCATTATTATCATTATTATTATTATTATTATTATTATTATTATTATTATTTAACCTTTGTTGGTCTCAGTTTCCTGAACTACAAAATGAAGATAGTAATAGCACATAGTTTACAGGGTTGTTGTGAGGATTAAATGAAATAATATTTATAAAGCACTTAGCACAGTGCATGGCATGTAGTAGATACTATATTAATACTTACTCCATTCCCTTGAGTTGTTTCTGCAGAAGGCTGTTGGGATTTCTAACATTGTCACTCATGAGCCCCCATCACTGTGCTTCCTATTGACTATCAGCCAGGTTTAATTAGCTTTTAGAAAAAGCCTTTACTTAGCAGCTACAGCTAGAACAGCTGTTACAGAAACAATCTTTTAAAACAGGCAGGACTCTCTCCCCTTGTATGTGCAAGGTCTCTGAAGAGAAGAGGCTCGGACTTACAGCAAAATGGTCATGAGGCACATATATAGGGGAACTGCTTAGCAAAAGGCAACAGGTTCCTGGAGAGGCAACGGGTTCCTTACAGGTTCTAGAATGTCTTATTGTTAGACCCTTTCTTTCTCTCGGTCAACTGACTGATGCCAAACTAGCTTGACTCTTTTCTGCCCTGAAACTATGAGGAGAGTCCCTACTCCACTGTGGCCACAAGCGCTGGTGTTGTAGTGTTCCTCCTGCCCTAGGACTGCCACCCAGGACTGCCACCCAGATCTGACAGTGGGCAAAGCAACAGAGTCCTGCCTCAGTGCCAGCAAAGAGACCCCTATAATCTCCTTCTGATCAGTTGTTCAACCCTTTTACTCTCTGTGGGCTGAGAACTGTGGAAGCAGCCGTGGCTGCTGATGATTCAGTGGTTCCCAAGGTCTGCTCCTTTGCTGGGGTCCAATCTGTGCTGACACGGCCTGCACTGGACTGTGCTCCACTCTCAACAGGGTATGACACACCTTTTCTGCCAACCTTCTAAGATGTCTGACTGAAAAATTCTTTACCCTGTCTTTTTATGGGTTCTACCACTCCAAGAATTGTTTTATGGTGTTATTTTAAAATGTTTAGAGGGGCTTTGGGGAGAACTCAGGTAAGTTTCTGCCTTTTCTCCACCATCTTGGTTCTACCTCCCAGGTAAAAAATGTACTAATAGTTAGGGCTCTACAGAAATGAAATAGGTTGCCTCAAGAGATAAGGCTTCCCCATAATAAATTGAAAAACAACCTGACAATGTATACTACAGTGAAGATTTTTTTCAGGAAATATGACTACTGAGGTCCTTTCCAATTTTCAAATTCTGAGATTCTCTGAAATCTGGAGATCCTTTCAGTACACCGTGTTGTCGATATAGTATCACAGGAATAAAACAAATTGCAATGATTGGTGACTTACTGATCAGGGATACCCAAAGGCCATTTGGTAACATGAAATGGAAAGAGAGGTCTGTTGCTTCCCTAAGGCATTTATCCAAGATAAATAAAAACCTTCCAGTACTCATCAAACCAAAAGGTCATGACTCATTCCTGTTGATTAATATGGTAGCAAATGATAGTCCCAGAAGGAACCTAGAAAGCAACGTTAAATAAAATGAAATCAGTTTAAAAATTGAAATGGGCAACTAGGTGGTATGATGGATAGAGCAGTTGACTTAGAAACAGGAAGACTCTTTCACAAGTTCACATCTGAACAGACATGTGTTAGCTGTGTGGCCCTGGACAAGTCACTTCACTTTGTCTTAGTTCCTTGTCTGTAAAATGAGTCGGAGAAGAAAATGGTAAACCACTCCAGTATCTTTGCCAATAAAACCAAAAAAACGTGGTCACAAAGAGTCAGACACGGTTTAAAATGAATAAGCAACAACCACCACCATGACAACAACAACAAAAAAAGATCTTTGGGATAGAAAAACCTTTTGATTAGGAAGTGATCGATGAATTGAACCTAATGAATTGACAGCTGGGAATTCATAAGAGAAAGGCAGATATGGTAAATGAGCAGCTAATCTTAGTGAGCCTCTATTGATGGCCATGTGGTTCTTTTGCATTTAATCCAAGAGTTTCATGAATTTGGAATCCTTAAGTTTTGGCAACAGTGCATTTTGGCAGTTTATATCCAGCAGCTCACACTCACATAAGTCTTTCTGTGAAAACAAGAATGTCATTTTATTAAGCATACAAGATTAAAACAGATATTGATCAATTTGACCAGTACTGGGACTTTACTGGACTAGGGAACTCAATGGAAATACTTTCTTCCAATGCAAATTGGCAAGCTTATGATCTTACACAATTGCCTGGAGTGTGGAGATGTTAAGTGTCTCGCCCAGGATCACACAATGAGTGTATGTCAAAGGTGAAACTTGAACTTAGATCTTTCTCAAAGTAAGCTCTCCATTCACTATGCCAAGACTGCCTTTCACATTGTTTTTATTGGGGAAATTTTAGCTCATAGGTAAATATGCAAATTGTCACCAAAATGAGAAATGGCTTACTCAAATAAAGCTATTACACTGGGAAATTAGCTTTCACAACTTCTAAAACTAAAACACACTAAAACGCCTATACCCTTTCACCCAGTGATATCTCTGACAACAAAAGCTCCCATATACAACAAAATATTTATAGCAACATGTTTTGTGGTAGCAAGAAATGGAAACAAAGTAGATACTCACAAATACGGAATGGCTAAATAAATTGTTGTATATGAAAGTAATTGAATAGTATTGTGCTACAAGAAATTTTGAATGTGATTTATATAAAGAGGCATGAAAAGATTTAAATGAATTGTTATAGTGACCTTGGGCAAGTCACTTAACCCCAACTGTCCTGACTTCCCCTCTTCAAAAAGACAAAAAAAATGAATTGTTATAAAGTATAGTAATCATAACCAGGAAAATAATGTAAACAAGGATTATAATGATGTAAATGGAAGTAATAACAAATATTGAAACTTAATGTTATAAAATTATAATGACAGAGGTTGGCCTTAGAAAAGAGATCATTGGTGATTGGTAAGATTGATATTATTGAACATTGGTGAGAAGAAATCAATGGATGTTTGATGAGAAGGCCCTTCCCCACTTCTTTACAAGGGTAGGGAGCCTATAGATGTGGAATGCTGCATATAACATCAATTTTTTTTTGTTTTTTTGGTTTTGTTGGTTATTTTGCTGATTTTTTTCTTCCTCTTTTTATTTTAAGGGAAAATTCTCTTACAACTGGGTTTAGAAAAATACAGTAATACATATATGTATATATGTATGTATATATGTGTGTGTGATAAGAAAATACAAGCTATTAATAAAAATGTGGTGGGTTTTTTTAAAATCACACATATTGTCCTGCATAAAAGGTATAACAAATAATATAACATATAATAATATAATGTAACAAATAACAAATATGCTAGCCCAGTCTATTTACCCAACTCCTGGTACTAAAGGAAGGACTAATGGTATTACATGCCTGAACAATGGGCTAGCGCATAGAGCCTATGAACACATTACAGTCAGAGAAGACACAAAGAGAAAGGAAATGAACAGAAATGAGACAAGAAAATTGAGGGAAAGACCCACGAGTAAAGAAGAAACAAAATTAACACTTTTTGCAGATGATATGAACCCTTAACTCTAAAGAATCAACAAGAAGTTAATTGAACCAATTAATAATATTAATAAACTTGCAGGAATAAAACAAATCATCAGAATTTTTACACAATACCAAATAGAAGAGAGAGAGAAAGATATTCCAACCAAAATTCTTAAGAATGTATAAAATGCTTGGGAGTCTACCTTACATATATCTACAAACAACTGTTTAGTGCTCATGCAGAGGATGAGATTATAATAAAATATAAAATGAGACTATAATAAATAAAATATAAATAAGACTAAGTCAATAATATTTAAAGTAATTTAATTATTCAATATCATAATCAAATTACCAATGGATTACTTTATAGAACTAGAAAAATAAACAGAATTCATACACAGAAAAAAGTCAAGAATTTCAAGATAATAACAATAACTGGCACTTATACAGTGCTTTAAGGTTTGCAGAGTACTTTACAAATATTATTATCTCATTTTATCCTCACAGCCACCATGGTAGTATGAAGCCCATTTTACAAATGACAAAACTGAGGTTGAGGGAGGTTCAGTAGGTAACCCGTAAGTTTCTGTGGGTGAACTTGAGCTTAGTTCTTCCTGATTTCCAAGCCCAACACAATCCAGTAGATGCCTTTCATTCAAGAAAATAGTGAAAAGAAATGGATTAAAGGGGACCTAGAAATACTATATCTAAAACCTTGGTAATGGTTAAGAAACAAAGAGAATAATCAGTAGAACAGACCGGGTATACAATATGCAGAAGCAAATTATCTAATACCCTACTGTTCAATTAGCACAAAGCAACTATTATGATAAGGACATACTATTTGACAAAAACTATTGAAAAAACTGGACAGTACCATGGATGATATGAGATTTAGACCTCCCACTTAATACAAAGATAAGCCCCAAATGGATACATGAACTAGATATAAAAAGTCAAATCATTAATAAGTTAGAAACATGGAAAAATTACTTATTAGATCTACAGTTAGAAGAAAAGTTCATGATCAAATAAGAAATAAAGAAGGGATAAGATGGATAATTTTGATTATATAAAATTTTTTAAAGTTTTGCGCAACAAATCTCATAAAGCCAAGATTTAAAGGGAAATGCCTGGGAAAAGTAAAAGTTTTTTTTAAAAGAACTCTCTTTTTAAAAGGTTTTTGGAAAAAAAAACTCTGATTAAGGTCTCATTTCCAAGTTACATAAGGAAATAATTCAAATTTGTAAGAAAAAGAGGCATTTCTCAATTGATAAATGGCCTAAATATATAAATAAATAATGCTCAAAGGAAGAAGCTCAAACTTTTTAGAGCTATATAAAAAATGCTCTAAATCACTGCTACTTAAAAAATGAAAACTGAAATAATTCTGAGATTCAGTTTCACATGCATCAGAGTCTCAAAGTTTTTTGTTTATTTTTAAAGGAAAATTATAAATGTTAGAATAGCTGCAAGAAACATACATATTGATGCTCTCTTGATAGGACTATAAATTAGTACCATTCTGGAAGGCAATTTGGAATTATATGCCCAACATTACTAAACAGTGTGTGCTGAGATATAGAACTGCTAGGTCTATACCTAAAAGAAACCAAAGAAAGAAGAAAAGGCCCTTTCTGTACAAAAATATTTATAGCAGCACTCCTGCTGTGCCAAAACAGGAAACTAAGGATGTTCAACAACTAAGGAATGCCTAGATACATTGTGGCATATGAATATAATGGAGTACTCCTTTGCTGTAAGAAACGAGAAAATAAATGATTTCAAAAGGGCATTGAAAAACATAAACTTACATAGAATGAAGTGAGCAAAACCAGAAGAACAATTCATACTCTCATATCATACTATAAAAATGAACAATTTTGAAGATTTTTATAAACTAAGCAAGACAGAAATGGTAAGAACCAGGAGAACATTTATGTAACAACACTGTAAAAACAACTTTGAAAGCTCTTAGAAATAATACAATGACCATTACTCCAGAGGATCAATATTGAAACATCCTACCCATTACAGAGAGGTGATAAATTTAAAATGTGTATATACACACACACCTAGACACATAGACACACTTTTTTTCCTTTTTTCTCAATGGAGTAGGAGATGGGATGGAGAGAAAATATATTTCTGTTATTTTTTTAAATAGGTGGGGGCGAATATAGGATGTTGCAGGAACTTTCAGATGCAGTCACTGTATTATTTCTTTTACTTTACTGTTTTGTTTTGTAAAAAGAGACCTCCATTGAATTGGAAGTAATGGGTAAATGTTTGTAATGTAAATAGAAAACACATCAATAAAGCTGAAAATATAAAAAATATTTTTAAGTCACTTATGTGTCTACAAAAACCAATTATTGGGACGTAGGACCAGAATTCCACAGATAAGCGCATTAACTTCCCTAAGAACTGAAGAATGAATTCAAGAATACCCAGGTTTATAGGTCTAGGTCTCAGAAATGATGTGGAGGGTGCTAGTCCACTGGAAGAGTTACTGTGGAATTGGGATTCTGAACACATAAGACAATCTTTGTCCTCGCTGTCATCTTCACATTGACTCAATCTATCCCACCTCTAAACCACTGGGGTTCTACTTGTCTTCTTTATGAAACAAATGAACTACTGAGAAGAGCATATTGGAGGCCCTCCACAAAATGGTTCCTCCTGAAGTAAGATAAGATGCATTGGACAGCAGCACCTCATTGTACCATCTTAATGTTTCTTCATTTGTTAGTTTTGGGAGATCAGGTCTCCCTGTCTCACCCAGGCTAAAAGTAAAATGGCTACCCATGGTGTTAATTCTATTACTGATATATATTGAAGTTTTGACTTGCTCTATTTTCAATCTAGGCACATTCATCCCTTCTTGAAGTAATCTTTAAAGTAACCTGAACTCCCAGGTCCCAGGGTTTTACTGTTTTGGTACTGCGTTTAGCTCAAGACATCTGATTGGCTAACCTACTGCAGCTTAGAACTCTTTGAACTCAATCTCTCAGCCTCAGACTCCTTGGTGGCAGGGATTACAAGCATGCCCCACCCCAACCCTAAATTCTATCATCTCCTTTTCACAAGGCAAGCATGTAAAGAATTATCATTATCCTGAGAACACAGGACTGTCTATGTTCTACAATGTTAACCTCTTTCACAGATGTCACTGAACCTGAACTTTGGTCCATCGTTTACAACTAGTCATATCAACTTTGTGAATCACTTCCTGCTGCCCAGTAGAGTTAATTTTTAAACATAGCCAGTCCCATAGGTTAGACAAGATATTACAATCTTCTAAAACTCTATGACTGGAACCTGAGAGTTCATTACTGTCATTTTTTCCAAAGATATGGGTATCAAAGGCAAAAGCCACTGGAAAGAAAGGACCTCTCTTTCTATTCTATTGAAAGAAGTCTTCCCAGTCTTCTGAGATCTTTCTTTTTTTTGCTTTTTGGAGGGGGGAAGGCAGGGCAGTTGGGGTTAAGTGACTTGCCCAAGGTCATACAGCTATTACGTATTAAGTGCCTGAGGCCACATTTGAACTCAGGTCCTCCAGGGCTGATGTTCTGTTCACTGTGTCATCTAGATGCCCCTGAGATCTTTCTTGATAATTGCTAAAGTATATATACTCTTTTTTTTTAAATTTTATTTTATTATTTTTTTTTTAAAGTTAACTTGTTTGTTCACTTTTAGGTTACAAGATTCTGTTCCATAGTCACTTCAGTTATAGATTTTTCTCCCCTTCCTCCCCAT
>CM053595.1:174907909-174918882 GCA_028646575.1 Pseudocheirus occidentalis
TAAAGGGCTATAAAACTGTGCATACCTTTTGATCCAGCAATATCACTACTATGCCTATATCCCAAAGACATTGTAAAAAAGGAAAAAAGACTTACATGTACAAATATATTTACAGCAGCTCTTTTTTTTGTGGTGGCAAAGAACTGGAAACTGAGGAGAAGTGCCTTAAAAAGGAAATAGCTAAGCAAGTTGTGGCATATGAATGTAATACTGTTGTGCTATAAGAAAAGATGAGCCTATGAATTTCAGAAAAACCTGAAAAGACTTACATGAGTTGATGCTGAGTGAAGTGAGCAGAACCAGGAAAGCATTGTGCACAGTAACAGCAACACTGTGGAATGACTAACTATGATAGATTTAGCTCTTTTCAGCAATACAATGATCAAGAAAATCCCAAAAGACTCATGATGGAAAATGCTATCCACACCCCGGCATTTGAATGCAGATTGAAGCATGCTCTTTTCACTTTTTTTGTTCTTTCTTGTGTTTTTTCCCTTTTGTTCTGATTCTTCTTTCACAACATGACTAATGTAGAAATATGTTTAACATGAGTGTATATGTACAACCTATATCAGGTTATATTATTCTTTATGGTCCAGTCAAAGTGGCCTTGCTGCCTGTCCATGCTGTTTTTCCACAAATGACACATTTCCCATCACCATGCCTTTGCACTGACTGTTCCCAATTCTTGAAATACATTCCTTTACTTCTGCTTCTTAGAATTTCTTATGTCTTTCAAAACTCAGCTCAAGCACTACCTTTGCATTAGTCCATTTCCAGTTATCCAAACTAGTTCTAGTACTCTATCCCCCAGATTTACCTTATATTCATCTTGTATATACTGATACAATATAGTTTCCCACAACAGAAGACCTTTTAGGGTAGGAAATGTTTAATTAAAAAAATTTTCTACAGCACCAGCAAAGTGTCTGTTATAGTTGATACTTAATAAACTCTTGTTGATTGACTATTACCTCCTGTATTCTAGATTTTCTGCCACCTGAGTTTGCATTTGTTTGTTAAGTAATATTACATAAATCAGCTTTTTCTGCTATTGGCTTATGACCTTCTAGACTATTAATTCCTTTGGGGCCAGTCACATCTCATGTAAATTAGGTTTCCTATATAACCCAACTTCTAGCACTTACCTTGTTCTCTACACACAATATATCCCTACTAATTACAGATGGGTGGTCATATAGTCATGAGATACTTGCCTTTTACATAATTTTAAATACAACTGTACCTGAAGAGTGCAGTATCTCTGATAGTAGTTTAAGTTCAGCATGAGGGAGAAAAAATGTTGTAGGGATCTGGCTGGTCAGCTGGCAAGGGAAGCTTATACAATGTTACCGTTGACCACATGATGTCCAGTTCTTAGGTCACATGTAGCTGTATTAGCACAAATTGTTGGAATGTAACTATCTGCCTTTGACTTATTTTTGGATGAAAATCCATCTCCATTTTCGATCTTAAAGTAAGATTACATAGCAGTGCTTCTCTGAAAATGTACCTCTCCAGGCGTCAGTTACATTATCTGTAAAATGAGGGCCATGCTTCATGATCTGTCAGATGCCTTCCAGCTCTGACATTTTATCACACTAGATACCCTTTCTATCCTCTCCGCCCATTTCCCCTGCACCCAAAAGGAAAAAAAATACCTAATTTTCTAAATACCTACTTAAAAGCCAATATTTATCTCTTTGAAAAACACACATATACACAAGCACAGTTTTATAAAACCCCAGGGTCTTAAGAAAAACACATTATTCTCATATATCTTAATCTGAATATAGCTCAGAATAGTATCTCCCTGTAGAAAAGGTGAAATAACTGATTAAGAGTAATGCATACTGCTTTCACCAGCACCCTTTTACTCTACGTTCTTATATATCTCTTTTCTTATCACTTTTCTGAAGGCATAAAGGGCATAGACTAAAGCAAGGGTGGGGAACCTGCAGCCTCAAGGCCACATGTGTCCCTCTAGCCCTTCAACTGCAGCCTTTTGACTGAATCCAAACTTCACAGAACACAGAACAAATTGTTTGGACTTTACTAAGTAGGGCAATGACATGGTAAGAACTGTGCTTAGGAAAATCACTTTGGCAGTTGTATGGAGGATGGATTGGAGAGTAGAGACACTTGTGGCAGAAAGACCAAATCAAAAGGTTTGCGTAATAGTCGAGAAGAAAGGTGATGAGACCCTGAGTTAGGTGGTGGTTATGTTAGGAGAGAGAAGGAGCACATATATGGAGAAATTGAAGCAGAAATGACAAGATTTTCCAGTTGTTTGAATATGTAGATTTAGGGGGACATGATTATGAAAACCTTGAAAAAGATGTTAAATCCCTCAACAGTGTTAAGAACGTTTAGAAGATGATGTCTGACTCAGATCACAATCCATCCACACTAGCTCATCCTGTATGCCTCTTTCTCTCTCATCCAAGACGAAAAGGGATGAAGCTCTTACCAGTCAAATCTCATCGCCGTGCTGTTAACTCAGATCTTATATAGTCATTTCTTCTCCATCTTCCTTAGCCTTCTCTGCCTGAAGGGCGAACAACTAAACTCCTCCCCAAACCTTCCTTTATAGAGGATAGCAATTGTACTTTCAGTCCACTCCACTTTCCATCTGTAGCTCTGTTTGGTTTATACTCCACCAAACAAGATACTCTGGGCATAATTACCACCTCATGCCTCCCCACATTGTTGTTGTTGAGTCTTTTAGTCATGTCAGGTTCTTCGTGACCTATAACACCATGGACCATAATGTCCATGGAGTTTTCTTGGCAAACGTCAACTGGAGTGGTTTGCCATTTCCTTCTACAGTGGATTAAAGGCAAAGAGGTTAAGTGACTTGCCCAAAGTCATACAACTAGTCATTACCTAAGGTTGAGCAAAGCAGAATCGAGGTAGCTCAAAGGAGATTCAGGATGCACAAATTTGGAGATTCCACCCCAAATGTTCACAGAGACTATTCATGGCTGACCTGTGGTAGAGCATTCTGAGTTCATATTGCTCTGATCAGCCACAGTCAGACACATTGAAACTTAATTTTAGTATAGTGATGTCGTCTTGGTCCTCTTTGAGAATGAAGGACAACAACCAACCAACTGAAGTGAATTGAGACCTTGAATCAGTTATTTTCCCTCTCTGGTGCTCAGTCTCTAACTAGATAAAGTGACTGATTTAGATCAGATATTACAATGATATGGCAAAAGGAGTAACCCTGACTCTACCACTTCCTAATTGTGTGATGTGACTTGGCCATGAAATCTCTCTGGGCAAAATGAGAGATTTAGTGTCTAGATATCTCTAAGGTACTTTCTATCTGCTATTCTATAAATCTCAAGTTCTGTGTCCATAGCATAACACTAAATGGTATTTATATGGCTCTTTACATTTTGCAAAGCATGTTACATACATTATCTCATTCAAACCTCCCAATAACTTTATGAAGGAGGTGCCACAATGATTATCTACATTTTACAGTCAGAGAAGCAGAAGCTTAGAACGAAGTACAATAGGTGTTTAATAAATCCTTGTTAAGTTAACTGACCTTCAACCCACCATGAGCATATTTCTAAGTTAAGATAGCAACCTATACCTTTTTTTTATCATAATTTCAACATTCTGTCTACTATGTCACACGGCCTAGAACAGGTCTGCTAGAATGACTTTAAGAGATTTTAATGTTCTTTTCTTTTTTAAAACATGGTTGGTTTTTCCTCTCAGAAAGTTATGTTCTTTCTCCATATTATGACTGAATGAATATTGTTAGTATTATTTTTAAGTTTAGGTTATTATCTCAAAGATATTTGCTTTTCTTCTTTTCTAGTTATCTTACAAAATATACTGGGCAGGTGACTTAACTATGAAATCATGTATAGGGCCTGACTGCCCAGTTATGTGAGTAACTTTTGAAACAATTTATACACTCTTCCTGCCTCTTATATTCCCTGTTAGTAGAGATGGTTAACACCATCTTCCCAGTCCCTCAGGCTCACAACCTAGGAGTCATCCTGGATCCTTCACTGTCTGCCATCCCCCATATCCAATCTGTTGCCAGGTTCTATTGATTTTACCTCTTCAACATCTCTCCAACACACCCCTTTCTCTCTGACACTGCCACCACCCTAATATTGGCAGACCCTCATAACTTCACACTTTGATTACTATAAAAGCCTGCTGATCAGTCTGCCTGCCTCAAGTCTCTTCCCACCCCAATCTATCCTTTATTCAGTCACCAAAGTGGTTGGTTTGAGCACATCATTCATCTGCTCAGTAAACACCAGTAGCTCTGTATTGCCTCCAGGATCAAGGATGAAATGCTCTTTTTGACATTTAAAGTCTCCACAATAACCTAACCCCTTCCTACCTTCTGTAGCACCAACACAATATTCACAGCACTGACAGTGACTATGAATATGTCGGCACAGTTCTGAGATTGCAAAATATTACAGACTCCATATAGAAGACAGGAGCAAAACATTTATTCATACACCAGAAAGCCAAATCCCAATACCAGGAAACTGAATCCATCATAGCAACAAAGAAGTTAATACACCATAGCACAGCAGGGAGCCACACCATCCTTTAGTCTTACCACAAACAAACACTCACAAGCCTAATTGTCTCCTTGGTTGCTTCCTCTCCTCCCTATAGCTCTAAGGGCTCTGACTCCCAGCTTCGTGTGGGCTCTGCATCCCCCTTCAGCAACATCCTCTTCCTACCACAGGCTCCATGTGATTATGTTCAGCCTGTTAGGAGGCAGGGAAGATCTTCAGAGCAAGGCAGATGTTCAAATTCCCCTAGACCTATTAAGGGGCAGGGAAGATCTTCAAATTTCCATTATCATTACAGCTTTTCAGTGTTCTTATATTTTATGTCTACATGAGTACTCTGATCCAGTGACACTGGCCTGCTGGCTCTTCCATGAACAAGACACTCCATTTCTTGGTTTGGACATTTTCTCTGCCTATTCTCTATGTCTGAAATGACCTCCCTCCTCAGCTCTACCTACTTGGCTTCCCAACTAAAATCCCATCTTTTACTGTAAGCCTTCTTCCTTTAAGCTCCTTTCCAGTGCTACATCTATGCTCCTCATATCCTTTTTTAGTTCTTTTATACTTAGACCATTACTGGTGAATGAATAGATGAAAAAAGCATTTATTAAGGACCAATGACAAGATGGCTAGGGTAGATAGGAAGATGGGGTATGAAGCATGGTGAGGTTTTGGGCTGGCTAGATATATTATGCTACATGAATTTACATGTACTTTTTTCCACAAATCAAGACAGTTCGGTCCTAGGGTGAGATTTCAAAACCTGAGTAGATTAACTTCTTTGGGACTTGGGGCATGATTTCTTGAGGTTTGGTCCAGAGACATGCTACTCAGATTTAAAGTGAGGCAGCGAGAGAGCCAATGGCAAGTTGGATGTTATTTGCGTGGAACAGGAGGGACATAATGGAGGTGGGCAGGAAGAAATGAGAAGAGTCTCTTTGCCAAAATTTCACATAGCATTTTTGCAGTTTTACTAAGAGGTTTAGCCCAGAGGGTACTGATTTGGCTAGACCAGAAGAATCATGATAGGAATTAAAGGTAATTTTCTGACCAGAGCTCAGATTAGGATAAAACAGTCCAAAATTAAGGGGAGGAGAATCAGTTCCCAAAATAGATTTAAATATGCCTTTTGGCTTTCCTAGCTAAATGTTAGGTAAAATTGGCTAGGTAAAAAAAAAAAGTCACAAAAGAGCAAAAAAAAAAAGGTATGGGTAGTAGAGAGTGACTATGGGGAGAATAGTCAATGTACAGAGTCCAGCAGGTGGTAGCAGAGAGCAACTCAGTAGATCTCTCCTATGGGGTGGAGGCATGATACAGCAACAAAGGAATCCACCCACCATCCCTGAAGCCAGCCTGTAGACTAGAGTATTAGGGCAGAGAGAGCATAATTGCAGAGGGCAGAGGACGCCAGCCAAGCAGAAAGAACAGCTTTATGCATTCCCTGATGTCCTCTCCCCTCATTACTGGTACAGTAACTTGTGGGAGTCTATCTTTGTGTGTACTGAGGTGGTAGAATTGTTCTTGTCAAGTTATATCTTCCTATGCCAGGGTTGTTTTGTTTCTTTGGTTTTGGTCCTTTACTTCTCAACTGTTGTGTTGACTGGTTAAAGAAACACAGATGAACTACAGGTAGGTTTGGATAGATGCTGTCCTTCACCTGCAAGATCTCTTGAACCTTTGATAGCTTTCAGTAAGGGAAAGCCAGGGGTGCTGCAGATGATTAGATAAAGAGTGAGACACAAGTCTCAGGGAGTCAAACTGGTTCTGGGACTGAGAAGGTCAGACTACTCAGCAGCTCAATTTAAGCATCTAGGGAAAGTGCAGAATTTAGCTGAAAAGTGAAAGCTCTGAGACAGAGGGAGTGAAGTTCCCTGGGTCACATCCCAAAGAACAAGAGCAACAAGAAACAGTGCCCACACCTGGATTTCCCAGTATCTTGCTTCTTCCGCTTTTATAAATAGATCACCTAACCTTTTTCTCTCCATTTATTACAGAAAAGTTAATGACAGAAGAAACAAATCAGCTGTGGGATTATTCAGTTGAGCCTTCACAGCATGAGTTATTCTGCAGAGGATTCAATCTTTTTCTTCAAACTGCTTTAAGCTGTCTCAAGTAATGGTGCTTTCAGTTGGTCCTTTAGGAGACTATTCCACAGCTTAATATACCATGTTGTTAGGATGGGTCCTTTGGTATCCTGAACTTTCTGCCCTCTCTCCCCTTTCCTTTATAATTTTTCTCCCTCCTTCCTTAAATTGCAGTAATTTCAAACTTTTGTTCTTTCAAGTTAGTAGGTTGTTTTTTTCTCCTCTTGCAATTTTAATCCCTTTGTTTCACAGGCTTAGTTGTCTTTATTCAGAGATTCCTATGGCATGGCTCCTGTGGAATAAATTGACTGTAAGCTGTTGAAATGGGAATGAATGTCTATTTTTCTTCCTGTGTTCAGAATTGAATTTCACAGGGGGAAAAAAAACTTAGAGAAAATCTGTATGAAACTGAGATTTGAAACAGGGCCTCAGCTGGCATCCTAAAGTACCCATTTGGTTGTCTATTCAAAACAGCAATAATGATGTTGTGATATCTAAAGTAGATACAAAGGGAGATGTAGGAATCTTTAGGTAGAAGGGTCTTAAAACAAGCTTAGCTTAATCCTGTTAAATGGTATTACTCACTACAAGGAAATGGATACATGGTAATTAGCATAGCATCCTGAATCACAGATTCATAGGAAGATGATGAGATACTTTGATATACTTAATACATTAAAAAGAACAACAAAAACCAGGAAGAAAATTATAAGCAAGTTACAGATATGACATGCTGTCTGAATACCTGTAACAGTGTAGGACAGAATGAAGAAAGTAACACACAGCTTGAAATTGATGTCAGTAAATGCTAACTAACTCTTCAGGATACATCTGGTTAGAAACTGAGATGGATTGTTCAGTTTGTTGCTTTGTTGCTCATTCTTTTCTTTCATAGATTCCCTGATGTGATGCATGTGACATTGGCTTATGTGAAAAATTTTTTAATGGTTTGACTGTCAATTAATGAAAAGATCTTCTAAGCCCCAAAGTGCAGCAGATCTCCACTGAAATTGTAGGTAATTCAGAACACTGAAAAAATCTTCGCTGTTTTAAAATTTTAAAAAAAGATTTAAAAAATCTTTATTGTTATCTGCCATCACTTTTCTTACCATCTAATTGGGGCGCCTATAGAATTCCTAAATTTGATACCTGCCAATTAGTAATTTGACATTAAGAGTTGTAAGTAGTGTGGAGCAGTGGATAGATTTCAGGGTGAGGAACCTGCAGCCCCAAGACCACATGTGGCCCTCTAGGTCCTCAAGTGCAGCTTTTTGACTGAATCCAAACTTCACAGAACAAATCCTTTTCTTAAGAGGATGAATCGGATTTTCCTGTATGGCCTGTGAAAGCAAAGAAAATGATCACAGTAGACATATGTTTAAACTTGTCATAGCTATAATTTCAAAGCTTATCAATCTTACACAAGCAGCTGATTTTGATGAATAACTGATGCGACTAATAGTCACTAAAACCCTCAAACTTTTTTTCACATGAAAGTCTTTTCAATTCTGTACTGTGCTATAATTTTTTTGAGCCTGAGTCTAATACTTAATTTACATTTATTTGTATTAAATTGTATCTTATTAGACTTGACCCATTGTTTTATCTTATTTTAATTGTTTAAGGAAGAAATAACTAGTATAAAATTATTGGGGAGAAAGTTTGTGGCTATGAATGTCAAGAGACTTATTGATATCATTATTGAATCAAACTTCATTGGAAAGAGCATGTTTAAAGCACTATGTAATGTCATCTTTTAAAAATGTTTTTAATAGTATTTCTTTCTCAATTGTTATGTTGAGATAATTTTTAGCATTCAATTTTACAAGATTTTGAGTTCCAGATTTTTCTCCCTCTCTCCCTCCCTTCCATTTCCTTCACAATGATAGACTTTGGATGCATTCCTTAAATTTTGGTATGTTGTCTCATTGTTGTCATTCTCTTTAATTCAATTGTTGATTGCTTTTATGATTTGTTCTTTGATTGACTTATTCTTTAGGATTAGATTAGTTTCCAATGAATTTTAAATGTCTTTCCACTGCCCTTTGTTTAATGTAATTTTTATCCCATTATAATCCAAAAAGAATACATTTAATATTTCTGCCTCTCTACATTTGTTGAGGTTTTTATACCCTAATACATAGTCAGTTTTTGTGTAGGTGCAATGTGCTGATGAGAAAACGTATATTCCTTTTCTCCAAAGGCCTATCACACCTATCTTTTCTAATATTATATTCACCTACTTAGTTTCTTTCTTATTTATTTTTGCTTGGATTTATCAAGTTCTGAAAGAGGTCAGGTGAGGTACTCCATTAGTATAGTTTTACTGTCTATTTCTTCCTATAACTCACTTAACTTCTCATCTAAAATCTAGATGCCATACTGTTTGATGCATATATGTTTAGGATTGATATTACTTCATCATCTATGGTACCTTTTAGCAAGACATTGTTTCCTTTCTTATTTCTTTTAATTAGATCTATTTTTGCTTTTGATTTGTCTGAGATCAGGATTTCTATCCCGCTTTTTTTTTTTTTACTTCAGATGAAGTATAATAGATTCTGCTCTAGCCCCTTAGCTATTCACTGTGTGTATCTCTCTGCTTCAGGTTTGTTTCTTGTAAACAACATATTGTAGGATTCTGGTTTTTGATGCTTTCTTCTATTCACTTCCCTTTCATGGGAGAGTTCATCCCATTCACATTCATATTTATGATTACTAATTGTGCATTTCTCTTTATCTTATTTTTCCTCTTTATCATCTCTCTGCCTTCATCCTTTCCCTTCTTAACAGTGTTTTACTTCTATAAAGCCGTGCATAAGCAGCTTTCCAGAGGACTGCTGCTGTGAACAGCTTTTGAGATTCTGATTACATAGTATAGTAAGCTCTCTAGTTATTCAATAAAAAATCAGAGCAAAACATTCATAGAAAAGCAAAATACAGAATTCACAGTGTTACAACTTATCACAGAAAATCAAATTACAGCATTCACCATGTCACAACTCAACAACTTATCACTAAAATGACCACATAGTTTTCACTAAAGTGGTCACATAGTTTTAAACAAAGTACATTCATTTAGTCAATCACAAAATCCTTAGTTCAATCACAAAGTACAAAAGTCAGAGAGCTCCACCCCCAGGTCACAATAAATTACAATCTTCTCAGTCAGTACATAGTATCCAATAAAGTCTTCTTTCAGTTTGACTCAAGACCGGCTCTCAGCTTCTCTAGTTCCTTTTCTATGGTCCCAGCTCCAGCTGTCACCTGGGTTCAAAGGCAGGCAGCTCCCAGTTCCTTGTCCAGTTCTTTGTCCAGTTCCTTCTCCATATTGAAGCTCATAGTGTCCAGTCCACTTCAAGTCCTTCACAGTTCCTGTTTCTAGGAAGACAAACCTTGACAGAGTCACAATAATATTCATGCGCATTGCCAGCATCATGATCAATTCACTATCTGCCTGTGAAATCATCTCAGACCCACCAACAAGGTCTGAGAACTCAACATACATCATCAACACAGAAATCAACACATATCCACAAACAAGGTCTAAGAGGTGAGCATAAATCATCAGTAAAGTCCCAGGACCTCTAAAACCCTCCTCCAGGACTTCTGTAAACAGACAACCAGAAAATCCTCTTTCAGGGCTTCCAGTAAGGTCCCAGGGCTTCTGTACAAAGTATCACCAACAAACATCAGCACAGACAGAGCAGACAAACAGAATGCCAGGATACTATAAGTTTTCTCCTTCTTGACTCTGCCACCACAAGAGTCCTCTTCTCAGTTCTGCTATCTCTAGCCCTGGGCTTCTTGTATATGGTCACAACTCTTCCCCTTCCTATTGTAGGAGTTCATGAGTTGTAGGGTTCACACATTCTGTTTCTTAACAGACTTGATACAAGGTTTAAAAGAAACTTCAGCTGATTCAAAGTGTTAATTCAATAGCTGAAACAAAGTGTGAACTACTTCTGTTCTTGCAGTTACAGCTTCTGACCACCACTTCTTTCTTTTTTTTTTAATGTAATAAATTTTATTTGTTTTCTTGTTTCCATCGTTCATTTTCATGAGATTTTTGAGTTACAAATTTTCTCCCTATCTTTCCCCTACCACACCCCCAAAACAGCAATCCCACTGTGGAGCCCCTCCCCTGGTCTGCTCTCTAACTTTCTGGTAGGCAGGGAAGGTCTCCCTATCCCAGACCCTGTATATCTTGATTCCTAGTTGCAGGTATTGCAGAGCTTTAAATTCTAGATTCTTTCGGTTCCTCCCTTGTCACCCAGCCCCACTGGAAGGACAACCAATTCAATACAGGCTGTGTAGGTGTGAT
>CM053595.1:174919382-174935713 GCA_028646575.1 Pseudocheirus occidentalis
CTTCCCATTTCTTATAGCACAATAATATTCCATCACATTCATATACCATAACTTGTTCAGCCATTCCCCAATTGATGGGCATCCCTTCAATTTCCAGTTTTTTGCCACCACAAAGAGAGCTGCAATAAATACTTTTGTACATAAGTATATATACTCTTTATATTTACCACGATGGTTCAAAATTGGTCAAAATTTGAATGCCACTCCAACAGATCTCTAATCCAACCTTGTTACATTATTGACATTAGTGGCCTTGTAAGTCTAGCAGATATAACAATTATAAATGTCAATGCTGAAATCATAAGGCTACATGTCGAAGTTCTGATTGGGAACTGACCTCAAAAAGTACTTTTTACTATCTTCCTGTTTATTTCGGATAAAGTTTTGTCATGAGTCTGTGCAATAAAGCTATTTGTCTGAAGTGAGGTAGGCGTCAAAGTCAAAGGTTCTGGTATTCCGATTGTGTAGATAGAGAGGACACTTTAATTATTTGGGGGCTCTAGTGTTTCTCAGTCATTATGTAGTTAATGGCATTCACTTTGATTAAAATGCAGGAAAGTGATAGGAGTACTGCAAGTCCAATTGTCAGTATTCAGCGGTCCAAATACCCACAAACAAAATTACTAACTGGCATAGCCAAGCAGAGATGGAGTCAGTGCCCATTACTGAAAGCACGCTCATTCCATCCTGCTGCTGAGAAGAGCAAAAAACTAGGATATCCATCGCATAATCCAAATAACCTTGAATTATTTCAGGATTTTGATCCCAAAGGCAATAGGGAAGCATTAGAGTTTATTGAGCAAGGGAATTACATAGACCTGCACTTTAGGAAAATCACTTTAGCACTATGAAGAACATGAATTAGCATGGAAAGTTATTTAAGGTAGAGAAACAAAATATGAAGCTGTTTTAGTAATCCAGTCAAGAGCTGATGGCATGGTTTTGGCCACGGGTTGGTATTTTTTATTTGTTTGTTTGAGTTTTGTTTGGTTTAGGTATTTTGGTATGCTCAATGCTGTCAGCTGCCTTCTGCTCACTGGAAATAATGCTGATAATGAGTCATGCTAAAAGAATGAGGTAAGTCATTTGCTAAAAGTTCATGGATCAGGCCTAGCATATTATCAGGCCTAGCTGGCATCCAAGTCTTTCCAGTAGAAGATTATTTTAACACAATCAATATTTATGCCATTTGTCTATCCTACAATTGGAACCAATTCACCTTCACCCATGGAAACTCTGTCTATATTGGGTTTTTGACCTCACTCAGTCCAAAATATTAGCCTTTCATGATGGTTTAATGACAAAACTCTGAAGGTATCTAGATCCTTCCACTCCAGAACTTTATGGTCCTGTTGATGCAGTTTTTATACTTACCCACAATTAGTTCTAGAGTCTGTCCAGTATAAATTCCTTCCTATCCAGCTGACAGTCATACCTTCTGTATAATCTAAACCAAACTCCATGCATGTTCCTAATGCACTACCACTGATAAAATCGCTGCTGATAGTCTCTAGCAAAAAAGCAATCCATTAAATATAATTACCTGTCACATCAAAGTCTAAAGCAGAAGTTCTTTGGGCATCAGTAAGTAGGATTTGCTGCACTGCTGCTTCCAAAGAGACTTGCCTAATGTCTACTCTCCTTGAAAACCAGAAGGAAGCTTCGAGAATAGTCTAAATCTCCATTTTATTAATTTCAGAGCTATTAGGACTGGTTCAGAAAAGGCCCTGAGATCTGGAAAGGAAGAGATGGTTGCAACCATTATCATCATCAATATGTATCTTAAAACTAATGATTTGATAAACATCTTTCAGGCTTTCAAGGTCAGGCATCTGCTCTATGATGATTTTCCTTTCACCACTTCATACCTTCACTGAAGCAGCTAAGTAGCACAGTGGATAAAAGTATTGGGCCTAGAATCAGGAAGATCTCAATTCAAATCTGGTCTCAGACACTAATTATCCATGTGAGCTTAGGCAAGTCACCTAACCTTTGCTTCACTTTCCTCAACTGTAAAATGAGAAGAAGAGCACCCATCTCCCAGAGCTGCTGTGAGGAGCAAGTGAAATCATATTTGTGAAGCCTTTAATAAAGCCTTTCTGATGTCATTGCTCCTCTTCAGGAACAAAGGACAAACAATAGCAACGTTCTCTGCCCTCCATTCACATCTAGGCTTCTGCCTACCAGTCCAGGAAACATGGTCTTCCAGCAAAACAAGCTGGAAATTGTTTTGAGCAAATTTATCTTCTACAAATACTCATTTTCCACTACCATCTGCCTTCATGAGCTCAATCTTCTCTCTTTTGGAATGTAACCCATATATTTTGTCTTCATTATAATCCAAAGCTAAACAATTTGGTCAATCAAGAGACGTATCTGCCAATACTACCCAGTCAGACTCATCCAAAGCTGTACACTCAGTTCTGGAGATTTCTTCACAATCCAGCTAATACATGTGTTCAACCTGGACATCCAGAACTATAGCTCAGGGTTCCTTTAAGTCCTCTGAAATCACAAGAGGAATAGAAACCTACACAGAGAAACTCAGTAACCAACAAGATCTTATCTAAGAGAGAGAAAGAGAGAGAAAGAGAGAAAGAGAGAGAGAGAGAGAGAGAGAGACAGAGAGAGAATATGTATGTATGTTCGACAAACCTTTTTCACTACAGTTAAGAATGAGGTTCAAAAAAGTCCAGAATATCCAAGGCATTAATGGAAAGAAATTCTAGGGAAGGTGTCCTAGCCATACCAGATTTAAAACTGTATTATAAAGCAGCAGTCATCAAAACTACCTGGTACTGGCTAAGAAATAGAGTGGTAGATGAGTAGAATAGGTTAGCTACACAAGACAAAGTAGTCAATGACTACAGAAATCTACCGTTTGATAAACTCAAAGGCTCCAGCTTCTGGGCTAAGAACTCACTATGTGACAAAAACTGCTGGGAAAACTGGGAAATAGTAGGCAGAAGTTGGACATTGACCAATATCTTACACCTATACCAAAATAAAGTCCAAAAGAGTTCACAATTTAGGTATAAAGGCTGATACTGTAAGCAATCTGGGAGAGCAAGGAATAGTTTACCTGTCAGATTTATGGAGAAGGGAAGAGTTTATGAACAAACAAGAGGTAGAAAGCATTACAAAATGCAAAATGAATAATTTCGATTACATTAAATTGAAAAGTTTCTGTACAAACAAAGCCAATGCAACCAATATTAGGAAGAAAGCAGAAAATTGGGAAAGGGTTTCTATAACCAGTGCCTCTGATAAAGAACTGAGTCAAATATATAAGAATACAAGTCATTGCCCAATTGATAAATTGTAAAAGGATATGAACAGGCAGTTTTCAGAGGAAGAAATTAAAGATATCTATAATCATATGAAAAAATGCTCTACATCACTATTGATTAGAGAAATGCAAATAAAAATAACTCTTAGGTACCACATCTCACCTGTCAGATTGGTTAACATGACAAAACAGAAAATTATAAATGCTAGAGAAGATGTGGGAAAATTAGCAACCTAGTACATTGTTGGCAGATTTGTGAACTGATACAACCATTCTGAAGAACAGTTTGGAACTATGCCCCTTTGACCCAGCAATACCACCTCTAGGGCCATATCCCAAAGAGATCATACAAATGGGAAGAGAACCCAGATGTACAAAAATATTCATAGCAGCTCTTTTTGTGGTTGCAAAGAATTAGAAATCAAGTGGATGCCTATCAACTGGGGAACGACTAAACACATTGTGGTATATTAATGTAATGGAATACTGTTGTGCAATAAGAAATGATGAGCAAATGGACTTCAGAATAACCTGGCAAGACTTATAGAGACTGATGCTTAGTGAGGTGAGCAGAACCAGGGGTTCAATGTACACAGTTACAGACATATTGTATCTATCATGACTAACTTTGATAGACTTGGCTCCTCTCAGCAATACAAGGTTCCTAGACAACTCCAAAAGACTCATGTTGGAAAAAGATATCCACATCCAGGGAAAGAATCAGAGGCAGCTAGGTACTTACTAGCTGTGTGACCTTGGGCAAGTCACTTAACTCCAATTGCCCTGCCTTCCCTCCTGCAAAAAAAAGAAAAAAAAAGAACTACATCCAGAGAATCATAGAGCCTGAATGCAGATTGAAACAAATTTTTGCTCTCTTTCCTTTTTTGTTTTGTTTCTTCTTTCTCATGGTTCATTCTATTGGTTATAATTCTTCTTTACAACATGACTAAAGTGAAAACATGAAAGTATATGTAGAACCTGTATCAGATTGCAAGCCCTCTTGGGAGGGAGGGAAGAGGAGAGGAAGAAAATTTAGAACTCAAAAAGTTGTGGAACTGATTGTTATAAACTTCCTGCCCCTTCCTCTATACTTTTATATTCTTCTTACATACCCTGATTATAAGAGCAATAATAGTATATCCCTTTTGCTCTCTATTTTCTTTTCTGCCTTAAAATCCTCAGTACAGAACCAATCTACCTCCAGGTCTTCTGTTTTCTTTTTTAACTTTTTCAGTATCATTTTAAAGCATGAAGGTTCTTAAGGGATATTTGTTTCTTCTCTCTTAATTAGAATGATAGTATTATGTTATTAACAGTTCCTTTCAATTATTCAAATGAATTTATCTTTCTAGATTTCTTTTGATGTAAAATATGTTTATATTTTTAAAAAATATACATTTCTATTTAAAAGTTTAGTCAATTCTGATCTCCACCTCCTGAGTTAAGGCCCCTAATATCTTTGGAGTTTACAATTCTTGTTCTTCAGGGTGTAATCTCAAAAGAGAGTTCTCAAAACCTTGGAGCTCTAGGGTGTTATAGTCTGAGCACTATCCAAATCAAATCGGCTATTACTGCTTACAGTTGTTTCCAAGATCTATTCTGTGGGTTTTTTACTCTTCTAGGTCTTTCATGGCAGAGCTTTCTGCTCTAGCTAACTATGGAAACAGATCCTTGAAAGCAGTATATTTCTTGAGCCCATCTCTGGTCTCATTGACAGGCATCTGCCTGTGCTGGTGCTGGTTCTACTGGTGGCCCCTTCACCTCTCCCCTGTGGGTTTCAGGGTGAAATTTCATGTAGTTATGGAGTAGAAGAACTAACTTACTATGACATCTCTTTCAATTTCTTGATTGTCATTTTATCTAGTGCAATTTTCACATTTTTGTTATATATGGCATATCTTGGCTGTCCACCTCCTTTCAGGCAGCCATCTTGGCTAGAAGTCTAGAACCTTTCCAGTAAATGTTTTCAGTAGAGATGACTATGACCCCACTGCTAATGCCATTCCTCTGAGATTACATTTCTTTTATATTATGTTTGTGTATACATGTGTGTATACTTAAGTGCACATTTGTTTTGCATGTTGTCTTCTTCATTACAACATGAGCTACTTACACTCGGGGACTATTTTTGCCTTTCTTTGTAAACCACGTACTAAGCACAATACCTACCTAGCATATAGCAAACAATAAATGCTTGCTGACTGACTGACTGACTGATTACACTAGGAAGTATATTTGTAGTCAAAGATAGAGCCAAAAGTCTATTTTCCACCATGAATTTCCATAGGAAAAATGCCCCCTGAGAAAAATGGTGGGAATGCTTTCACTTTAGACTAAGTATGAAAGCTTCATAATATCACACTTGGTTTTGATCTTTTGACTATAAGTCTATGCCATTCTTCCAGGACATTCTTAAGCAGAGCCATCTTAAAAGCAATTGGATTCAGAGTTTTTGAGGGGTTTTTGTTGTTGTTGTTGTAGCTGTTTTGTAATTTTCAGGTCCCTTCATTGTTGACTTATTGTGCTGTGATTCGTAAAAGAAGTTATGAGTGGGAAAAGGAGAAAGATCCATTAGACAATACTTGAAAAAAAAGCTGAAATCTTTATACAGAGTGAACCAATAAAAAATCCTAACTCACCCTCACAAATACACACATATACAGAAAAGGGGTGGGAGGAGCCAGGCAGCATGAAGCATGACTATTATGTAGCTATATAAACCTAGGTTTCTGATTTAATGAAGTACCAGTAAATGGAATAACCCTGAGACTCTGAGGACAAATTAGAGGAACTGTGTGGTACCACATGGACAGTAATGCAGCAGGTAACAATGACGCCCAAGCATTCTCTACATGAAAGGGACTTCAGAAGAAAATCACAGACCAAGTATAGTAAATTAAGAGAATTTTTAGTCTAGTTTAACACATTGTTGTTTGTCACTTACTGGACTATTGCCCTCTGAACATCCAGATTTTCTTTTCATTAGGTCCTCTAACTTTAGACTTTGTTGTGATTACCCTACTTTTCATTTAAAAATGTTTCCCATATCTGGGTCTTTAAGATTCTAAAATCTGTCTAGGTAAGGACTTCTTAGCTGCCCTAGTCTCCAGATCAGAAAAGATTAACTCAGGGCCATTTAGATCCAATCAGTCGTTGCTCTTGATGAGAGCCAACCCTGGTCTTGTGCCTTTACCACCTATCTGACCCAAGACACTCTCTGAGCCTGTTTCTTCATTTTAAAATTGAGATGGAAGATCCCTTCCAACTTTCAAAATATGTGGACTTGATTTTTTTAAAGGTCCCTTACATCTCTAAATCTATGATTCTATGATCTATTAAAGATTAGAGAGAACAGGAAGAGCCAGTGATAACATAGACATTTATAAATGCACCATGTTTGAAAAGTTTCTCTGTTTATATATTGGTTATTTGGAATGTGGATTGCATTTTCTCATGGGAACATAGTAGTTAGGTTCCTAGCTAACCCACAAAACATTCTTTACCCATAATGTCACTAAAATTAACTTTGTTTATTTAGTCCCCTCCCTTCCATATGACTCATCTCCTATGCATGGTCCATGTGGTCTTCCTAACACTATTCCCCTTCTTCCTATTACTTCTCTTATTTTTCCTCCTACTACTGTTTTTTCTTCCTTCATTTACCCTTCTTCCTTCTCTTTCATTCACTCAACTAACATTTATTAAGCTCCTACTGTGTACAAATCACTTTTCTTCCTTCTTTTATGTTACTCCTTTTCTTTCTGTAGTCCCTCTTCTTTTTTCCTCATTTTCTTCCTGCAATGTTTGATTTAATTACAATTTAAATTATATTTTGTTCAATAGTATAGGAACATAAGTGCTATATGCAATATATAAATATATAATAATTTTTTTTGTTCTGTTGGCTCATAGATTGAGTTGAGTGTTCCTAAGTTGATGAGTTTGCTGCCCTTATCCTAATTTTATGACTCAGCAGGTAGTATTAGCTATGTTCACATACAAAGAGAAAGTATTACCATCAAGTTGTATCCTCCCAGGCAAATGTAGTGAAGGAGGTCAAGGTATGGCTTATTGTTCACTCTATCCAAGAAGACAGTTAGCTGGTAATTATAGAAAAATACTGCCGGCTTTCTAATTTGATATTTTCTTCTTATAATTGGCCTTTTGAACTTTGATGGCACTAAGAGATACTATAAGAGTGCTCACTAGTTCAAGATAATCTGTGAAACAGAATAAAGTACATTTTTTTCTATACTCAAGATTTACTTTTTTAGTATCTGTCCTCTCTTGTGGACTCTTGGAGTTTTCTCATTCATAAAACTAGCAGCACACTTTCTGACTTAACTAGCTGTTTTACTAATAATCCAGAAACAGGTTTCAGTTTGGGGGCAGGCTGTATTTTGACTCTGAGTCTCTTTGCCTTTCAAAATCATCACAGGAAAGTTCATATTTTCATTCATGTTAATCTTCTTTCAGCATGTGTTTTTTTAATGATCCTAAATGGTATTTTAATTGCTCCATCTTGTTCCTTCTCAGTTGTCTTCAGGAATAAGGGTTTACCGTTGTTACCTGATGAAATATCTACTAATTGGGCAGAATAGATATTGTTTGTTCCTCTCTTTACATGAAACTCTCAGAAAAATTATACATAAACAAAGTCTTAGAGCAGTTTTAAACTTTAATAGCTTTAACTGCACTAAGACTTTTGGAACTTCTATGCAATAAAGTTTAATTTATCAAAAGAAAGGAATCTTGTAAACTAAAAGTAAACAAAGAAGTCAAAAATGTTTTTAAGAAAGGAAAACAAAACTAGAAATTTAGAACTTTACAAGTTTAAGAAGCAAGACTAAAGAAATAACAGCAACAACAACCAACCAATCTTGATATAGCATTTTACAGTTTATTACTCTGCACATGGTCAGACTGCCTGACATACAGAGATAGGCACACTAAGAGCAGATAAGACGCTCTTCCTCATGTTCAGATGAGGTACATCTGACTCTTTGCAGATAGGATAGGTATATTTCTACATTGGACCAAAACTTCACTGTAACCAAAACATCACATGTTTTTATATGGAAGAAGGGAGAAATGCTGAGAAAAGACTTGTCATGAGGAACAGGAAAGATGATCACTTCTCTGAAGAAGTAGTATTTAGAGAAGAGTTAGACTTATCCTTGACATAGAGGGCAGAACTAGAAGCAATGGGTTGGAGTTGCAGAAGGGAAGATTAAGGTTTCATGAAAGGAAAAACTTACTAATAATTACAGCTATCCAAAAATGGAATAAGAGATCCCTGAAGTAATGGTTCCCCTCCCCTACTAGAAATCTTTCAAGTTTAGATAACCATTTGTTGGATAGGTCATAGAAGAAATACTTTTCAGGTATTGATAGGATTAGTTGGGCTTTTTTCTTTTATTAGTGTTTTTAAAAAGTTTTATCAGTGTGTCTTATATTACAAACGTTTACAAATTACTCTCGCTTCATGAGAGTTCTCTTATAATAAAGTACAACAATTAAGTAAAATTAATAATATAGTTTCTTCATCTAAAAGTGCATCATTTAACATCTGTAACCTTTAACCTTCTACTTTTAAAAAAATTAACAGAAATCTATTTTTTCTCCTTCCCCACCCTTTAAAATATAAAAACAAAAATGAGAACTTTGAGGGTGGCCAGGTGCTGCAGTGAATAGAGCACTGACCCTGGAGTCAGGAGGACCTGAGCTCAAATCTAGCCTCAGACACTTAACGCTAGCTGTGTGACCTAGGGCAAGTCACTTAACCCCAATTGCCCTGCCCTTCCCCCTCCAAAAAAAAGCAAAAAAAAAATTTTAAAAACAAGAACTTTGTAATAAATATGCATAGTCAAGCAAACCAAATTCCCTCAGTGACTACATACATACATACATATATGTGTATATATATATGAATATATGTATATGTGTGTGTGTTCTGTACCATATATCCATCAACTCTCTATAATTACTCTCTATAATAACTCTCTATAATTATAGCATGTTTAATTATCAGTCCTCTGAAATTATGAAAGGTGACTCTATTGATTACAATTTTCACAGCTTTCAAAGCTGTTTGATTTTACAGTGTTGTTACTGTAAAGTTCTTCTCCTGGTTCTTCCCATTTCATTTTTCAGCAATTTACAAAGGTTCTCAAAATTGTTTATGCTTTTTAAGATTGGTGTTATAGATCATTCTCTCAATTCTGCTTACTTCCCTCAGCATTAGTTCTTATGTCTTTCCGTGTCTCTGTGGAATGCTCTATTTTCCCCTCCTAACAGTGGTTCTCCATCACGCTCATGTGCCTCTGCTTATGACAACAAAAGAGGTAGGGTCCCTTTTAATTCATTATACAAGAACCTATGGCTCTATGATCTTTAATTGACAAGTGATTGTTTTCTCCTTTTTGTCAATAAAACTGGTATGCATCCTCCATCCTGGTCAAACTGGTCTGAGTTGTTTTCCCCCACCATAACTTTTCATCTCCTGTCTCTGTTCCTTTGCACAGGTTGTACCCCACATCCATAACACCTTCCTTCATTAACTTTGCCTTCTAAAATCTCTCAATTCCTGCAAAGAACAACCCAAATGCTACTTTCTGCGTGAAACCTTTCCTGATTATTGTTGTTGTTCGGTCATTCAGTTGCTTCCTTGACACTATCTATCAATCTCATCCTCTGCCATTCTCTTTTCCTTTTGCCTTCCATCTTTCCCAACGTCAGGGTCTTTTCCAATGAGTTCTGTCTTCTCCTTATTGACCTAAGTATTTAAACTTCAGCTTTAGTATTTGGCCTTCCAGTGAACAACCCGAATTAATTTATTTAACTATTGACAGATTGATCTCTTTGCTGTCCAAGGGACTCTCAAAAGTCTTTTCCAGCATCACGGTTCAACAGTGTCAATTCTGTGGTTCTCAGCCTTCCTTATAGTCCAACTCTCACAGGCATACATTATGACTACAAAAACCACACCTTTGACTATATGAGCTTTTATTGGCAATGTGATGTCCCTACTACCTGTCCTACCTCTGACATACACTAGCTATGTCACCCTTAACATGTCACTGAACTTCTCAGGACTCTCAAGAAACTCTGGAAAACTCAAAGTTATATAACTGTTGCTAATCTACACTTGTAGAAGGAATTTATTCACTAGGAATTCCTTGAATTGATGAATACCCAGGTTCAGATTCACTCCTACAACACCAGAAAAGGAAATGTAAATGTTGTATTGCCCAATAGGATCTAAACTCCTTGAGAGCAAGTGACTTTTATTTTTTACTTTATATCTAGAGTGCCTTGCACAGTACCCTACACATAAGTACTTAATAAATAGTTGTTGAATTATTGAATAGATCGGGATGTAGAACTAATATAATAAAACTCTCTAAATTAAGTATAATCCATAAATAAATGAGATCCCCTGAATAGTAAATATCAAAGGCTTATATTCATTTATCTGAGTGTAAGTAAAAAAAAATAATGATAATTTATGCCTTCTGGTTTATATCCTAGTGACAAATGTAGTGTCATGCCTCCTCTATACCCCAAATCCCTGCTGAGTTTTAACTACAATGCAACTGTGCTTCAAGTGCTTTCCTTGGGACACCTTGGAAAAGACTCATTTTTCAAGTTGGTTTTTTTTTTTGCATTTGGATACACTGGACTTTTCTTTATTTCAGTCCATTAACTCTAATTATTGCCCTGTACAAATTTAAAATAATGATCTCCATTATTGGGGTATCACCCCCTAAAGATATCCAATGATATTATCACATCCTCTCAGTAGTTACTTAGCTAAGTTATGCTCAATTAGCCTCTCTAATCTTTTGCTATAAATCAATTTGCTCAAAATTTCACTCCACCCCCATTTCCACTGTGATTTGCAAGTCTTTCAATCTGTCTATAGACGTTCACCACTGTGGTCAACTAAGCTACACGTGCAGTTCCCAGCCTTGATTTTTTTGCTCTTTCCTCTATCAAGATGAATTTCTAGGAGGAAAAACTCTGAGCTACTATTGAAACAAAGTGTCTAACCAATGAGGAATAAGATTTTCTACCTGTTGTATGTCATAATTCTGTTAGTACATCCTGGTATCTTCAGTAGCATTCTTTTGGGAATCTGCTAGTGCATTACATTACAATAACATAGCCATAATTAATTTTCTAAAATCATGAGAGACATGGCACATCACACCATAATGATTTACCAAAAATCCAGAAACATTCTGATTACTGCCTTCCTATTGACTACAAATTTTGTAATTAAATTTATAAAGCAATAAACATCTATTGGCATGACTTGGAAATAACCCATACTGTTTAGTACTCTCAACTCAGTTGTCCTCCATTTTTATAAGTTCTTTGTTTGTCACCTTCATCTTTTGTGAAAGAATGAGAATTAGGAGATTAAATAATGTACAATTAGGATCCTCCCTACTCTCCAGGGTTTTTAGCACAGTACTCTCCTTCACACGCTCTGAAATCTGGCTATACTGACTTGCTCACCGTTCTACACATGATGGCTCCATCTCTCATCTATATATACCTAACTCTGACAGAGTCACATGATTAAAATGGACCCCCCCCCCTCCTCATGTCTTCATATTGGAATCCCTGGTTTCCTTCAAAACTCAGCTTAGTCTCTACCTTCTATATGAAGCTTTTCTTGGTCTTTTTCTGCTACTTGTGAACTCTCTCCCCAAACAAACTTATATTCATTTTGTAAATGTAAGGGTAGGATTTTCTACCTCTACCCTAATTAATGTAACTACGCAGAGCCATTATAGATCTATTGAATCAATCAAAAAGGTAAATTAGGTACAAAAAAGGCTTTAATCAATTTTGAAAGAAATAATAATGTGTTTTTGCCATTATATAAAGATAGATGAAGCCACTCAGAAAATATCTTGGAATTGGTTGAAAAGAAAAAGGAAATCAAGTACACCTTGTGGGCATGTTGCCTCCTCATTACTATATAAGGTTATTATGAAAAGGGCCTTTTTTCACTTTATCTTTGTATTCCCAAAACTTAGCACAGTGCCTGGCACATAGTATGCATACACATAGTATGTGTATCATTTCTCTGATTGACCATTCCACCAGACCAACAACTGGATCTTAAATAAGTCATTTACTATTCCCAAAGATCTAACTCTAATCTTAAACCTCCTAATACCACTCCTGACCTCAGAGTGTATACCCATTTCCAAACCACCCAGATAATATTCTCATTAACCCCTTACTTACTGGTCCCAGAGGTCTCTGAAGAGGTCAAAGGAGGTATTTGGGGGAGAGAAGGTAAATTCAGCATCCACTGCAGATTAAGGAGAGCTGCAAAACAGCCTTGAACTTGAAGGTGAAGTTATGCCCCAAAGGCTATAAAAATGAGCATACCCTTTGACCCAGCAATAGCACTACTACTTCAGTATCCCAAAAAGATATTTTTAATGGAAAAGAAAAAGGATCTATATATACAAAAAATTTATATCAGCTCTTTTTGTGGTGGCAAAGAACTGGAAATTGAGGGGATACCCATCAATTGGGGAACAACTGAAGAAGTTATGATATGGATGGTGATGGAATACTATTATGCTATAAAAAATGATGGGCAGGATGCTTTCCAAAAAACCTGGAAAGACTTATGTGAACTGATACAAAGTGAAGTGAGCAGAACCAGATCATTTGTGAATGACTTGGCTATTCTCAACAATACAATGATCTAAGACAATTGCAGAGGACTCATGAAAAAAGTGCTATCCATCTCCAGAGAAAGTACTGATAGAATCTAAATACAGAATGAAGCATACTATTTTTTTTACTTATTTTGGGAGGTTTTTTTGGTCTGTGTTTTCTTTCATAATATGACTAATATGCAAATATGTTTTGCAAAGATTGTATATATAGAATGAACCTATATCAAATTGTTTGCCGTCTGAGAGAGAGAGAGAGAGAGAAAATTTAGACTAGAAAGTTTAAAAAATGTTAAAACTTGCTTAAATGTTAAAAAATGTTAAAATTATTTAAAAAATTTAAATAAAATTACTATAGCCATTTGTATTACATGTTTGAAAACTCCCACATAACATGAAACATAGAGGAAATAAAGAAGGAAGTCTGAATGCACAATGAGCTGCCTTAGCAGGTTCAGTGTTCTCCCTCACTCGAGGTCTTTAACCAAAATCTGAACTTGAACATGGTGTAGAGCAGTAATGTCAAATTCAGATAGAAATACGAGCTACTAAACTATACAGAAGAATCCCTGTGGGGGTTTATTAACTTAGAAAACCATATATCGATATTATCTGTGGTTTTTAAATTTTTATTTTGTTTTAAATGTTCCAATTACATTTTCATCCTTTGCTGCCTCCTTAAGTGTTCTCAACATGCAGTATTTTTGACACCTCTGGAGTAGAGAGTTTTCTATTTCAGATATGGGTTGGACTAGCTTAACTCTGGTTCCCTTCCAACTATTAGATGCTGTGACTATGAACAAAAAAAGAACAAATCTTTCTTTATCTTGGAGAAGTCATATCATTTTAAAGGGGATGTGGTGTTATGACCATTTATAATTTCCTTTTCAATAGTCTCCACTCTTTCATTTAGAAAACAGAAAAGTCCATTTTAAGCCCAGAGTCATAAATGCTAGCCAGAGTCTCAGGATAGGTAGAGAAACAATTTGAAAGCTTCTCAATCCATGGATTTTCAAGGCTAAATTAATCCATTCCTCTTAATTAGTGAGCATGGATTAAAGACCTACTCTATTCAGAGCACTGTGCTAGGAACCTGGAAGAGATACAAAGTCTAGATAAACTGAGTTCCTTTCCTAATGGATCTTATAGCCTAGCAGAATAAGACATAAACATAGATAATTATACTCTAGTTTTTTAATGGGCTTCTCTTATTTTGGTGTGTCTGCTTTCCTCATCCCCTTAGGAATTTTAGTCTTTGATTGTACCTCTTCTGTTATTCTTGTTTCCCTTTCCTTCTTCAAAGTTAGGCTTCCTGACAGGTCTCTATGTAGGGACCTCTCTGGTCTGGGGTCTGATTTCTTTTTTCAGCTCCAATAAACTTCCCTCTTCCCACCTCTTTTCTCATCTGAGTTTTCCCTCTGCTATAGGATTATAGGAGTTTCACCCTGTACTCCTTACCTCAAATGATCTACCTCTCACGGACTGCTCCTATACAGCAGTATGGGCTCCATGATCAAGAACTGGGCTGGAGAAAAACTGGATCTAGTTTTAAAGCTGCCCAAATAAGGGGAAAGAAAAAATTAGGGCCTCCTCTCCCCATCTGTCAAATAGAAAGGATAACAGCAGATTTCAAAGTCTCTTAAGGGAACAGTTCTAATACTTTATTGCATCAAAAATTCTCTCTTTATATGGACTTTTGTCTTTAGATAACAAGGTTTGATTTGTAAATTTGCTCTTAATATATAATACAAGATTACATGATAAATGCTTGAGAGATGTAGAATGCTATAAGAGTATAAGTTATTAATGGCATTGGAGTTCATGAAAAATTTCATGAAGTGATATTTGAGATGTTTTAAAGGTGGGATAAGAATTTAGCAGTCACAATGAGCAAAGGTACAGAAGTAAGAGAAAACATGGTATTTTCAGAGAGCAACAAGTAGTCATTATACAGTGTGTAGAGCAAAGTGATATGAGAGAAGGCCAGAAAAGTAGATGGCATCAAGCCATGGAGGGTCTTGAATGCAAGGCAAAGGAGTCTGACTGGAAAGCTAAATTAGCTTGGTAGACAAGCTCATCAGTACTTGGGTTTAAATTAAGAAATCCATACAGTGAAAATGTGAAGTTATAAAGCAAGATTTGTTGCAGGCATAAACAGATGTCTCACAGCAGCCCCATCAACACATTAAAATTCACTTCAAATTCTTCACTGGAAGCCCAAACAGCAATGGGTCACCCCAGACTCCCAACTTTAAACCACGAAAAGGACTAGAGGCCCCAGTGATTAAAAAACACTGACTGGAAAAGTATTATGACCACTACCACCCACTGAGTGACTCAAAACTCTTCTTCAGAGGATGGATTTTTATATCTGGGGGAAGAGAGGGGGAAAATGGAGAAGTATTGACAACTTTGTTATTGATGTTTCACCAAGGCTAGTTCTCACAGAGTAGAAGAATATAGCAGAGTTGAAAATGAAGAGGTAACAAAGAGAAAGCCTGGGTGTGTATAAAGTCAAGCACTAGCAGCTTTTCAGAAGAATGCTACTGTGAACAGCTTTTAAGGTTCTGATTACACAGTATAGTGAACCATCTATTTATTCCATAACAAATCAAAGCAAAACATTCACAGTAAAACAAAGCACAGCATTCACAATGTTATAGCTTATCAGAGAAAATCAAAATATAGCATTCACAACAACTTATCACAGAAAATGGCCACATAGTTGCCACCACAGTGGTCACAAAGTTTTCAACAAAGAATAATCATTTAATAACTCAATCATTCAATTATCTTTAAGAAGGTTTGCCTCCCAAAGTACAATAGTCAAAATTCTCCAATCATGGGGCACACTAAGTTACAAATCAATTACTTATTCAGTCATCAATCACTAAGTACAATCATTTAGTCAATCAATCATCCTTCATCATTCACTATTCAATCATCAGAAAATACACAGGCCCTTCACCTCTAGGTCACTAGTAAATTATAATCTTCTTAGTCAGTACACAGCATCCAAGTAAAGCCTTCTTTCAGCTTGACTCGGGATGGTCCCTCAGATTCTCTAGATCCCCTTCCATGGTCCCAGAACCTACCTGGATTCACCAAACTGTCACCTGGGTTCAAAGGCAGACAGCTCCCACGCCTTGTGCAGCTCTCTGTGCAGTTCCTGCTCCACACCGGAGCTCACAATGTCCAGTCCATCTCAAATCCTTCACAGTCTTTGTTCCTGGGAAAACAAGGCTTAACAAAGATCCAAAGTCTTAAATCCCTCAGAGTTGTGCTTCCTCAGTGCCCTGGCAGCTCCAGCTGGCCCTTGGACTCAACAGAAGTCT
>CM053595.1:174935813-174970106 GCA_028646575.1 Pseudocheirus occidentalis
CTTCACCTCTAGGTCACTAGTAAATTATAATCTTCTTAGTCAGTATGCAGCATCCAAGTAAAGCCTTCTTTCAGCTTGACTCGGGATGGTCCCTCAGATTCTCTAGATCCCCTTCCATGGTCCCAGAACCTACCTGGATTCACCAAACTGTCACCTGGGTTCAAAGGCAGACAGCTCCCACACCTTGTGCAGCTCTCTGTGCAGTTCCTGCTCCACACCGGAGCTCACAATGTCCAGTCTATCTCAAATCCTTCACAGTCTTTGTTCCTGGGAAAACAAGGCTTAACAAAGATCCAAAGTCTTAAATCCCTCAGAGTTGTGCTTCCTCAGTGCCCTGGCAGCTCCAGCTGGCCCTTGGACTCAACAGAAGTCTCAGCTGGCTCCCAGAATCAAAATCATTCCATCCAGGTTTTCAAAATCAAAATCATTCTTTTCAGCCTGGGGCCTGGAGGGGGTGGGGAGATGGGGAAAGTGCCTTTCCTCTTCAGTCTCCTCTGAGGTTAAGAACTAAGTACCTCTTAGCTTAGCAATACAAAAGGAACTTCAAATCTCATTACTGTTACATTGTTCTACTATATCCACATAATGTTAATAGATCAAGAAGGTTCTAGTTTGTCCAAAACTTATGTAAGTATATGTTATGGAGGATTAAAAGGTTTAGATAGGTTGCAATCAGCACTGTTGTAGACACTGGCTGTGTGATACCCAGTGCCTTGAATATAGTAGGTGCTTATTTAATTCTTATTCCTTTTCCTTAATTAATTCTTATTCTCTTCCCCTGTTGTAGAGAGTTAACCATGATGAGGTCCTAAATCCCTTAACAGATAAGGGGAGAAAAATGGTATTGTAACAGGAAAAGGTACTTCCATATTGTACTATTATGAAGTATCAGATAATGCTTACAATTCACATTCACATAATGTTTCAAAAGTTTGCACAATACTTTCATCACTGAACCCACTTTGAAGAAATAACTGCAAGTATTATCATTGTGCCCATTTTAGAGATAGGAAAACAAGTCTCAGAGAGGTGACCTACTTGCCCCCCATAGTCAAGTAACTGGTGTCAAAGACGTAATTACCACCCAAGTCTCATGCATACTCATGAGAGACACAGTATCATCATGAAATGAAAAGAGCCTGGGGCTGGGAGACTGGAGAGACTTGGGGTCAAACCTTGCTTCTCACACTAGTTGTGTGACCATGGGCAAATTGCCAAATCTCTCTTAAGACTCAGTTTTTTTCATCCATAAAAGGAGACAATAATATCTGTAGTTAATATTTCACAGGGTTGTTGAGATAATGAATGTAAAGCAGTTTACAAACCACAAGATCCTATGAGAGCTGTAATGATGATGTCATACTTGTACAATTTTGTGTCAGGAATCAGGTTTTAAACTTTTTGTTATCAGCCACAGTGCCTGACGTAGTGTTTATGCTTAATGTAGATATTTAATAAATATTTATTAGTTTGGTAAAATTGAACCCCTCCTTTCCACAAGTCCTATCTCAAACCCTTGCTTGGTTCAGACCCCTAGTGATAGAGAGCACAGGATACTCTGTAGCTCTTTAATCCCAGATAACAATTTTAAGACTAACTAACCATCCTTTAAACCACTTGGAATATGTCCAGTCTCCTGAAGTCACTTCAGAGATGGCAGGTAATGTCAGTGCATGGTATTGATAATTGTCTCCCTGGCAACATTTGGTTTGGTTTCCATGGTGATGCTCTCAGAGCCTAAACAGTAAACAAATAAGTCACAGAATGAGCTTAAAAACACTGAATCCAACTCCATTCCTTTTGTAGACAAGGACTGTAAGTGAGGCTCAGAGAGTGGATGGAATTTATTCAAGGTCACACAGCTAGTTAGTGGCAAGATCCAAGTCATCTGACTCCCAGTCTAGGACTGGGAGTTTGTTTCATTGTTTGACTGTATTTCATTTCAATGAGCATTCTAATAAACTGAGCATAATTTTAATATCCTTCACAAATGCCTACCAAAAACATGTCATATTTCTCAGCTTTTTACTAAGACTTTTTGACTCCAGTTCTGCAGCTTCTCTCAAATCTTTCACTTCCTCTCATTCCCATGGCTATCACCCTACTTGAAGGCTCTTGTTACCTTCTACCTAGACTACAATAATTTTCTAATTGATTTTCCCTTCTCCCAAGTCTGTCCCCTCTTATCCTTCACATGCCACTCCCTTCTACTCCCCCCACACTTTTATTATGCACAAATTGGATCAGATCACTCTTCTGATCAGAACTCACAATGCCACTGGGGTGGATGGCAGTTATATTATTGAATCACCTTCATAGGTCCAAATCCTGGATTGACTACTTAGTTTCTCTGTGATAGTCACATACTGCATGCCTAAAGCATGACTTTTCTACTTAAGTTTGTTTCTCGAGAATCAGCTTTCCCTAGCTCCTGGCTTTCCCCCAAGAGACAGGGAACACATATATCACCTGGCCTGAAATCCAGACTCCTCCTTAATTGTACTTTGTACAAAGCCAGCTAGGGAGGATTGCATATTGAAACAGTAATAGAACCCCCACACCTTCTGCCTCACCGTCATTTTACTTTGTTCTTCCACCCTGTGGCAGCCAGACAGAGCAGCGGGGAGAGAATTAATAACAATCAAGTTGTGTCAGTACTTTTCCACTTACTCCTTCCTCTCCCCCAAGTATAAAAATCCATCCCCTGAAGACAGGCCTTTGAGTCACTCAGTAGGTGACAGCATCTCTGCCACAGTACATTCCCAATTGGTTCTTTGTCAGTTAGGACCATAGCACCAGCAGTCAGGAGTCAGGAGCCTGGGGTGACCCACTTCTGTTCAGATTCCCCTTATAGGGTCTATAATGAACTACACTTACTGCTGATGGGGCTGCCCTTAGATACTTGGGGCTTCTTACTCTTGCTGCATGAACTGTCCACCTCCTTTACCAATCATATATTTTCTTGACATCTTTCCTACTACTTCTTTTACATAAGCCATCACTGTTAATATATGATATTCTACTTACACCCACATATATCTTCCCATTGTCCTCTGAGTCACTCGCAAATTTGATTCTAGGGATATTGCAATGTTCCTTGATTCACAGCAATACAGTATCACCTGGGGAATGATGTTGTTGAAAAGATGAGTTTCTGTTTCAGGCAGCAGCTTAAGTGCTGCACAATTTCTCAAACAGAGTCCAGCTGTCTCTCTTCCTCCTACTCAGTTCTAGGTCCCAGTTCATTGCTCTGTCTGTTATGCCAGTCTAAGAAAGAGGTATTGATGGCAATAAACTTCCTATCTAACTAAATATTGCTGGCATACAATTCTGTTATATTAAACAAAACCTAAAAAAAAAGTAATCACAAATTAATGTCCTGTTAAGTAAGAGTTAAGGTTAAAACAACCAACCAGCCACTACTGCCTGACACCAGTGTCCTTATCAAAGGTAGTCAGTTAGTCCAGAGATGAGGGTGAAAAGTTAGAGTGGCAAAGTTATCAGTCAATCACCAAGCATTTGATAAGCATTGATTCTGTTCCAGGCACTGTGCTAGGTGCTGTAGTTACAAAGAGTACCTATCCTCAAGGAGTTTACATTCTATCAGATTCTATCAGATAAGTGTACATGAATGTGGGGAGAAGAGGGAGAGGGAGAAGGGAAGAGAGAGAGAGAAAGAGAGAGAGAGAGAGAGAGAGAGAGAGAGAGAGAGAGGAGGGGGAAGAGAAAGGAAGAGAGAGAGAGAGAATGAGGAGGTGGGGAGGGAAAGGCACCAGCAGCAGGGAGGATCAGCAAAGGCTTTATGTAGAAGGTAGTATTTAAGTTGATTTTTTAAGTAAAGAAGGGATTCTAAACAGTAGAAGAAAGATAACTTTACAAAGGTATAAACATAAACGTATATAGTAGTTACAGCTGAAAAGAACCTTGGTTTGACCCATGTATTTTATAGATGAAGTCTAAAAATGAGAAAAGGGGATTTTCCCACTTCAACACAGGCAGTAATCAGGAGGGCTGGGATTTGAATATTTGAATTTTCTTGCACTATTATCTTGAGTGCTTTCCTATACCATGTTGTCTAGGGAAAAGAGATTTCTACACAGTGGCATATGATTCTTCAGTTTCCTTTTAAAGGCAAATATGCCTGTCAAGCTCTTGTAAAGTGAATAAGGGACTACTTTATACAATATAAAATGCTAATCTGGGCTATTAGCAACCATTTTGAATATAAACTAGACTTGAGTGTTACCAAATAAATAAAAATCATTGCAATTTTGCTGGACTAATTTGATTTCTAGTTAAATCCTGCAATTTTAATGTTTCCTCAGAGGTATCCTTGCTTATGTCATTTATCTTCATGATTTTGCTTACTTAATCTTTTCCACTCCTCTTTTGATGTTTCTATTCTTTAAGCATCTTTAAGCATTACCAAGTAGTTTTGATGATTAGGGCATTATAATATAGTTAGAGGTCTTGAAATGGTAGTCTTCCTTCATTCCTATTTTTTTCATTATTTCTCTTGAGATGCTTGACCTTGTGTTCCTCCAAATGAATTTTATTATTATTTTATACAGTTCTGTAAAGTAACCCCTTAGTAGTTTGATTGCTGTAGTACAATCCTTGTAAATTTATTTAAATAGTATCAGAACTTTTTTATATTAATTTTACCCAGCCATGAGCAATGAATATTTTTCACCTATTTAATCTTTATTCTTGTAAAGTATTTTGCAATTGTGTTTACACAAGCTTTGAGTGTATCTTGGAAAAAATAGATCTTCCTCTACACCAGGTATTTATTACCTGAAGTCCATTAACTTGGATTGAGAACTACATTATAATATAATTCCTTTTCTTTGTAATTTTATACATTTCATTTTATGCATTTAAAAGTATTATTCTGAGAAATGGTCTGTAGGCTTCACTAACCTGACAAAGGTGTCCCTAACACAATAAAGTTAAGCTCTAAATCATAGGTTCCCAAAGTGGGTGATATTGCCTCCTGAGGGGCACTAGAATGATGAGGGGGGAAGGGAGTGGTTGTAGCCTTGGGTACAACTGGGGATCACTGAATAAAAATAAGGGAGGAGAGGATGGAAGCATAAAGAAAAAAAGAGTAGAAATTTTTGAAAAACTATTCATATATGTTTCATCTGTTGTATAACAGAGTTAAAGTCATAGTGATTTCATTATTTTCCAAATAAACACACAAAATGCAAGTTATAACCAATCAGTGGTCAAGTCTGCCCACAGGTCTTAACAAGTAAGTGTTGACAGGTGGGTGTGTCAACCATTGTTGAGAAATCCAGCATGCATTGGCAGGAATATGTGTGTATAATGACTTGTTTACAATACAATACTATACAGTTACATGATGCAATATTGTGTCATTGAAATTTCAATGCAGAAGAAACCCACAAATTTACAATAAATTATTAAATTTAGGATGCTTCTTTTTTACAAAAATATTTTATATATTTTTTTTAAATAATACAAATTTAAATAAAAACATTAAAAGGTTAAAGAAAGTAGGTTTCCAGTTGGAGCTGAGTATTTTTTAAAGGGGGTGGTAGGCCAAATAAGTTTGGGAACCTCTGCTCTAAATGTCGTTTTGCCCTTGAATTAAATTAGCTTGTGCAGACTTAGATCCCCTGTGTCTCTGTACCCAAGGCTAACGGAGGGACAATGGTCACTCTCCTAATAGAATAAGCAGCATGCCTCCAGTTTCTGCATCTGAAAGAACAAGCTGTTAGCTTGGTGCTACTTCTGCAGCAAGTATTTGATGTAAACCCTACTGTTTTCATGTCTCTGTCAGATGCTTAAGTTACTTCTGATTAGAAATACCACAGACCATGCAATGGTAGAAAGTGATAAAGATGACCAGCTCATTGACTTCCTCTTTCTAGCATTAGCTAGATTTTTGTGAGACATTTCACTTTTTGTGTTAACTGTCTTGGGTTATTTTTGTCAGTTGACCTCATGGGATCACTACTGCAATCTACTTTAATAAAGTACACTTTGTCAGTGAATCACAGAGTGCCATAGCTGAAAGGGACCTCAGACGACAGAATCTAGATTGACCTGTTCCTAAACAAGAATCTTCTCCATAGCAGTGATATCAAACTTGAATAAAAACGGGCCAAATAATCTAAACATAAGGATCCCTGTAAGCTGCATATTGACAATTTTAAAATGGAATGTTACCTATATTTGTATTGATTTTGTTAAATATTTTCCAATAACATTTTAATCTGGGCCCTTGGGTCACACGTTTGACACCACTGCTCTACAACACACCTGGCAAGTAAGTGATCATCTGGCCTTTACTTCTGTTGAAAAAAAAAAGAGGCCTTCCTTCCTGAAGCAGCCCAATTCACTTTTAGACAACTTTAATGGTTAGGAAGTTTTTAATTTCCTAATTTGTGGACCTAATTTGTGTGGACCTAAATCTGCCCTCTGTTGCTTCTACCCATCACTCCTAGTTGTGCCTTCTAAAGTCAAGCTGAACAGGTTTCATTTCTGTTCCACACAACAGCCCTTCAATACGTAGAGACAATTACTGTGTGCCTTCTCTGTCTTCACTGTACTAAACACCCCAGCTTCTTTATCTTATCCCTTCTTTATCTTATCCCTTTGTGGCACAGTCTTTAGTTGTCTCACCATCAGAGTCCCCACCTTCTGGACCTACTCAAGTTTGTTAATTTATTTCCCAAAGTGAAGCACCCAGTATACAGGAGGACTGCAACTATGTAACAAAGGCCAAATTTAAAAAGGAAAAAAACCCAAACAAAACTCCAAACTCATCTCAGGTAAAATATGTTGCACATTACTACTAACTCCGTAAAGGTAAAGCAAACATTCTTCCTTTCTTTTAATAATTACTAAACTACTAAAGCACAAGATTATATGTACTGTTTTCAGCAAATGTACTGTGCAAATGGTTTGTGTCTTCAGTTTCGAGGGGTTTGTCTGCTGTGTAAAAATAAAATTTATCAATAAAAAGTTAATCCTAAACTGCAGGTATGGTCTGACAATGTATAATGGTTCACTTCCAGATTCAAGGGAGAGAGAGAGAAAATTTAATGCTCAGGAAGTTTACCTACCTATAACTCGTTGAAAGGTGACAGCTGGCTCCTCTCATGGGTTCCTGTAGTCTTTCCTTCATCGTACTGAAGTGTGATTGGCTTCTTCCATCTTCGCTCTTGAAGCAGAAACTAATTTTATACTAGCCTCGAATAAGATACTTTGGCTTAGAGAGTCCTGGGGTATTCTTGCTTTAAGAGACTCAGAAGGGGTCGATTGGCTGTGCAAGAAATTATTATTTCGGAGAGGATTCTGGGAAGATGGAGGTGTAGGTCAGAATAGTGCCTCTGGGAGAACTTATAGTCTGAACACAACTAAGAGTAGGGGTAGAACCCGGCTCCTCTTGGGACAATAGGAGATCTGAAGAAAAATCCCAGGACTAGATTTCCTTGCTGTCAAGAGTAAACACCTCCAAGCTAGGGTCCCTTTAGCAATTAGCAGCAAAAGGCTTACACAACAAGGGAGAAGCCCTGGGGTTAACTAGGTTGGGAAGGTGCCTCTGCTCTAGTCACAGAACTTTTACCAAGGGAATAGTGACAGGAGTTGGGCATCTGAGCCGAGGTAACCTCTGCTGACAAGGAATGCTGGACCCAACTATGCTGCAGAGAGCTGCGGGCAAGAAGAAACCAGCCCAGTGAGTGCAGGAGCAGTGGGGCAAGGACTCTGCTGCCTGTGGGCACTTGCAGGAGTCTACAGGTGTTGATCAGAGTGGAGAACTAAAGAAGATCTGAGACAGAGGCACCATCCCCCATATCCCAGGACTTGAGTTGATTATAAAAGCTAAATTATTACCAAAAAAATTAAAAGCACAGGAAAAGGAGAAAGAATCCAACCATAAAGAGCTTCCATGGGAATAGAGAAGACCAAGGCTCATCTTAGATGAGGATACAGAAACAAAGAAACTCTCTTCTGCCCCAAAGAGCAACATCAAGTGGTCGCCTGCCCAATAAGAATTCATTGAAAAACTTAAAAAAGACTTTAAAAATCAAATGAGAGAGACTGAAGAAAAATGAAAAAGAAAAATGAGAATAATACAAGAAAAACAAGAAGAGTATGATGAGGAAGTCTACCAATTAGGAAAGAAGAGCCAGAATCTTAGGAAAGAAAATGACTCCTTGAAAATCAGAATCCAGCAAGGGGAAGTCAACATAAGAGATGAAGATCCTCCTGTTAATAATCAATTATTGAATAAGGATCAAGATTTTTTTCAGAAGCCTGTAGGTTGTTCAGTCCCTGAAGGACACTACTGATAATGAGATTAAATCAACTTTTCCTCCATCTTGCTCAGACACCGTTGGAGAAGCCCAATGTACTCCAAACTGATAAATTCTTTGATTAGATTGCCCAACAGCTGGTCAATTTAGCAATAAATGACAAGATCAAAGTTACATTCCCCTAGCCCCCAATTAGAATAGGTCCACCTCTCATTGTAACATTCATTCTCTCTCATTAATTGTTACCAATCAGAGTTGATTGTTGTCCTCAGAAACACCCACTCTTCCAAGGGGACATAAACTGTGAGCCTACCACCATGCTTGGTCTGGCATTCGAGAATGTCACTGCCCAATTTTCTTGGTAATGTGTCAACATTATTAATAAAATTATTAATTACCCAGATGTCTCTTTAAATGTCACAGCTAGAAAGAGTTCTTCCCCCTCCCCAACTCTGTTCAGTCCTATCCCTCAGGGCATTCATCTCCAACCATAAGGAGAGTGTCTCATATCAATGGGCTTTGCAACAGGAGTTACATTCTTATAAAAACGACGATAGAAAGAAAAATTCCCCCATGGTCTTCTGTGGTCATCCTCAAATATATTTCTTACATGTATCCTATCAGGAACAGGTCTGCTCTGCCAGGATTTCACACTGAGCTATCTAGAAATAGATAGCGATTAGAATAGAGGAAACTCTTATATTCCGGAGGGTTTTTTCCCCCCTTTTAAACAAGACTATTTAAAGGTGGTGTTGTTACAATTGTTGTTGCTTCTTTTTTTAACAAATATACTGATCCAAGGGAAGAAATTCTCGTTAATCTATATAAAAACTGAGATTAAACCAGATGAGAATGGATACCCAAGTTGTTATAATTTCTTTTGTTTAGTGGTCATAACTATAAATTCGTTGGTTACTCTGGTTGTTTCTAGCCAATGTCTTCCCACTCTAATCCTTCACTAAGAAAAGTCTCAATGTGACTTAATCTGTTTCGCTAGGGGTAGAGGAATTTATCATCTCAGTCTGGTACTTTTGCCTCTTAAAACATAGCCTATAGTACTTTTGATTTTTTTTTCCTTTGGCAGTGATATCATTCTCTTGGCATATAAAAGCAGCAGAGGACAAGTAGCATGGTATGTTAAGAAAATATAGTTATGTGAGAAAACTCTAAGAACCAAAGGAGGAAGCATAAAAATTTAGACAAATATCAGTAGAGGGAGAAACAAAAATGATAGTTTCATGGGAATAACCTATAAACCACCTGGACAGAAGGAAATAGATCACAAACCCAGAATGAAAGGATGTTAGTGATAGGGGGAAACAATCATCTAGAAGTATGCTCTCGGTCAGTTTTTGCCAAAAGACTAACAATTAATAAATTCTTGTCTTATCTTAATGCTAACTTCATCCTTCAAAAGGTGAGGAAACTAATGAAAGGAGCTTTTTTAAAAAAATCTGATTCCGAAATAGTTTTAGTGATTATTGCTTTGTAATATAGCTTTAAAATGGGTGATGCTCCCTTCAGTCATAATTTTCTCATTATTTCCTTCTAGACCTTTTGTTCCTTCAAATGAATTTTAAATCATTTTGTCTATTTCTGTAGAGTATCTGCTTAGAAATTTCATTGATATTGTACTATATCTGTAAATTAATTTAGGTAGTATCATTTTTATTATATTGCCTTAGCCTGATCATAAGCTCCAATCCATAAGCTCTCTATTCATGTTCATTAATTTCTATAAGAAGTATTTTGTAGAACTATGTGCTATAAAAATCTCTTGTGTCTTGGTCAGTTAATTCTCAGATATTTTATTTTATTTCATATAATTTTGTAGTTATTTTGAATGAAATGTTTTACTGTCATTTCTTCCTGGCTTTTGTTTGTATTGTATAGAAAAGCTAATGGTTTTTCATGTATTTATTTTGTATTCTTCTTTTTTCCCATCAAGTCATGAATCATAAGTGACAAGCACCATGCCATGAGCTGGAGATATAAAGGCAAAAGTGAAACAATCCCTGCCCTCAAGGAGTTTACATTCTAATCAGGAAACACATGCATATATAGTCAAACCATGGAGTGGATCAGTGATTTTCATTGATATGGGAGTTCCCTCCAATCATACAGATCAGAAATCATCTCCCAGAGATTCCTAAACTTATTTGGCCTACCACCCCCTTAAAAAAAGTTACTCAGTGACCCCTGGGATTAGGTTAGATTAGCCCTTATTTTTATTCAGTACCCCCCAATTACACCCAAAGTTACTACTGCCCCCCAGATTGTTCCTGCACCTCCCAGGGTGTGGTGTCACCTACTTTGGGAACCTCTGAATGCCTACCCATCCTATGCACCTCTTTCTTGTCCACATCCTCCTATTAATCTGCTTCAGGTGATGCACCCATTGCACTGAAGGCCTTTCTTGTTTTCTCCTGACATTTTATAGGACCATTCTGGCTCTCTACTTCTCATCCCTAGCCCTGGCCACACTGAGTCCATCTTCACTGATTTTATAATTCTATGATGACATTTTACATTTCTGTTCATCTTTGGAGCTTCTCCTAGATTAAATGTTGCAACCTGCTCATCCTTACCATATACTTTTCCATTACCTTCTGTGTAATAATTTTTCTTAATTCTTCAAAAACTGCTGTATTCTATGTTTCATTTCCCCACAGCAGTAGAATATTTTATTTTAAAAATAAGAACATTTCTTTCATGGGAAACTTTGAGTCATTAAAGATGCTTTATAATTTCCTGAAGGCAATGTATCTATTTCTCTTCTTTCTGTTCAACTATGTACCTGACTCATTGTTCATTTGTCATCTGTCTTCACAGATATACACACCGATTGACAAGTTCTAGATGTTGTCTATCCAAGTATGTGTTATACTCTGGGTAACAAAATTTTTAAAGAATAAATCCCAAGTATTTATTTTTAGGAACAGGAATTTATTCAATACTTCATTTATACTCCCACTATCATAACCAGCCTTCACCTGAGTGATCTTTTGAGACACATGTACAGTTTAAATATAGGTAGAATTTGAAAGTGGACAGTAAAATAATACTGGTAATTAGACATTCATATTCTGAACTACATGTGTTGGTTGGTTCATTTTTTAGTGTGGGTTTCAGCTACATTTCCTAACATGTCATCTGTTGTTACAAACGTCCTAAATGTAAACAGTATGATATATTCTGAGAGTTGCTTTTTTTCACACTAAAAAAAAAATAAGAATACACAAAAAAATAATTGTTTTCTTTGTGGAGGTGGGGAAGGTAGTCCTCAACAAAGTCTAGTTTATATTATAAAAATTGCTTTTATGTTTTCTTTTTAAAAGCAAAGTTGTATTGCAAATACTTCCAGAGTTTGTTGTTTTCTCTACTTTAAGGGCTCTGCCACACTTTAATATTTAGCTGCTTTTACCTGCTCATACTTCCATCATCAATGCAATTTTAAAATCTAAGTTGACTGATAAGTTTCCTATGCACCCATATATTTCTTTTGAGAACTGTCCCTTTTCCTCCTCATCATAAGTATTTATCTTTGTGCTTTCAAAATTTTACTCTAGAGCAGTGGTTTTCAACCTTCCTAATGCAACGACCCTTTAATACTCATATGTGGGCATATCTGCATGCGGGCGGACGCGCCTGGAAACAGATAGAGGAACGATGTCTAGGTTCCTAAGACTATCAGAAATGTGTGCTTTCCGATGATCTTAGGTGACCCCGTTCGACCCCCAAAGGGGTCACAACCCACAGGTTGAGAACCGCTGCTCTAGAGAATTTCTCATCTACACACACACACACACACACACACACTTATAACCACCCTGTTTGTTTTGATCTCATCCTAACAAACAAGATTCCTTGAGTGAGGATCTCTAATTAATCTTCTTTATTACTCATACTTTGTACTTTTGTGTATAATCATCTAAAGCTATGAATTTTGTTCCTGCCACCTTTCTTGGATTTCATCTGCTGTGAACTTCTGTGTCTCTCAACTATGTTCCCACTATTCTAGCTATTCTCAATAATGTATCCAATGTATCTTGATAGATGAACACAGGCTGATTTCTTCCTCTCACTTTTTGTTCTAAAATACTTTTCTTTAAATTGGCAAGATTCCAGGAAAACCTTTTTTTAATCATTCTTTGTTAGTTGCATTTAGTTTCTGATTAAGAGACTGATTTTTTAGTGTTAAACCATGAAATTCTGGAAGTCCAAATATTCATTCTCCAACTCCATCTCACTTGGTTACTTCTGGGTGGAAAGTGTTTTGCAAACCTACCATTCTCTACTCTTGGTCTCTGTCTCTGTCTCTGTGTCTTTCTGTGTGTGTGTGTCTCTCTGTCTCTGTCTCACTGTCTCTATCTCTGTCTGTCTGTCTGTCTTTCTCTCTCTCTCTCTCTCTCTCTCAATATATATATATATATATATACATATATACACACACACATACATACACATATTCACACACAAATGCATGTGTATATATATATGTATATGTGTGTGTGTATACATACATTAGCTATTAAAGAAGCACAGACTTTGAGAATTAGAAGGGACCTTCAGTGGCTGTCTAGTTCTATCCATACATAAAAGAGTCAATCCTTGTTAAATAATTGACAAGTGGCCATCTATCCTCTGCTGAAGACCTCCAAGGAGGGGAACCCATCACCTAAGAAGTCTGCATTTAAAAGGTCTAATCCCTAGGAAGTTTTCCTGACATCAAAACTAAATTTGCATCTTAGAACCTCCCACCCATTGCTTCTGGTTCTCACCCCTGAGACATGTCTAATATTCCTCTCCTATATGAAAGCTTTTTACATATTGGAAGATAGCTAACATGTTCCCCTTGAGTCCTAAGCATGTCTAAGTCCTTCACTTGAAGTTCATCTGACATAGATAACTCTCCAGTTTATTATAGTCTTGCTTAAACTATGATTGTCATAATAATTTGGATAGTCTGACTTGGAGAAAATACAGTATATCATTTTTTCTGTTTCTAGAAAATATGTCTCTAATTCAGCTCAAAATTATCTTTTTTTGACTGCCACTTTATATAGTTCACTCACGTTAGGTTCATAGTCCATTAAAATCCCTGATTTTGTTTTTCAGAACAATTTCTGTCTAACTTGACTCTCACATCTTATAACAGTGAAGCTGAATTTTTATGCCTCTGTAAGACTTACATTTATCCCTATTGAGTCTCATCATATTAATTTGTCCTGCTGCTCAAGTCTGAAAAGATCCTTTTAGATCCTAATTCTGTCTTCCACTCCCTCAGTTAGCCCTTTGAGCTTTGTGTCATCTGAAATTTTGATATGCATGTCATCTCTGTCTTTCTCCAAGTCAGTGATAAAAAAAAATTAAACAACACAGGGCCAAACACAGATCCACAGTATACTCTACTGGAAAGATCCTATCACATTGACTTTGAGCCATTACCAACTACTCTTTGGGACTAGCCATTCACCCAGTTTTAAATGCATCTAATCCCACTAATATTCTAAGTCTTGATCTTCTCCACAAGAACAGGATGAGAAAATTTACCAAAAGCTTTTCTAAAATGTAGCTAAACATATTCACAGCATTAACTTCTTCTACTGGTTTAGTAGTCCTGTCAAAAAAGGACAAAGAGATTAGTCTGGCATGACTTATTCTTCATGAAGACACACTGCATCATTGTGAATAACATTGCTTCCTTTTCTAGATGTTTTTCATCTATCTCTTTAATGATTGATTTTAGAATTCCTCAAGAATTGAAGTCAAGCTTGCTAGTCTATGACTTATAGGCTTTGTTCTTTTCCTATCTTTGAAAAAAAAAAGGGAGAAAGTTGGCATTTCTCTAATACTGTGGTGCCTCTCCCATTATGCACATTCCTTCAACTATTACTCAGAGTGACTGCCAGTCACACCTGCCAGTTCTTTCATTACCAAAGGATGAATTACATCTTAGCCAAGTGATTGAATTCATCAAGGCAACTTGGTCACTCTTACTACCTGCTTGCTTATTGCTTCCTCTTAAATATATTTGTTCTATTATTTCCAATACAAAGGCCATTCTGAGAGTGAGAGTGAAAGAGAGGGAGGGAGGGAGAGAATTGAATAATTGAGTGGTTGTCCTTTTTGTTGCCAATTATCTTCATCTCATCCATTCAAAATAGCTATTATATATACATACACATGTACACACTTATATACATATGTATATATATACACACATACATATATGTACACATACATATTCCAATACATCTTTTCTAAAAAATCATCTTGACCTTAATTTCTCTTACTAGTCTTTGCTTATTCTGGACTTTAGCACTTAGGATGCTGTTATAGGATTATGCCATGCTTTTAATTAATTATTTGGTGTCTTGCCTTGTACATTTCCTCTTATGTGAGTTACCTGTGTATCAATATTGGTTGTTTCAGACAAATTTCATGTTTTCATTTCATTGGTTTTCCCATGGGTTTTCAGAGTCTCATCCTTTTATTAAAATTCTGAACTTAAGAAATAAAACAAGCATTTCAATAACAGTAGATTAGGGGAAAAAAAGATGATTTCATATGAAATTGTAAGTCTATTGTGTGCTATTTGCTATTCCTTTTGGATTAGACTTCAGTGAATCAACAATCAGTAGTCCCTGGGGACAGTGCCTTTGGGAAGCAGATCTGACCTCAAGAGCTTTCACCTCAAAAATTTTCACCTAATATAGCACTGGCCCTGGACTCAGGAATACCTGAGTTCAAATACAGCCTCAGATACTTAACACGAAAACTAACCATGTGACCTTGGGGAAGTTACTTAACCCCAACTGCCCTACCCTCCCTCCCTCCAAAAAGCAAAAATAAAAGAGAAACACAGCTCCTTTTTAGGGGCAGCTAGGTGACCTGGTGAATAGAGGACCAGCCCTGGAGTCAGGAGGACTTGAGTTCAAATAAGACCTCAGACACTTAACACAAAAAACTAGCCATGTGACTTTAAGCAAGTCACTTAACCCCAATTGCCCTCCAAAAAGAAAAAAATATTCACCTAACAAAAAATGTGGAGTGCAGACAGGAGAGTAGGAGAAGGTGGAAGGACATCTCTCCCCACCTTTTCCATATGCCAAGCCTAGTGGCACTGACCAGATGTGATCCCAGGTGGCAGATATGGGTGAGGAGGGGAGAGAACGGAATTGAGAGAAATTAAGGTAAAGATGATTTTTTTAGAAAAGATGTATTGGAATATGTATGTGTGTATGTATGTATGTGTTTATATATAGATATAAACATATGTACATAAGTGTGTACATGTATATATATATATATATATAAAATAGCTATTTTGAATGGATGAGATGAAGATAATTGGCAACAAAAAGGATAGCCAATCAATTATTCAATTCTCTCTACATATGTGACTAGTGCAGGGAGCAAGAGCATTTTGAGGATAGAATGGCTGGGAGTGGAGAGGAGTACCTGAAGTTGCCCCACGTACACACCTGGACAGAATTCAGAAAATAACAGTGAGGAGATCCTGAGACCTAGGGAACCATTACCTGTAAGTCAAGATTGAAACCTGATTACAATAATAATCTGCTAAAAATAAAATTTAAAAATTAAAAAACTTGAGTAAGGAAAGGAAAAAGAATCCCACCATAGATAGGTATTATGGTATAAAAGGGGTTCTAGGTTCATATTCAGAAGAAGACAGTAAGGTTAAAAAAAACACTCCTACCCCAAAGAGTAATGTCAAATGATCACAAGTCCAAAAAGAGTTATTGGAAGAATTTTAAAAGGAATTCATAAATGAAATAAGAAAGATCAAGGAAAAATTAGGGGGTGGGGGAAGCAGTCTAAGAAAAAAAATTTTAAATTTTAAAAATTTTAAATTAGAAAAAAGAGATCCAAAATCTTAAGGAAGAAAATAACTCCTTGAAAACTAGAATTGAGCAAGAGGAATCAAATGATGTTATAAGGCACCAAGAAATAATAAAACTAGAAAAAAATAGAAGAGAATCTGAAACATATGATTAGAAATACAATTGATCTGGTGAACAGATATAGGAGAAACAATATAACAATTGCTGGACTACCTGAAAGTTTTATTTATTTATTTTGCTTTTGGGGGGGCAATTGGGGGTTAAGTGACTTGCCCAAAGTCACATGGCTGAGGTCAGATTTGAACTCAGGTCCTCCTTACTACAGAGCCCATACTCTATTCACTGCACCACCTAGCCATCCCTGAAAGTTATGATAAAAAAGAATACTGATATAATATTACAAGAAATTATTAAGGAAAATTGCCCTGAAGTTTGAGAGCAAGAGGGTTGAGAACATGAGGGTAAAGCAGAAATAGAAAAAATTCTACCATTTACCACCTAAAAGTGATCTCAGGAGGAAAACTTGCAGGACTATTATAGTTAAGTTTCAAAACTTCCAGATTAAGGAGAAAATATTACAAGCAACAAAATATTTAGATACTAAAGTGATACAATCATTATTTCTCAAGACCTAACAGCTTCTATACTAAAAGACTGTAGTAGATTTTTGAATATTTATATTTTAAAGAGAAAAAGAGCTGGGATTGTGTCCATGAATAACTTAAGAACTAAAAGAATTTCAGATATTTGTGACAAAAAAGACCAGAACTCAATGGAAAATTCAATATAACAGATCCAGAAGAAATACAAGGAAAACATTAAAGACTAATGTCAGGAGGCAGAGAAGACACTGGAGTGAGAGCTTTTCTAGCAGATTTTCTAGCAGTTTCACTCTTGATCTGGGAAGACAAGAAGACAGGATGAGAGACATAATAAGGGATTAAATAAATTTACTTCATTCTAGTCTTCTCAATAGGGTGGCTGATAACAGGAGCACCAACTTGTACAGTATCCCCTAATTACTCTTCTTAGAGGAGTGAATGAGAATATATTAGGAGCTACAACTCTGACAGGTCCCCTAAGTCTCAAAGGGAATAAGTTGAGACTAATACACATTAACAAATTCCCTCAACCCTTGATGAGGGCCAATCAAGTCAGGCACAGCATTCTTGCTTGTGCATTCCTCCCTAAACCTCAAGGGAAGCTGGTTGAGGCAAACATACATGCACATTCCCCTTGGGCATTCCTATTCCATACTTACAGACCAGTGCCTACTTGATTTATAGTGCAAGAGACAAAAAAGGTAATTTGTCAGCAACAGACTCACAAGTTTACATTATCTTACGGTTATTTCTCACTGGGCAGTCTCAGTGGATATTTACAACTTTAAGCACAAATGTATATACTATTCATCATATAACACTACGAAAGTATGGTGGAGATGTTTACAAGCCATAAGCCTGGGAACTAAATGATTGTTATGGCCATGGATCCTGGGAACTAGTATCTATGATCCTGGGAACTATTATCTAAAAATTAATAACAAAAGTCCACTTTACACACACTAAAATCTCCCTTATATACAACTAATTATAAGGGACTAATTAAGGTCAAAATCTTTATTTCTTACATATGGAAATGTTATCAGGCTTTTTTTCGCATTAAAAAAATTCTTTTATTAACTTTTGCTTATTTTTAGTTTACATGATTCATTTCTACAAGATTTTGAGTTACAAATTTTCTTCCCATCTTTCCCCTACCCACCACACAAAAACAGCAATTCCACTGTATACTGCTGCCCCCAATCTGCTCTCTCCTATATCCTTCCCCATCACCCCTCTGACTTCTAGTAGGGCAAGATGGCTTTCCCTATCCTAGTGCCTGTATATCTTATTTCTGCATATAAATAATAATAATATAAAAACATTTGATTTTAAAACTTTAAATTCTAGATTCTTTCCCTTCCTCCCTTCCTGGGAAGACAAGCAATTCAATACACAATTTTGTGATTACATAAAACATCTCTACTATGGACATATTGTAAAAGACTGACCATATTTCCCTTCATCCTATCCGCCCCCCACTTGTTCTATTCTCTGCTTTGTCCCTGTCCCTTTACAAAAGTCTGTGCTTCTAACAACCCTCCCCGCCAACCTGCCTTCCCCTCCATAATTTCCCCTCTTATCCCCTTCCCCCCTACTCTCCTGTAGTGCAAGATACCCAATTTAGAGTGTATGTTAAAGCTCAAATAGATTTAATTAAAAGAGATAAATAGGGTAGCTATATTTTGATAAGGGGTACTATAGACAATGAACTGCAATATCAATGCTGAACTTATATGTACCAGCTCTGCCAGACTAGGCCTGGCCCAGCCTCAGGGGCACCCTCCCTCTGGCTAAATTTTTAAAAGAAAAGTTAAATGAATTGCGGGCGGAAATAGATAGTAGTACTATAATAGTGGAGGACTTTAATCTTCCTCTCTCAGAACAAGATAAATCTAACTATAAAATAAATAAGAAACAAGGAAGTAAATAGAATTTTAGATAAGCTAGATAGGATAGATATCTGGAGAGAACTGAATGGGAATAGAAAGGAATATACCTTTTGATCAGCAGTTCATGTTACCTTTACAAAGACTGACCGTATGTTATGACATAAAAATTTCATAATTAAAAGCAGAAATATCAAAAGTATCCTTTTCAGGTAACAGCACAATAAAAATATATTTGATAAGGTACCATGGAAAAATAGATTAAAAACTAATTGAAGGGGCAGCTAGGCAGCACAGTGAATAGAGCACCAGCCCTGAAGTCAGGAGGACCTGAGTTTCAATCTGGCCTCAGACACTTGACACTTACTGTGCGACCTTGGGCAAGTCACTTAACCCCAATTGCCCTGCCCTCCCCCTCCAAAAAAAAAAAAAGAACAACAAAAAGCTAATTGGAAATTAAACAATCTAACCTTAAAGAATGAGTGGGTTAAAGAGCAAATAGTGAAAACAATTTCATTAAAGAGAATGACAATAATGAGACAACATATTAAAACCTATGAGATACAGCAAAAACAATAATCAAAACTAAATTTATATCTTTAAATGCTTACATCAATAAAGTAGAGAAAGAGCAGACAAACGAATTATGTATGCAACCTTAAAAAACTAGAAAAAGAACAAACTAAAAATACCCAATTAAACACTAACTTGGAAATCCTAAAAATTAAAGGTGAGATTAATAAAATTGAATATTAAAAAACTCAATGAATTATTAAATAAAACTAAGTATTGGTTTTATGGGGGGAAATAAAACAGATAAACTATTGGTTAAGTTGATTTTTGAAAAGAGAAGAAAATTAAATCACTAGTATTAAAAATGAAAAGGGTGAATATACCACTAACAAAGATGAAATTTAAACAATTATGTGAAGTTATTTTGCCCAATTGTATGCCAATAAATTTAACAACTTAAGTAAAATGGAAGAATATTTATAAAAATATAAATTGCGTAAATTAGCAGAAGAGACAATAGAATATCTAAATAGGTTTATTTTAGAAAAAGAAATTGAAAAAGCCAAAAATGAACTTCCTAAGGAAAAAAAAACACCAAGACTAGATGGAGTTAAAAGTGAATCCTATCAAATATTTAAAAATCAACTAATTCCAAAAATAGATAAATTATTTGGAATAACAGGCAAAGAAGGGATCCTACTAAACTCCTTTTATATGACACTTATATTTTAAAGCAGGAATAGAAAAGAACAAAGAAAGAATATTATAGATTAATTTCATTAATGAATGTAGATGCAAAAATCCTAAGTAAAATACCAGTTAAAAGATTACAACATTGTATTTAATATAAAGGTTATAAATTATGACCAAGTGGGATTTATAACCAAGAATGTAGGGATGGTTTAACATAGGAAAAGCTATTAACATAATTTATTATATTAATAATAAAAGTTTTAGGCATCAGAGCAGAGAACCCAGAGGACAGCTCAGCTCAGCCCAGCTCTGCCAGACTTCACCAGGCCCAGCCTTGGGGGCGCCCTCCCTCTGGTTGGCAAGCAAGGCAGCCCCCTCCTGGCAGTGATGATGGGGCCATCTGGGGGACCCATGAGGGATGCACTGGGTCCCCAATGAGGGTCCTGGCCACCTCTGGACACCCCCACTATGGCATAGTCTCCAGCCCAGCATCCTTGGGGCCTCACTTGACATCTCCATCACCATAGAAGTGTGCTTCTCCAACCTGAAGCCAGTGGAACTCAAAATTGAAGTGGTGCTCCCACAGAAGGAGCGAGCCAAAGAAGATGCATCTTCCAATGGCCAAGCCAGCCCTTCGGCCTATAAAGCCAATGGCCGGGCCCAACACTACCACCCAGAAGAATGGCCATCCACCCTGTACCCCTACCCCAGCCTTCACAACCAAGTGGAGGCTGCCTTGTGCCACATCAAGGACCTGGAGAATGGTCAGATGCAGGAGATAGAGTTGGGCTGAAGCAAATCCCTCTTGGTGAAGGAGAATGGAGAATTCCATGCTTTGGGTCACAAGTGTCCACACTACAGAGCCCCCCTGGTGAAAGGGGTTCTCTCCAGGGGCAGGGTCCGATGCCCCTGGCATGGTGCCTGTTTCAATATCTCCACTGGAGACACTGAAGACTTCCCAGGCCTAGACAGCCTCCCCAAATTCCAAGTGAAGATTGAGAAGGAGAAGGTGTACATTCAAGCCAGCAAATAAGCCCTACAGACACAGAAGAGGACAAAAGTCACGGCCAAGTGCATCTCCCTCAGAAACTACCATATGGGGAGTACCAACATCCTGATTGTGGGAGCAGGGGAAGCTGGCTTGCACGTCTCTGTGTGCAGAGACCCTGAGACAGGAGGGCTTCTCTGACCACATCATAATGTGCACAATGGAGAGACACCTTCCTTATGACAGACCCAAGCTCAGCAAGTCCCTCGACTCAGCAAGTCCCTCAACTCCCAGCCGAAGCAGATTGCCCTCAGACCCAAGGAGTTCTTTCTGACATATGACATGAAAGTCCTGACTGAGACCCCAGTTGTAACAGTAGATGTGAAGAATAAGAAAGTCATATTCAAGGATGGCATTAAAATGGAATATAATAGATTGCTCTTGGCCCCAGGAAGCACCCCCAAGACACTCAGCAGCAAAGGAAAAGAAGTAGAGAATGTCTTTACTATTTGGACCCCAGAAGATGCCAATAGGATAGAGAAGCTGGCTGGTGGGAGGAACACCGCTGTTGTTGTTGGGGCTGCCTCCTTGGGAATAGAGGTAGCTACATACCTGACTGACAAGGAACACTCTGTGTCAGTTGTGGAATTAGAAGAGACACCATTCAAGAAATTTCTTGGGGAGAAGGTTGGCCAAGGCCTCATGAAGATGTTTGAGAACAATGGGATCAAGTTTTACATGTAGACAGAAGTCTCTGAGCGTCAGGCCCACAAAGAGAAGCTGAAGGAGGTGGTCCTGAAGAGTGGCAAGGTGGTCTGGGCTGATGTCTGCATGGTGAGCATTGGCGCAGTGCCAGCCACAGGCCTCCTTAAACAGAGAAGAATCAACATAGATACCAGCGGCTTCATTTTGGTTAACAAGATGATGCAGACAAACATCCCTGGAATCTTCACTACTGGTGATGCCATCACGTTCCTGCTGGCCTTGAGGAGCAACAAGAAAGTGAATATTCCACACTAGCAGATGGCCCACATCCACGGGTGTGTGGCACCTCAGAACATGCTGTCCCAGGAAGCCAAGATCAGCACCATGCCCTGCCTCTGGACCGCCATGTTTGGGAAAAGTATCCACTACACAGGGCACGGGGAAGGCTTTGATGATGTTGTCATCCAGGGGGACTTGGACGATCTGAAGTTTGTGGCCTTCTACACCAAGTATGATGAAGTGATTGCTGTGGCCAGCATGAACTATGACCCAATTGTTTCCAAAGTGGCTGAAGTCCTGCCCTCCGGTGAAGATGGGCAACATGTTGTGGCTGACCGGCAAGGGCTACTGAAGGCCCAGCTGGCTGAGTGTGCCTGCCAGCTGCTGCACATCTGGCCAGGACTGGCGGCTGCTCACTCATACTCTTGCCAAACCCACCACTTTCCTGATGCCTCCTCCCTCTGAACCAAACCTAGCCTGTCTGTCCTCTGCTGCAAAGCCGATTGCTACCAGGCTGTGTTGTTACTCTAGGCCCTAGAGGGGGTTGGAGATGACCTGACTGTGGTGAGGGCTGTGTGGGGCCCTTGGGGACCCAGCTGATTTCGCTCTGCCAGGACCTGAGTCTCTGAGAGGCCCCTTCCTTTGGCCAGTTTCCTCCAGCAGCCATGCCTGCCTCTTGCCAGTCCCTACCCCTGGGACCTATCATTTTTTAAATATTGGTACTGCCCAACCATCAGCCATCTTTGAGATGGATTGGCCTGAGGGCCTCACTCTGGACTAGCCCATCTTTGAGGCCCTTCTGGATCTTAACCTGAGGATGATCCTTCCTCCCAGGGTCAGGAGGTGACCTTCCCCCTCCTCCAGGGACTGACTGCTGAGTTTGCAAACCAGAGCAGGCCCAGGCACCCTCCACCTCCTTGCACAGAACAAGCAATAATAGGCAATAAACAAATCTAGTGTTGGAGCAGAAAAATAATAATAATAATAGTTTTAAAAATCATATTATTATTTCAATAGATGCAGAAAGAACTTTTGATAAAGTACAACAGTCATTTCTATTAAAAACTCTTGAAAGCATAGTTATAAATGGATTTTTCCTTAAATTTATAAAACATATTTACCTAAAACATTATTTCTATTAGGAACAAGTTAGAAATCTCCCTAGGAATATCTGATATGAAACAAGCTACAAAGCTTTTCCCTGTTAACTTTATTCCTTCTAATTCTAACTGAATTTTTTTATTATGGAAAATTTTACATAATCAAAATTGTTCTTTTTTATTTTACAGTCACTTCCACTTCTTATTTAATTAAGAATCCTCTAATCCCGGCTTTTGTTGTAAAAAGTATCATTTTACCTTTTTTCCTAAATTTTTAAAAACTGAATTGACCTTTTGGGTCATGGAACCATTTAGAACTCATTGTGGTATATGAAGTGAGATGTTTATCTAGGACTAATTTTTGCCAGACCGCTTTCCAGTTTTCTTAGTAGTTTTTGTTATCTAGGGGGTCTCTAGAAAGGATTGTATGCTTTTAGGTCTCTTTTTTCTCCTAATCTATTTTATTCATCAACTTTTCTATTCCTTAAGTCAGTAATTTGATATTATTTATATTTTAGTTTGTATTTATCTTAAAAGAATTAGTAAATTTTTAAATATTTTTCAAATATTTTTCATTATGCCTGCTGTATAGTATGGTAAAGCATTGCATAGCAATGATAGGTCTCCTTCATTCTGACTTTTTCCTCTTACTATTATCTTTGTAATTCTTATTCTTTTGTCCTTCCAGATTAATTTGGTTAGTATTTTGTCTAGTTCTATATAGTAAGTAGTACTTCATAGATTGATTGGTATGAAACTATATCTATAATTAGTTTAAGGAGCATTATCATTTTTTAAATATTGGTACTGCCCAACCATCAACACTTAAAATCTCTCCAATTACTTGTCTTCCTTTATTTCTTTAAAGAATGTTTTGTAGTTGTGATTATAAAAGTGTTAAATATGACTTGATAGTTTAGATCTCAGTTATTTTGTGTGCATTTTACCACTTTTGAATAAATTTTTTTTCTATCTCTTACTACTGGAGTTTCTTTTTAATAGTTAGAAAAGCTGATAATTTCTTTGGGTTTATTTTATTTATTTGATACTTTACTGATGTTATTTCAAAATAATTATATTTGAATTTCTGTGGTTCTCTAAGTATATCATTATATCATCTGAATATATCAATAATTTTTTTCTTTGCCTATGTTTATTTTTATGAATTTTTATATGTTTTTCACACCTCAAGACCATGGTGTAAGAGAGAACTGGTTGAAGGAACTATGGATATTCACAAGACATGATATGGAGCAATGAGGTCAAACTCAAATAGAAACAGATACCTGCCAGCCACATATTGACTTAGAAAGCCACAAATTAACATCATCTTTGTTGTATTATATTTTTATTTCTTTTGTTAAATATTTCTTTATCTGGTTCTAGCCCCACTCAGGAATTTTGCAGGCAGAGTATAATACCTCTAGACTGTGGGGGACATGATAAACAACTTTCTCTAAAGGGCTTCATGTGGAAAAGCGATTATTCTTGTTCTATTTGTCTCTAGGAATAAGAGTAATGGATATGAGTTGCAGAGAGGCGGATTTTGCCTGGGTATAAGGTCATAGCATCATAGATTTAGAAGTGGAAGGAAACATAGAGGCCATCCAGTCCAACTCCCTTGTTTTACAGATGAAAAAAAAATGTGACTTGGAAAGGTTAAGAAGCTCACCCATGAGTTACACTGGTAGTAAGTAGCCCACCTGGGATTCCAACTATACCTCTAACTCCAAATCCTGTACTCTTTCCACAGTAGCACACTTTAACCCAGTAAAAAAAAAAATAAACAATTAGAGGTCTCCAAAAGTGGCATGTATTTCCTTCCTCTTCAACCCTCTTCCCTTTATTTATTCTTTTAGTCTGGACCTGTGATTTCATTGGTATAGGGAAGACTTGATGAAGAAACTTTCTCCCTAATTGTTCTGCAATTTATACAGTCCTAGACTTGCCTGGGGCACTGAGATGATAAATGACTTGCCCATAGTCACACAGTCAGTCCATATGAGCAGCAGGACTTGACCCTAGTTCTTTCTGACCCTGAGGCCAAATATCTACTATACCACGGTGTCTTTTACTGGGGTTACTTTAGGAGAATTCTTTCATAGACTCAAGTTGAACTGTGTGACTTGTGAAGTCCCATTGAATTCTGAGAATTTGTGATTTTGTGAACCTACAAACTACTTTCTTGGACTTTTTATTTAAAGACAATGAGTAGGCACTAAGTTGTGATAGCACCTTGGGGGCAAATATAGACTAGTATATACCTCAAGATTATGGGAAGATGGAAGATGTGGGAAACAAGAGCCTCCACAATGGCCAGAAAGATTGGAGAGCCTCCATTGGGGCAGAAAAGACAGAAGAATAAAACTATCTGCCTGGTAAACATACTATAATTACATGGCATACATTGCAATGGCGGTAGAGATAGAAGTTTAGTATAAATCAGTTACCACAAGGAGATACAGAAGGAGGCATACATGCTGATCATCACAGATCTTTTGAAGCATTGAAGTCATTCAGGTGAAGACTAATTTGAGAAGTCAGTATATAACTGGATAAAGGTGAATTGACTAGAGCCCTGCTCTTCAGTATGTTTTTGCTAACGTGAATTATGAAAGCAGGACCTTCAAAAATAATAGCGTCGAAAGATACATAGGTATCCAGTGGGAGATTTTTTTTAATTTTTATTTTTTCCCCAATTACATGTAAAAACCATTCTTAACATTCACTTTTTAAATTCCCTCCCTCTCTCTCTTCCCTCATTGAGAAGGCAAATAATTTGATATAGCTTATGTATGTATAGTCACACAAAATGTATTTCCATGTTAGTCATGTCATGAAAGAAAACAGATAAGAAAAACAAGGAAAGTTCCCAGTTTGACCACTTCTTCTCATCTCATTTGCTCATCCTCTTTCAAATCACACTCTCTAGTTGTAGGTTTTCAATGTGGTTTTGCCCTCGGCCATCTTTTCATCTTCCTCTATACCAATGATTCTCAACCTGTGGGTTGTGATCCCTTCAGGGTCAAACGATACTTTAACAGGTGTCACCTAAGGAAAACACATATTTCCGATGGTCTTAGGAACCAAGACACTATCTCCAAGCGGATCTGCCCACATGCAGATATGCTCATATACAAGTAATAAAGGGTCGCAGCATTAAGAAGGTTGAGAACTACTGCTCTATACTATTTCACTTAGTGATCTCAACTGATCCTGTGAGCTCAATTAGAATTTCTATGCAAATTATTCTTAAATCTACCTAGCCTGCCCTAACCTCTCTGCTGACCTCCAATCTCACCATCTCCAATAGCCTTTCATACATCCTGAACTAGATGTCTAATAGACATCTTAAACACAACATGTCTCCCTTTCCTGACTTCTCTATTACTGTTGAGTGTGAGCCAATACCTCAGACTTTTAACCCAGTTGTCACCCTCAATTCCTCACTTTATTTCACCACCACATTCAATCTGTTGCCAAGGCCTGTAGATTTCACCTTTGCAACATCTCTGGAATATATTACTGAGGCATATTCTCTCTTGAAGGAATTTAGTTCTTTGAATTTCCCCCAAAGGGACAGACACCTGGAGAACAGAAAGGACAATTCTTGAGATTTAGATCCCCCTTTTCTCCAAAGAGAAGAAAACCAGAGGAAGATGATGCCTGTAAAATTCAAGAAAATTTATTAAGCAGGGAAGAAGAAAAAAACATGCACATGGTAGGGTTAGGGTTAAAGTTGGAGGCATTTAAGAGGACATCAGGTAATGGATGGCAAAAGTTTATATGCCTTTTAAACAAAGGAAGGTAAGGAATTTGGGGGGAAAGGTGGGCTTAGAAAGGAATGAGTCAGTGAGCCTTATCCCCAAGGGAAGGGGGAATAAGGAATTCCAGGTGTCAGAGCTGTGGCCCTTTAATATACAAATCAGAAGGCATCCTTGATGATAAGCAGCCCATAGGTCAAGTCTTGATGAGATGTCTCCAAAAACAGGATATTTCAAGAGCCCCCCCCAACCAATGTTAGAATCTCTGGAGATAAGGTTGTCTCCAAAACCGTAAAAGAGTATATGTCCATAGTCTCATAATCTGCAGTTAGAAAAGTCTTTAGTCTTTGAAGAGAGGAATGTTTCTTGAAGGTCCATAAACCACCAAATGGCTCAGGGTCTGCTTCAAAGCTGGTATGGTATTAACTGGTTTCAGAGTTACTGATTTTCTGCCATGTCCAGCTGGGTTTACTCTTGAACACCATAAAGGATTACAGGTCTGTCTAGCCAATACAGTCAGTCCTCATAAAATTCTTATGGTTACCTGGATAATGGGGGAAGGGAGTGCTCAAGCAAATCAAGGTACTCATTTTCACATTCCCTTCTCTCTTCTGACACTACCATCATGCTGATACAGGCCCTCACACTTCATACCTGGACTATTGCAATAGCCTGCTGGTGACTGTGCTTGCCTCAAGTCTGCCTTGACTCCAATTTGTGACAGTTAAAAAGTGCAAGAGACATAATTTCTGAGTAATTAATCATTTTATTAACCATGCAATAGTAAAAGGTGTCAGTGATACTCTCAAATGCCAAAGACCCCCTCACAAAACTCACCCAATGTTTACATGCCTTTGGAAGAGTGGGTGGTCCAGAGAGTGACAATCAACTCTGATTGGTTAACAAGTTACAAAAGAAAATGAATATGACAATAAAAGGTGGGCCCATTATAATGAGGGGCTGAGGGATGCGACTTTGATCAAGTCCAAACATACCCCCAGCCTTGGGTAATGTAATCAAAGAATGTATTCCCACTCAAACCTAAATAGAACACAATGGGCTTCACTGCTGGTTGGGGTCTGAATAAAACTTTCTTTTTGGCATGCAAAACCTTTCATACCCTAGTCCCCTTTTACCTGTCTAGTCTTCTAATACCTTAATACTCTTCCATCCAATGATGCTGGTCTCCTGGATGTTTCTTGAACAAGACCCTTCATCTCTTGGCTCTGGTCATTTGCTCTGGCTGTCCCCTATGCCTGGAATGTTTTTCCTCTTCATCTCTACCTAATACCTTTCTTGGCTTCCTTTAAGTCCCAAATAAAAGCCCACGTTCTACAGGAGCCCTTTCCTACTCCCTCTGAATTTAATGTCTTCCTTCTTTTAGTTATTACCTGTTTATCCTATATGTAGCTTGTTTGTGCATATTTGTTTGCTTGGCTCCCATTGATTATGAGCTCCTTGAGGGCAAGGCACTGCATTTTGCCTTTTTTTTTTTTTTTAATCCCTGGCCTAATTTCTTCCTCTGTAAAAATGAAAGGTTAGCCTACTGGGGTTCTTAACCTGGAGACTGACATTTCTTACAAATATCTTGGTAATTATTTTAATATAATTCAATTCCTTTGTTGTCATACATATTTTATCTCATGTAATTAAGAACATTATTCTGATAAAGGGTCCATAAACTTTATTAGGTTACCAAAGGGATGCATGACAGAAATAATTCAGAACCTCAGGCCCATTATAATCTCTGACATCCTGTTCAGCCCTGACAGCCTGAGGCTAACAACGCGATGCACCTTGAACTCTATGGCTCCGCCCACCCCGTCGTAGCCCCGCCCACTCTCATCTTGGTCCTCAGAGCAGAGCTATTCTTTCTCCAGGTCTACAGAATTTTAAGTGGGCGGGGCGGGAGAGGGGTGGAGCAGAGGCGTGGAGGCCCTTAAGGAGCATGCGCAAACTGTGGAGCTGTAGGACATCGGGGAATCTACAATCCAGGGTAGCAACATAGACACGCGGAGACCGCACCAGCCAATCAGCTCTCGGAAAGGGGGTGGGGCCTCCACCCCTTCGGCTTTCAGAGAAGAACATTTGGTGACTTCCGGCAATAACCAAGCGCTTCTCTCCAGGGCTGCAGAGCGAGGCACTTCCAGGGAGGGGATCAGGGCAGCAGCCAGGTAAGGGGGAGGACACCCCGAGACGGGCTCCCCTCTGCGCCCGGGCCGCCCCCGACTCCTTCGAGGCCCGTTCTCCCTTCTCCCTCCGCCCCCACGTTTGTGATCCTTCCGTACCCCCCAAGCCGGGCTCTCCATCTCCCCGAATCTGCTCCTTTTGTGCTCCCCCCCCGCTCCCCCTCCGTGATCTCCATCCTCGCTCTCCCACCCGCTCCTTCTTTTGACTCTTTTGCACTCCCTCCCTTTCTCCTTGCTTCCTCTCCTCCGCGATCCCCTTCCCATCCTCTGCTGTCTCCTTCCATCTTCCTTTCTCTTCCTGTTCTCATTGGTGTTTATCTCCCCAGTGCTTCTGCTAATCTCCCTTCCCCAGAATCCATTTCCCACCCTCCCTCCTTTCTTTGTTTCCCCCTCTCCTTTTCCTTCCTCCTCTTCTGGCTCATGTAACACCTCTTCTCTCTGTCATTTGTGCTCCTTGGCCGCCTCCTCCTCCTCCTTTCTGTGCTCACACCTCTCCTGGCCTTCTCTCCTTGTCTTACCCTTGCTCTTGTCCTCGTTTGGCCTGCCTTAGCCATCTACCTTACACCTTTACTGCTGTCTTTGTTGCTTCTTCTCTGTAGCATCCTTCAAGTGTCAGCTAAAAATCCCACCTTTTGCAATAAGCCATTTCCATGCTGGTAATGCTAATAACTTGCCCCCAAGAGATTGTTTCTGGTTTATCCCATTTGTTTGAATGTAGCTGTTTGTATGTTGTCTCCCCCATTGGATTATAAGCATCTTGAGGTCAGAGACTAGATTGTGCCTTTTTCCGTATTCTAGTGTTTAGCACAGTGCCTAGTGCATTTTAAGTGCTCAAATGCTTCCTATCTTGATTGGACTCTTCTCTTTCAGGTAGTCCCTCAACTCACTTGTTATTCAGTGGAATCTTATAACTTTGTTACCTTTTTCCTTTTCTCTGATGAGTGTCTTCCGACTGTTAAGCTGTAATTCTAACCACCTTTCTCCCATCAGATGCAGCCTGTTTTCCATCCTATTAAAACCCAATCACGGAGTCACATCAAGATGTTGGATCTAGATAAGATCCTAGAAAAGTGTTTGCTCTAGGACATAGGTTCAGTCTTCTTTAAGCTATACCATGCTTCTCCCATTTGTAAAGACTAAAACTGCCTTGACCCAACCAACATGAGGCTTTCTTCCTGACCAAGACACCATCTTTTTTCTCACTTTTTGAGCAATTCTAAAACAAACCATAAATAAAAAGAATATCCATCTCCTGACATCATATTTATATTTATTTTCCTTTGGATTCTCTCCATTTTCAAGCAGTATTATTGATTATTCCCTTTATTTTCTTTTTTTCCTTTATTATTGTTGCAACATATAAAAATATAGCATAAGGCTATATTTTAACTTTTATTTTTGCCAGAATTAAGTACAAAGTAAGTATTAAAAAATACTTAATCAAATTAAATTAAAACTTAAGACTTAATTAAAAATTAAATAAAAAATTAATTTGTCAATTAAAAACAAAATAAGTGCCTGTTGGGTTTTTTTTCTGGAATTGTTGAAGGGAAGTTACCTTAGAGGTTGGGATAGGGGTGGACATGAAAGAAGAGCAATATAATCAGTAAGTTGACTGGGAGAAAAAGCAGTAGGTGTTCACCCAAATTCATGATGCCACCTTTTGTCTTCACTCTTACTCAAATAGATATTTTCTTGGCTATGAGTAGAGATCCTAATAGGAGCCTAAGGCACAATGAAACTATGTAGTATCTGAGGTATGCACACAGATATGTATCAGTGTTGTCATCCCTCTCCAAGTGCCATATGGAAAATCACCTTGTGGTTGGAAAAGAAAAATGGGGAATGGAACCATTGTTCTTGCCTCACAGTCCAGAAAATGAGAAACATCTTCAACTCTGTCATTTGCCACATACAAATCTTGGTAAAACAAACAAATAAAAAAACTGTTGAGTATAATGCAGACATCAGCATAAAGAGGAAAATATAGTTTGTGCCTAAATAAAGGTTGGTTGGTTATTTTTTTCCTTTAGGGCAGTGGTTCTCAACCTGTGGGTTATGTTCATTTTGTAACAATGTACATACATCCTTTTTATCAGATAGATTTATAACAGTAACAAAATCACAGTTATGAAGTAGCAACGAAAATAATTTTATGGTTGGGGGGGTCACTATAATATGAGGAACTATATTAAAGGGTCGTGGCACTAGGAAGGTTGAGAACCACTGCTTTAGAGCCAAGGAATGATGACTTTCTACAGGGGCACTTGGAGAAAGTAATGGGGAAGTCAGATGCACCTTTGCTATGTGAAGACTTGGTATTGGTTCTGCAAGGGAGGGAGAATTGCTGATTAGCAGAGAGACAGTTGATGAGTCACAAAGAGACATGTGTGCAACAACTCCGCCTTGGGGTGGTATTAGCTATTTGTCATTTAAACTTTGTTTATTTGATCAGAGTCATGCCAACGGGCTGAGGAATTCATACAACCAATGGCTGGGAATCAAGTACCTCAAAAATAATTTAGTCTTCTGAGGTAGTCATGAGTAGATCCAGAATGGAAGAAAAAATTCTCCGTGATTTGAGGAACTCCTTAGTCTTAACACTTTTTTTTTTCATTTTGACTGTTTTTGGAACCATGATTTTGTCTATTTTTGTATTTGTTAGTTTCCTTTTTTTATAATTCTATTCCACATTTATATTTTTGTTGTAAGAGATACCTATCTATCCATCTATCCATCCATCTATTTACGTATCTATAACTTACAAAAAACAATTTTAGAGAACTTTAGACAACTTAAAGAATTAGATATTTTAGTATATGTTGCATATATACATAGCCACATAGCTATATATACACATATATGTATATGTGTGTATATGTATATACATCAGCTATACATGCATACATATACATGTGTATATATGTGTGTATACATATGTGTATGTGTATGTATCTATTGCTATGGGCAGCTGGGTGGTATAGTGGTTAGTGTGCCAAGCATGAAATCAGGAAGACTCATCTTCCTGAATTCAAATCTGGCCTCAGACACTTAATAACATGTGGCCCTGGGCAAGTCACTTAACCCTGTTTGTCCGTTTCCTCATCTGTGAAATGAGATGGAGGAGGAAATGACAAACCACTCCAAAAAACTTCAAATGGAATCATGAAGAGTCATTCATGACTGAAAGACAATTGAACAACAAAAGCATAAAGCTAGAGGGTACAGTAGGTAGTGTTGGGCCTGGAGTCAGGAAGACTGAAATGAACAAGTATCTGTACAGATGTATAGAGTAATGAACAAAGCCTTAGAGTTAGGAAGACATGAGTTCAGGTTCTGTTTCTGACATTCTACTTGCCTACTTGACATTCTGCCATGGGCATGTCACAACTCTCTGGGCTCTCTAAGAACATGTCATGGATGGGTTTCCCCATCTGCATGAGTGGAAGGAGTTTCCACTTCAAGAGTTCCTTATACTTACGAAGTCACAGATCTTTCCCTATACCTAATCCTAATCCTATCCCTTTCCCAAGTATACTATTTTCTGAATAGGTTTGTTTTATACTCCAGCTGTTTCTTCATCCACTTCTGATCTACCCATCACTGCCTCAGAATGCCAAAAATTTTAAGGTACTGAATTCCCAGTCATTAATTCCAAGCATTTCTGAGTCCTTTCCCTTAGTATTAATCAAAGGAAGCAAAGCTTAAAAAAAAACCTGGTCTCAGAATATGAGAAATTCCTTCTATCAGAAAAGACTCTCTAGCTTACTTTGTCACATGGCTTCAGTACAACTTCAGTAACTATCTGTGGTCTGTGGAGAAGTTTGAAATCCTCTTCATGTTGTCTTAGTGTATAGCATGAGTAAGTTCATTAGTGTGGTAAATGTGGTCCCTGCTTGGCCATGGCGTTTTCCCGGTCTGCTTCATTTCTTGAAATGCACAGATTTGTCACTTGATGGGCCGGAGTAGATAAGACTGGAAAGATATAAGAGTATGGTAGAATTTGTTTGGTTTCTTTAGGTCTTATGATTATCATTTTATAGTTTTTTTTTCCTTTTGCTTTGATTTGGATGCTAAACTTTGAACACTCAGTTTTAGTCTATGATTCTGAAGTGAATAACAGTCAATCCACAGGTGTTTGAGTCTCTACCAGAATTATATCTAGCACTGAGTGAACAGGGCTTTGTTCTAGAACTCTGGCATTTGGGCAATTGGGTACATTCATTCCTTAGTGTCTCTGATGTCTCCCAAATTTTGCCTTATGGTCCCTATGGAATTTTAGGGTCTAACTCCCCCTTGCTTCAACCTGTAGTGTTTCACTCTATGGTGTCTTTCTCCTGGTTCACTCTTTTTTTCAAATGTATGTTTATTTTTAGTTTACAACATTCATTTCTATAAGATTTCAACCTACAAATTTTCTCCCTGTGTTTCTTCTACCCTCTACCCCAAAACAGTGATCCTATTGCATACCCCCTCCCCCAATCTGCTGTCTCCTGTATCCTCCCCCATTCTGCCTCTCCCTTTCCGGTAGGGCAAGGTGGATCTCCATACCCCAGTGCCTGTATATCTTATTTCCCAGTTGCATATGAAAAAGAATAATAATAATAAATTGTTTAAACATTTGATTTTAAAATGTTGAATTCCAGATTCTTTCCCTTCTTCCCTTGTCACCCACCCTTACTGGGAAGATAAGTAATTCAATATAGGTTGTGCACGTGTAATTACACGAAACATTTCCATAGTGGATATATTGTAAAAGACTGACTATATTTCCCTCCATCCTATCCCACCCCCAACTTGTTCTGTTTTCTACTTTGACCCTGTCCATTTGCAAAAGTGTGTGTTTCTAAGAACCTTCCCCCCAGTCTGCCCTCCCTTCTGTCATCCCCTCTCTTATCCCCTTCCCCCCTACTTTCATGTAGGGTAAGATACCCAATTTAGTGTGTATATTATTCCCTCCTTAAGCCAAATTCAATGAGAGTAAGTTTAACCCATTCCCTTCTGCCTTCCTGTTTTTTCCCCCATTATAACAGTTTTCCCTTGCATCTTTTATATGAGATAATTTACCCTATTCTGTCTCTCCCTAGCTCCTCTCATTATATTCCTCTCACCTCTTAATTTTATTTTTAAAATATCAACCCTTTCTATTCAATTAATTCAGTGCCCTCTGTCTATGTATACCTATACACATATATACACACACTCACATATGTATTCATACGCCCATATACCCTCCTATATAGACATATACATGTATGTATGTATATATGTGTGTGTGTGTGTGTATATATATATATATAAAATTTATATTCCCTTCACCTATCCTCATACTGAGAAAAGTTTCATAAGTTACAATGATCATTTTTCCATGTAGGCATATAAATAGTTCAACTTTGATAAGTTCCTTATGAT
>CM053595.1:174970606-174987192 GCA_028646575.1 Pseudocheirus occidentalis
TAACAAAATCTTTATTAGCCCTTCCTCCTCCATTGTGTTTAAAATGATATAATTTGTTCTTAGTTTTTAACTTTTAAAAGATTATATAATTTGCTTTGATTTTTTGAGTTGGAAAGACCCCCTTATCTCAAGGTAAGATAGCAGCAGAGGCATGTGGCACAGTGGACAAAGGGCTGGTTAGGAGGTCAGAAAGACCTGAAGAAAGCTGAAGGTGCTGGAAATGTCAAATAAATTGTGTGAGTTTTTAGTAACACTGTACTTCTATAACTCTACAGTTTGAAAAAGCACTTTTCTTATCTGTGATAACACACTTGCTAAAACAGACTGCACATCACATACAAGTTGCCAATTTGCATTTGTTAGGGGAGTTCCCATAGCTGGATTTATCTATGCCAATGAAATCACAGGACTAGACCAAAATTATCACAAGAGCTCATCAAGATTGACTTACAAATCATCCATGTCACTGACAGAGAAGAGGGGCTGCCCACGCTGATGAAACCATGGATCTCTTTAGTGCTAAGCTCATATAAAGGACAGCAGCAGCAAAAAGCTGGCATTTGTATGGAATGTTACAATTTACAAACTGCTTTCTGTGTACAATATTATCTGACCTTCACAACACACTTGTGAGACAGGTAATCAAGTAGTATTATTCCCATGTAATTTAGGTAGCACCATCTTTTTAAAATACTGGCTCAGTCTAGCTATAAACAAGCTTCTTTAAATTCTTAATACTGAATCATATTTTCCAGCATTTTTCACTTTCCTTCTCTACCATCTCCGTCTCATATTTAAGTTATCATATCAAGGTACATGTTAATTTGGCCTGAATGATCTTGCTAAGAATTCCCTGCTTTATCCTTTGTAACAGATGTTAGTAAATAACCTGCAGTTTCTTCATGGTGGTCTTTTGGCTTATGCTAATTTGGTTTATGCTAATCATGAATGCTGAGGCAAACTGACCACATGTCCCATTTCTTATTCCCCTTTTGGAACATGATGAAACCAATGCCTTCAACTGAAACTGAGTTATTCTTCCATCTTATTTCAACTTTATATTTTCTTGTGTTCTTCAAAGCAAGAATGCTTCATTGAAATGTTATATTTCTGGTTTTCTTCATAGCAAAAATGCTGTTATTGCTATGGTTCACTTCATCGGGTCATTCACTGGACAAAGATTTCACGTACAGAATACCAATAGTCAAATAAATATTCACAGGTAATATAAAAAGATGTATGATTCTTAGCACTCCTTGCTTAATACAGAGCCTGGTACATAAAAGGCACTTAATAAATGTTTATTGAATGATGGACTGGTTCACTTGGCCTGTTTCTTTATCTAAAAAATGAAGATGCAAAACTAGTAATACCAACCTGTATCTGTATTTTAAAGAGATCGTAAAAAAGGGAAAAGAACCCACATGTACAAAAAAATTTATAGCAGCTCTTTTCATGGTGGCAAAGAATTGGAAATTGAGAGGATGCCCATCAACTGGCAAATGGCAGAACAAGTTATGGTATATGAATATAATGGAATACTGTTGTTATAAGAAATGAGGAGCAGGCGGATTTCAGAAAAACCTGGAAAGACTTAGATGAACTGATGCTAGTGCAGCGAGCTGAACCAGGAGAAACCTGTACACAATAACAGCAACATTGTGTAATGAACAACTCTGATAGACCTAGTTCCCTTCAGCAATACAATGATCAAGAAAATTTCAAAAGACTCATGATGGAAAAGGTTATCCATATCCAGAGAAAGAATTATGGAGTCCGAATGCAGATCGGAGCACGCTATATTCTTTTTTTCCCCCTTTCTTATGGTTTTTCCCTTTTGTTCTGATTCTTCTTTCACAATGTGACTAATGTGGAAATGTGTTTAATATGATTGTACATGCATAGCCTGTATCAGTTTGCATGTCATCTAGGGGAGGAAAGGGGGAAGGGAAAAATTCTGGAACTCAAAATCTTGTAAAAGTGAATGTTGAAAAATAAAAATAAAAGACTCGCCTTACAAAACAGTAGAAAGAAGTGAAAGAGGAAAATGATTCTACAACAGTTTTGGCATAAGATACAACTAAGTCATTTTTTCCATGAGCATTTGATGCCAAATATAAAGATAAGGTAGCAAAAAGATTTTGAAAAATCTTATATAGGAGTTAGTGAAATGTTATAGGCAGGGTCACCTTTGAAGCAATGGAGGGAAAGATAAGTTTAAAGAAGGTTGGTGAGAGATAAAATTAATAACCAAAGTAATCAAGAGGCCATTTAAAGGTGAAATTAAAAGAACAATAAACATGAAAAATGGAGATCTGTAAAGATTCTTTACAACAAATTGTTTTCACCATTGAAAAGAGTGGGTTCTAACATGGAGACCCCACATGAGAAAGGAAGGTTGGCACTGAAGAAAACAAAGACGTGGAAAGGAACTGCACTAGAACAAGTATATGGAGAGCATTTCTGAACGAGAGGCCAAACAATTAGTACTGAGATAGGTTATCACAGTTTTTAAAATAGGAGAAAGATTCCAAAGGCATGGAAAGCATCTGATATTTTTATCAAAAACGGCAACTGAGAAATTATAAATAATTAATGAGCTACATGCCCACTTTACAATCTCTATAAAATATTTCTGATAATAATCACACATACACATCGAGAATATCTCTGCCGAAGCTATGAGAAAGAGGAAAGCTTTCTCAATATCCTGCAGAATCCCACATCTTCACAAACACAAAACTGATGGAAAAGTTGTAGAGAATACAGAAATTCAATGAATTTATTATCTGACTATAAAATGTATATATCTGAATCACTATGGAGATTAATGCTGTTTTAAAGGTACCCTTCCAACAAGATAGCTCCCATGTTAAAACATACCAAAAAAAAAGGTAACTACAGTGATTAATATTAATCAAGGAATACAACAGGGAGACACGTACTTGCAAGAGGTGGTAATCATCATCATGAAGAATATCTAGTGTAGAGTCCAAATCAAAGAGGTTCAAAAATTCAAATTGCCCAATTCAATTCAATTTCACAAATGTGCTATGAGAAGCACCTAGACAGGTGCCCTCTCAAGCTAAACCATCACTTTGTTTTGTTTTGTTTTTTTCTTGCTAAATAAATGTCTGATTGATTGACTGAACTCTTCCTACTCCACTCCAGCTTCCATTCAGCCTTCAAAGTGGTATTCCTAAAGTGTAGGTGTGACTATGATACTGCCCTATTCAATAAACTCCAGTAGCTTCCTATCTCCTCCAGTTCAAATACAAAATCCTCCGTTTAATGTTCAAACCCCTTCATAACCAAGTTCCTTTTCACCTTTCCAGTCTTCTTGCACCTCACTCTCCACACTCTCTGATCCAGTGACGCTGGACTCCTTTTTGTTCCAGGAATAAGACATGCTATTCTTGGCTCTGGGCATTTTCTCCGACTGTCCCTAATGCCTGGAATTTTACCTCATTTTCTGCATAATACCTTCTCTGCCTTCAAGTCCCAACCAAAATCCTTCTTAATTCAACTGCCTTCCCTCTTATTTACTTCCACTTATCCTATATGGAGATTTTACACACACGCGCGCGCGCACGCGCATGTGTACATGTAAGCATACTGCGTGTGTGTATATGTGTGTATGTCTGTCTCTATGTATGTATATTTACTTGTTTATTATTTTTTCCATTAGATTGTAAGCTCCTTGAGGGCCTCTTTTTGTATCCCAGTGCTTAACACAGGGCCTGATATACAGAAGGCACTTAATAAATGTTTGTTGGATAACTGACTGATTGCCTGGTTTAGTTTGCCTGCTCTGTTTCTTTATATAAAAAATGAAGATGCAATACTAATAATACCAACCTCACAGTGTTATATTGGGGATATTGCTTTGTATAGCTATAGAAATGTGACTTTTTATTATACAACACAGTCACCATTCATATAGTAAAGAGTTTATTACTAAAAGAAACTTTAGAGATAACCCAGCCCAACCCTATCCCCTGATATTTTTTGGAGATAAGGGAAATGGGTTCAGAAAACTTTGGAGACTTGCCTAAAGTTATAAGCTGATGACTGACAGGAATATGTGGACTTATGAGTCACCAAACAAGATCAGAATATATGATCAGGAATAAAAACACCAATTTCCATATATGGTGTTTAAATGGTTTACTAAACCCTTTATCTACCTACAAGAACCTTGAGTGATAGGTAATAAAAGGATTATCTTTCCAGTTTATGAATAAGGCAATTGAGGCCCAGAGAGACTAAATGTTTTTTTTTTTGAGGTCACAAAAATGTCAGAGTTACAATTGAGCCCAGTCTTCTGACTCTCAGACATTACTCTTTCCATTGTAACAACTAACTTAAAGACAAGCAAGTCACAAAGCCATTGACTTCTGATGTTGAATTAATTGTGTCATTTCGGAATAGAAAGAGAGAAAAAGGTGAATATGTTTCATAGCATTTGGTTTTGCATTTCTATGTGACTCTTTTTCATGGTCAAATTCCTAAAAAAACAAACAAATACTTTATACTCTTATTGCCTCCACCGTCTCTCTCCCACTCATTTTTCACTCACTAGTAATCTGGATGCAGACATCACGCCTTTTTTCACCCTGCTGCTTTTCCCTGCTAGTCCTAGGGGCAGTTAAGTTTTTGATGCTTCCCAGGTAGTGTGGTCTGGAGAGAGGTGTGATCATTGGTCTGTTCTCTGGTACTGATCCAGGAAGGGCGATAGTCCTCTTGCAACTGTAATCACTAACGTTCTCCTCTGTCCTGGAACTGCAGCTTAGAACGAGGGCCCCTGCTCCCTCATGACCCCAAGCGCTCCTCCCTACTCTATGACCATGACACGAAACTGGGGAATATGTAATAGAGTTGCCAGACAATGCCTAGTCCTATGTCCAGTGTCCCCAGGAGTCCCCTGCAATCTGTTTCTGATGAGGTGTTCAATGCTCTTACATCTCCGGGGGGGTAAGAATTCCATCACTTTGTTTGTACTGGATGGAAGCCACAGGTGAAGTCAAGCTGAATGCAGAACTAAAGGACGGGCTGCTGTTGCTGGTGAGGTGTTTCAGTCGTGTCTGACTCTTCCATGACTCCATTTGGGGTTTTCATGGCAAAGATACTGGGGTGCTTTGCCATGTCTTCTCTAGCTCATTTTACAGATGAGGAACTGAGGCGTATAGGGTTAAGTGGCTTGCCCAGGGTCACACAGCTAGTAAGGTTCTGAGACCAGATTGGACTTCAGGAAGACGAGGATTCCTGACTCCAGGCCTGGCTATACTACCCAGCTGCCCTCAAAGGAGGAGAGATTAGGCCAAATAACATTTGGAAAATAATACCTCAAACCACCAACACCACAGAAAGCTCTTATATGAAAATGCTCCCTAGGAATGCAAGATGCCTGTGAAACATCAAAATCTCACTAGAATGAGTTAAGTAATCCAGATTTAAGGCATAAGTATGGTTTCAAAGTGATACAAAAAAAGCAGAACAAGAGAGGTATTGTGAAATAACAACAAGGACGTGTATGACCAGAAAAGTAAGCAGCACAATCGTTTTTCAAGAATGAGAGAGAGCGACAGTCAGTACTACGCTGGTCCTCCAGCACTTTGAGAAGATCTTTCATGGAGAATTAATGAAAAAAACTCACAAGGATAGGAATTATACTGGATAAGAAGGCATAAAAATTGTCTATAATCTTTATTGATTATGATGAAACCCCAGGCTCTTCAAAGTTACCAAAGCCAACACTTCAACAATCTGCTTTAAATGAACACCAATATTTATATGATTACTCTCAAAAAGCAAAGAAGTACTGCATGGCAAGTTTAACATAAATGTTAATTTATTCTCCTTGAAACCTATAGACTGTAAATTATATAGTGCAAAGTACAAAGTCACTGAATATCTTCTTCAGAAATATGTTTTAACAAAGTAAAAATGTATATTTTACGAATCTGTCATTTAAAATTTAAAAATACTATATCAAAGCATAAATAGATAAAGAGCAATAACTTACATGCCATGATTGATGTTACATTGGTTGTTCTCTCTTTCAAGTTCCTGACTGCAGGACTCACATCTTTTCCAGCCATCTTCTGTTTTAATCCAACTCCATCCAGGAGATCTCCAGTCTTGACCCAAAAATGGCATATTTTTCCTATAAAAATGTTTCATTTATATAATAAAATACACAGAATTTTAAAAAATCTCTTCATATTTACAATAGTTACATCAGTCCTTTTTCTATAACATACTATGGACACTAGAAACCAGAGCCGGTAGAATGATTTTAGCTTAGCTCACTCCTTGTATTTCTGCAATAGTCTTCTTCCCCCACCCCTTTTTCCTGTTTTAATTTTAATCTTCTATTTTGTTCCACTTTAAGTTCCAAACTGTCTCCCTCCCCACCCTGCCCTAGAGAAGGCCACCATCTGAAACAGATTTATCAATATACGTCAAACCATACTATGCATACTTCTATTTATCAGCTCTTTCTCTGGAGGTGGATAGCATTTTCCTTCATAGGTCCACTACAGATGATTTGAATATTTATAATACTCAGAATACCTTGTTTCTTCACAATTATTCTTCAAACAATATTGCTGTTACTGTATTAAATGTTCTCAAGGTTCTGTTCATTTCATTCTTCATTATTTCATGAAAATCTTCCCATGGTTTTCTAAAATCAACCAGCTCATTTCTTACAGCATAGTAATATTCTATCACAATCATATACCACAACTCCTTTAGTCATTTCCCAATTGATGGGGATCCCCTCAATTTCCAGTTCTTTGCCATCACATCTGCATTTTGCTATAAATATTTTAGAACATATAATTCTTTTCCTTTGTTCCCTGATCACCTTGGGAAACAGTGGTGTCATCTGGTCAAAGATTATACAGAGTTTTATAACTGTCTGGGCACAATTCCATATTGTAACAGTCCTCTGATTTCCTTCCTTCAAGTCTCTCACCACTCCAATCCATCCTCCACATAGCTGCTAAAGTGCAAGTCTGATCAGACTACTACTCTACTCAATAAACTTCAGTGGTTCTCTATTATCTCTTGAATCAAATATAACGCTCTTTGGGATTGAACATTCTTCACAACCATGCCCTTCAACCGCTAAAACCTTCTCCTCTTGGGTTGACTTTTACCTACTCTATATGTCCTGTATCATTTTTTTTTGGAGGGGGAAGGCAGGACAATTGGGGTTAAGTGACTTGCCCAAGGTCACATGGCTAGTAAGTGTCTGTGGCCGGGTTTGAACTCAGGTCCTCCTGACTCCAGGGCTGGTGCTCTGTTTACTGAGCCACCTAGCCGTCCCTATGTCCTGTATCTTGTATAATACAGGAGTGTACTACAGCCAGCTTAAACAAGTCACAAGGGTCTGTTGACTGTTAAATTTTCAGTAAGTATTTACACCTTGGAAATCAACAAATAGTACAAATAGTACAAATCAGGGCTTCATTTATTGTTGTTGTGTATGTTACTGTTTTTATTGTTATTGTTTGTTATCATTGTCTGAACTTAAGAAAGAGTTAATAATTCAGATTAAACTTAAAAGTCCCCCTGATGCAATTGTTAACATGTACCAGCACACCAATTCATGCTCTCCCACCTCCCACCTCCCACACCCACTATAAAGTAAGGTGTCTGAGGGTGGAGACTTTCACTTCTTTTCTTGTGTGCCCGGGACAAAAGAAGTGCTTACTAAATGCTTGTTAAGTTTCAACAATTCAGAGTATAAGAGAGGAAAATGTTTGCATAAACCAGAATTTGAGAATCGGAAGGAACCTCAGTGACCGTCTTGTCCAATCCATATAAGAAAGCAATCTCTACCATAATATTTTCAACAAATGGTTGTCTTATTTCTACTTGAAGACTAATAAGGAAGGTAAACCTTCATCACCTATCTAGGTAATCTATTCCAGCTTCATTAGGAAGGTGTTCTTTACATCCAGCTGAAATCTGCCTTTTTTCCAACTTCCACCCATCACTCCTGGTTCTGCCCTCTCAAACAGAACAAATCTTAACGTTTCTTCCACATGACAATCCTTCATATACTTGAAGACAGATCTCATGACCTCCTTCAGAATGCTCTTCTCCAGACTAAACATTTCTACTTCCTTCAAATTATCTTCATATGACATGGTCTCTAGGTCTATAATCATCCGGAATGCCTTCTCCTGGGAACTCAATGGTTTAGCAACATCCTTTATAAATTATGGAACCTAGAAGTGACCACAGTACTCCAGATGAAGTCTGATGATGGCAGAGTAGAAAGAGACCATCACCTCCCTAACTCTGGGAACTATGTCTTTCCTAATCTAGTCAAGATTAAGTTTGCTCGTAGGGAGCTGTTTTATTTGCTGACGTATTTTGAGCTCCTGGGCCACTAAAATCCTTAGACGGTTTTACAATAAACACTAACCATACTTATACCATATTGTACACAGTTTGCTTTTTGGTAGTCAAGTACAAATCCTTATATTTATCCTTATTCAGTTTCATTTTACTAGATTGAGCCCAATGCTGTCTTTTTTGGATTCTGACTCTATTAAGTGGTAGTGTTAGCTACTTGAATATCTCAACTTTATGTCATTTGCAAAACTGATGAGCGTGTAACCTATACTTTTATCCAATTCAATGACAAAAATATTAAACAATACAGAGCCAAGCACAGGATTCCTGGGGGTAGTCCACCAGACACCTGCCACTTTGACACTGAATCTGAATCGGTAACAAAATTATTCTATGAGACTAGCCATCTGGTCAGTTCTCAATCCTCTAGATTAGGTTACCTCCTATCCCTCCTCACTCCAAATTCTCCACAAGATTAGAATGAGATATTTTATCAAAAGCTATGCTAAAATCTAGGTAAACTATACCCATTGCACTATCCACATCTCCTAGTTTGGTAATCTTGCCCAAAAAGGTAATACAATTAGTTTGGTGTGATCTATTCTTAATGAAGCCATGCTCGATCTTTGAAATCACCCCTTCCTTGTCTAGATGTTCACCAACCATCAATTTAATAATCTACTCCAGAATGTTCTCAGGAACACAAATTTATATTCTCTTTATAATTTTGGAAACCTGTAAAACATTTGTTTTTTCTCCAACCTTACAGTACTCCCTTTGTTTTCCACAATCTTTCAAGTATCCCTGACAGAGGCTCAGAAATCACACCTGGCATTTACTTCACCAAATGACTTCAATTCATCAAAGACAGCTATGTGCTCTCTTATTATCTTCTTCCATATATTGGTTAACAATTCCCTGTTAGTCACTTTTATCATGCCAATTAGAGGGCAAAGGCCATTTTCTTTAAATAACCAAAGAAATAGGCAGCTTTGTCTTTTATTTTCTTTTAAATCAATTATCACTATAGGTATTATTTCTTCTTGAGCTTCCTTTCCTTCTGATATAGTTTTAAAATGATAACTCCTCCTCAAATCCCCCCCAAGTAAAAAACCCAACCAAAACATTTTGTCATCCTTCATTTCTATCACCAGACCTGACTCATTCTAAACTACAGCATTTCTGACACTATTTTTACAAGATTATGGTCATGCTTTTTTTTGATAGGTAGCCCAATGGATAGAGTGTTGAGTCTGGAGTCAGAAAGATACGAGTTCAAATTTGGCTTCAGACCTTTACTAGCTGTGTGACTATGGGCAAGGAATTTTGACTCATGCTATATAAATGTTAGCTATTATTATTGTTATCATCCTTTGGTATTCAGCCTTGTACTTTCTATATTCTGTACATTTCTTTTTTTTTTTTTTTTTTGCTTTTTGGAGGGCAGTTGGGGTTAAGTGACTTGCCCAAGGTCACACGGCTAGTTTTTTGTGTTAAGTGTCTGAGGCCAGATTGTACATTTCTTTTTAAAATCAGACTTTTTTAGGAGGTTCCATGTGAATTCACAGATAAATCTCATTTTTACACTTTCTTGGAAATGCTTTTCTTTGGGTCTTCAGAATTTCACTCTTGAGCATCTCCCATCCCTCTTAGGTTGACTTCTCCTGTAGGCCTTTTATTCCATGGGACTCTACCTTTCCTTCTTATCAACCCCTGGAAATTTTCTTTCTCAAAAATTATATAATGCATGTCAGAAAACACCCAGATTACTTTTCCTTCTCTATCTCTCCTTCTCTATCAAAAACTCCAGGAGGAAAAGCTCACTTTAGACTTAGGATTCCAATTATTTGTATCCCAGCAACCTTCTGGTTAATGAGAATGAGATCCAGAACAGAATTTCCTCTTCTTGGTTCCTCTACCTTTTGAAAGATGAAATTATCACTAAAAGCTCTGCTTTTGTAAGAGACGGTTCTAGTAGAATATGTTTGGATGACTGCAGACTCCCATCACTATTAGTGCTTGCCTCTGCACCAAGACTGTGGTATTTCACAAACTCTTCATTTAGTCATTCAGTCCACAAACATTTGAGGGACTACTATATATCAGGTATTGTGCTACCAGTGGGGGACTCAAAGAAAGGCAAAAGACAGTCCCTGCCCTCAAGGGGCTCATAATCTATTGGCAGAGACAATATGCAAACAATTAGGTACAAACAAGCTATTTACAGAATAAATAGGAAATAATAAACAGAGAGAAAGCTCTAAAACTATGAGGGATTAAGAAAGACTTTCTGTAGACAGAGGGGTTTAAACTGATATTTGAAGGCAGCCAGAGGAGCCAAGGCAGTGATAAAGAGGGAGAACATTCGTGAATGGGGGACACCTAGGAAAAATGCCTGGAGCTGGGAGATGTAATATAGCAAGGGGGTCAGTGTTGTGGGGGGGGGGGTTACACTAAGGCACAAGGAGACTAAAAAGTTAAGTGGAAGCTAGATATGAATGGCTCAGAGTGCAAAGAGATTTTGTGTTTGATTCTGGAGAAGAAAGAGAGTCACTATAGTTTATTGAGTAGAGGGTGGACGGTAACATGGTTGGATCTGTACTTTAGGAAAATCACTTTGTTGGCTGAATGGAGGACAGACTGGAGTGGGGGAAAGAATTAAGGGAGGCAACTAATCAGGAGACTATTGCAATTGTCTGGGCACAACCTAATGAGCACCTGCACCAGGGCTGTGTAGTATCAAAGGTGAGAAGAGGAAATAGTTGAGAAATATTGCAAAGGTAAAATCAAAGTCTGAGTAACTAAGATAGTGGTACCCTTGAGAGTAATAGGGAAGTTTGGAAGTGGGGAGTGTTTCTGATGTAAAGTTTAAGACATGCTGAGTTTATGATATCCATAGGATATCTAGTTCAAGATATCTAATAGTCATTTGGAGATGCAAGACTGAAAGTCAGCAAAGTTGTTAAGGATGGATAAGTAGATCTGACAAGCATCAGAACAGAGATATAGTTGAATTCATGAGAGCTGATGTAATCATCAAGTACAGAGGAAGAAAAGAATACGGCCCAGGACAGATTCCTGGGGGATACTTGAAATTAGTGGGAATGACCTGGATGAAGACCAACAAAGGAGATGGTCAAGAATCAGTCTGATAAGGAGAACCAGGAAAGAGTAGTCTCTTCAAAGACCAAAAAAAAGATAATATCAAGGAGATAAGAGTGAGTAACTGTGTCAAAGCTTGGATCAAGGAAGATGAAGACTGAGACAAGGCCGTTGGATTTGGCAATTAAGAGAATACTAGTAATTTTGCAGGACTGTTTCAACTGAATGATGAGTTTGGAAACTTGATTGGAGAGTTAAGAGAGTGAAAGGAGAGGAAGTGGAGGCACGTACTGTAGACAGTCTTCTTAAGGAGTTGAGTTACAAAAGGCAGAACAGATATGGCATAAACGTTAGCAGGGAGAGACATGGGCATGTTTGTAGGTAGTAGAGAAGCAGCCAGTAGACAGGGAGAGACTGAAGACAGTAAGAGAATGGGGATAATAGAAGAGCCAGTTTACTGGAGGAGTTGGGATGGAACGGAATCACTTGGGCATGTAGAGCTTACCATGGAGGGCTGCTTCATGTGAGACACGGGTGAAGGATGGGAATAACAGCATGAGATGAGGAGGTGAAAAAAGGAGTAAATGGTCTCATTTTTTTCAGTAAAGTATAAGGCAAGGTTCTCAGCTGAGAGGGTGAGGGGAAGAAGGGGAAGACATGGGAGGCTTAAGGAGACAGAAAGGCTCAGTTTAGATGAGTGTGAGAGTTGTTTATGGAGGTAAAGAAGGACTTCCTAGTAGCAATGAAGGCATAATTGAAGTTACGTAACATAAATCTGATACATATATTTCAGCCAGTTAGAAAGATTTATTACAGTTTTGAGGTTTCACACTCAGGTGAGTGGCTAAGTTCCTAAGAGGAATTAGCAACTTCAGTAAGGCAAGACAGACAATTTTATAGAGAATGTGATGATGACAACACAATCAAAATTTACATAGAATGTAGGAATATGATTAATATTAATGGTTAATTAATATTAAAAAGGAAAGAGGGGTTTAATGGATTAGGTAATGGGGGAGGTCCCAGTCTCTCAGTGGAACTACGCATGCAGTTACCCACAATGCACACAGAAAAACCCATTCAGGGGGTCTGTATGTATGTTGATATTAAAATAACCCTCTCTGTGTCATAAGTTCTCTCTAGATAGGTTATTTACTATTACTGTACAGGTGCTATGTTTGGCTGGGCCCATCCTATGGTCTGGTGGTCAAATATCCTGTTCTACATCTTGGTGGTACGTCTGGTCAAGATGGTTGATGTGGTTGAGATTGAGTGCATGGACACACCTGTTTCTGTGGGAAATATGTGAATTGGATTTGGGGGAAGAGGCCAGCTAGGGGACTGAGTCTGAGGGCAATGGCTAGCTAGGGGTAATGGTTATATTAAGTCTGGGGCAGTGGTTTAGAGTTTGGAGGCCTGTGATATGGTTAAAGTTGGACTGTGAAATCAAACCAAAACATGCCTGTGTTCAGGGGGGCCCATAAGGAAGTTAGAATATTGGGGCTGAGGGAAGCTCTATTAAGATTCCATCAGTATGTATTTATTCCAAAAGCAAAATTACTTCCCTTTCTCAGAAACATTAACCCTGACCCAAATTGTCTCTATCATTCTTCTCTTCCTCTGGGTTCTGAACTTCCTCACACTGAGTATATTTTCCTAATGAACAATACCCTACCACTTTTTACCTATCCTGTATCTTTTAGTATACCTGTGCAGCGTCATTGTCTTGTCTCTCATTTCATCCCACCAAATCCATGACACATGAGGACACATCTGCCTCTCTGCCTATGACAACGAGATATTTATTTATATTGAAATTTGTGACAATGAGTTTTATGACTGGCCCGTTCCTCAAATTTGTCTCTTGCTCTAAAGGAATTCCTACCCTATCTGAGGGAGACAACATATATATGAGAGCTCAACTGCAGTGCAAATGCAAAATGGAAAGGTCGATAGATGGTAAGATCTATGAGCTCACTATGTTACTGGAAAAACTGAAGTTGGCGACTCTTTGCTCATACAATTAGTATGAGAAATTATGCCCATGTGACAAGAGTAAGGCTCTGTCCACAACTAGTTGAATGTGGGGAATAGGTCCAAGGGTCATGGTAGATCAGACTTTCAGTTCTCTCTCATAGGGATGAGGATGAGGTGGGTGGGTGAGTAGCCTAAACATCTCAACAATAAAGACAAAGGTCAGGCTGGGAAGGGCTTCCCACAAAATCTAATCTGCTGGGCCCACAGGCACAGATGGCTGAAGTGAGGAGGGGGAGGAATACACACTTGAATGTAAAGAGTAATAGAAAATAAAGAGTGAATGATGGCTCTGAAGGCATGAACCTGGGTGCCTGAAAAAAAGAAGTCAGAAAAGGGATGGATTTAGGGGAAAAATAATACATAAATTTAAAACCTCATTTTACCTTAAGCCCTTAACTAAAGGCCTGGCTCCTTCAAGAGAAAAAGGTATAGATCTGACATTGCTCTCAATTGCCTACATATTGGAAACAAAACTGGAATATTCACAATCCAATCTAATAAATATTTATAAAGTGCTTACTATGTGTAAAGCACAATGATATAATAATTAAACACCTTTCTTGGAACTGAGATTCAATGAGAATTTCATTATTTGGCATTTGAAAATGTATTGAATTAAAATTAATTTGTCTCACAGTACCCTTTGATACAAATGGAGAAATTCTAGTGTGGCAGACAGTAATCATAGCTAGGGAATATTATATGTTTAAGTATTTGGTTGTTGAGTACATATTTAGCCACCTTTTCACGTAATAGCTTGTACAGTTACTTGTAATGAGGCTACTGCATATTTCATCACAAATGATGTCAGGTTAAATGTGGAAATGAGCTCTCATATCACTGTGAGGAAAGCTACAGCTGTAGTTTTGTACTAAGTAAAAGTGATGAGCTCTAGCATGGGTAGAAAAACTTTCCACTTCAGAATCAAAGGTAGCAAAGAAAGAGTTGATGCTTCAACCATATGACAGTCATGTTCCTTCTCACTTGCTTTCCTCAACACAAGGAGAATCATAACAGAACTTAAAACCCACATTATCATTATCATAGTACTGTGTAACACTTAAGACCTAAAAGTTAGGAACAATACAAACAATAACCGGCATTTCTGTAATACTTGAAGGTTTAAAAAGCACTGTTCCTCAAAACAATCCAATAGTGCAAATGTTATTTTCATTTTACAGATGAGAAAGAGTAAGTCTGACCGTAACTTTCCCAAAGTTATAAAATTTTTAAATACTGGAGGCAGGATTTAAATCCCAGTCTACTGACTCAGCTACATTAAGTTGACACTGAGATGCCTTTTACAGTAAGACATAAAACTTGATTCAAATAAAATATAACTTTAATCCTCAAAAAGAAAAGCTTTCTGAACCCTTTTTAATGCCTAGTCATCTCTTTCTCAGTTAGGTGGAAGGTAAGCAACTAAAACACTCTTTGAAATCATTAAGCTAGTTATTAAATTGGTCTTCAAGATAATAAAAACTCTAAGTGCATGTATGATCTATAAATAGTTTAAGTGTAACAGCATAGCAAACAACATTAACAACTGATTATAATGGCAAGGTAGTTTTTATGGAGAGTTAATGGATCTCCAAGAGAAGGATATATTTTTGATTGGTTATTATTTCTCACTATGTATTTCAAAGGTAGAGTCTTCATAGTCTTCTAATGACATAAAATGGAACATAGGATCATAGATCCGGAGATGGAAAAAACATCAGCAGGCATGTAGTTCAACCCTCTCCTTTTTCAGATGAGGGAACTGAGGCTCAGGGAGGTTAAGTGATTTGTACAAGTTCACACCATGCCTCATTCTGAATCCATATCACGTAGAATATTTCTTCATTACAGACACCTACCCAAATTCCTTCTTCTATAAATTAATACAAATAATTTAGAACTGTTCTCTTACCAGATTGTTTACATCAAGGGTGAGTTTCTTAAGGAAAGAAATAGAGGATGAATAGAGATTTTTTTTTAGTATTGAATATAGGGCAGAGTGTTAAGAATAAAGGGATAAAGAAATAATAAGAAAAAAAGTAAAGAATAAAAGAATAGACAGAGCCAAGATGGCAGCATGGAGAACTCCAGGAACTCCCCCTATAACCACCTCAAATACCTATAAAATATGACTCTAAACAAACTTTAGAGCTACAGAACCCACAAAGTGACAGAGAGAAACAAATTTCCCACTGAAGGCAGCCCTGCAGTCCTGCAGGAAGAGTCCACTGCACCATGCTGGGATCCAAGCACAGCCTCATGTGAGCCCGTGGTTTTAGGGCCAGGGCAGCCTTGACCAGCAGCAGCTTGAGCAGACTTCAGGAGAGTAGATCAACAACAGCTGTGATGGTTTCCAGAATTATCAACCCATAAATGCCAAAGACAAAGTAAAAGGTCAGTGTGGAACTCTGTTGGAACTGAGGCGGGGAGTGAGGGAGAAGGAGGAGCAAAGTCCAGCCCCTGCCCCTGGAGCAAGAAGCAAGAAGAGGCAGCAGCTGTGCAGCCTCCTCCATGTGGCTGCTTCAGCGCTCCTGGCCTGCAGATCATAGGGGGACCAAGCAAACATTTAGAGGGTTATGACTCTTGCTTTAACCTGCTTGGATCTGGATCGTAGGTCTTAGGTGGAGGTCCTGGGGTGCGTGGCCAGTGGGCCAGATCTTGTGGGTGTGCATAGAGGGCACCCAACTAATAGCTCTGGCAGCTGCAAAAACCCTAGCAATTAGGGACAAAGCTCTGCTCTCTGGAAGAAGATTTCTGCTGTGGCAAAAAACTCAAAAGTCAAGTACTGAGTGGCAACATGAGCAAGCAAAAGAAACAAAGCAAGCAAAACAGCAATCAAACCTTAGATTCCTTTTTTGGGGACAAAAAAGGATGAAAGCATGGAATGGGAGGAAGACAACAAAGTCAGAACTCCGGCACCAAAAGCTTGCAAGAAAAATATGAATTGGTTACAGGCCATGGAGGAGCTCAGGAAGGATTTTGAAAATCAAGTAAGAAAAATGGAAGAAAAATTGGGAAGAGAAATGAGAATCATGCAAGAAAATCATGAAAAGAGAGTCAACAACCTGATTGAA
>CM053595.1:174987692-175021806 GCA_028646575.1 Pseudocheirus occidentalis
AATAAAACTTGGACTTGCTAGGGCAGAGTTAAGTTAACAGAGCCAGTTCTTTGGGACACTGGGTGAGGAGAGGAGAGGAGGCAGGTTTCTGCTTCTGTTCAGCTGGTCTTCATACCTTACCCCTTTCTCCTTACCTCTCTCTTACTTTAGTAAAGAAAGGGACAAGGTGGGAGAAAACAAAGCTTTCAGCTTTCTAATATAACTACAGTCCTGTGAAAAGAGGTCGTCATTGAGCAGGAGCTTAGTTTATAGTGGCTGCCTGATTCTTCTTTCCTTGGAATTAAAAGTAACTCAAACTACAGACCTAAGATTTGAAAAGGAAAACAATCCTCATTGTTTTGATCCACTTGTAAAAAAAATCTTCTTACCATCCAATCTCTTTACAAACTTGTAAATTCTGTCAAGGCTTTTCTGAAAGTATTGGATGTGAACATGATTTAATTTCTTCTTAATGTCCCATTTATTTTTTAAAGGATGGTGAAAATAGCCAGGATTAATGAAGCTGCCACAGTTGACTGTAGATAAAGACCTACATGCACAAACAATTCTGTGAAGCCTCTTTTTATATTTAGAGTAGAAATATCAGTAAAAGGAAGGGGAAACTTATTCTTGTAAATAAAGTGTAAGTTACTTGTTTCCACAATAGCTGGTCTAGTAGTACCTAACTAGTATATGCTTTAAGGTTTTAAAGGTATTTTTTTTCCCAACAGCATTCACTTTAATAAGATTAAACCTAAACAGTAAATATATATAACCATTTTTATGCATGGTTCTACATTAATATTTAATGCTATTCATTTACTGGAGCTAGCTAAAGTCCTTTACTACTGAAGAGTAAAGAAAAGGGACTTCACCATAGGATTTCTGAGAGGAGAGAACATGAGGCCCCCAAGAAACACTTTTTTATGTTTGAGATGTTCTCACTCTTCATATTCTTCTTTTTGGTCTCCAAGCTCCTTTCAAGGAAGCTCCAAGTGCTGCTACTACGCAGTGCCTTTCATAATTATCCAATTGACAGCATTCCTACTGGTCCCCAAAATGTCTTTTGAGGACAGTGAGGTTTGTTTTTGTTTTTTCTTTTTTAATTAGTATCTCCAGTACCCTCAGTACCTAGAGTTGTACCTGGTACATAATAAGCACTTAATGCTTTTTGAAATGAATTGGATGGGGAGTGATGATGGAATGAGGTGAATTGTAAGGTAAATAAATTTGAGAATCATTATGAGATGAATAGTATCATGTAAATCATACATAATGTAGTAACAGGATCCTTTTGAAGCAGATATTTTCATAGTTTTTTTATCCCTCAGAGATAAATTTGGGACACAGAACTTGAAACTACCTTACCTAGTGAGAAATAGAACCCACATTTCTTCGGTTTACCTAACAAATATGGGGAACCTGCAATGTCCAGGCCACATGTGGCCTTCTAGATCCTTGGATATGACCTTCTGACTGAGTTCAATTATTACAGAACAAGTCCTTTTGTGAAAGGGATTTGTTGTGTGAAATTTGGATTCAGTCAGATTGTTGAACTTGAGGACCTAGACGGCCATATGTAACCTCAAGGCCACAGGTTCTCCACACGTGATTTACCACTTCACTTTTGCTTCAGATTTTGCCCCATAAGAGAAATTTAAAAATGTTTATTTCAAATAAAAGGAAGTTATAACTTGAAAGGTCCTTGGTGATCATCTATGCCAATTCCCTTTCTAATATGTTTTCAATTTTATGTCTTACCTTTTTTTATTGCTTGATATGCCCATGTTTAAAATGAATTCTTAATGTGAAAAAATGTTAGTAGCCATCCTTTTAACAACTTTTTCTTTGGAAAGTGGTTTTCTTCTCCTTTTTCTTATTTTATCACATTGACAAGGCTAATAGTATCCAATAAGCCTTTGCCGCTTATTCATAATTTAACAAACTCTTTCTTATAATGATCATTGATCATATGGTCTTGAATTTAGTTTTGAGGGAAAACTGTGTCTTCATAGCACTTATGCATGAAAATCAAGGAAAGTAACCTTCTATTGCTGTTCTCTGGAAAGAGTATCAAAAATGTTGGCATCATGGGTGAGATAAAATCATTACCCGGAATGAGTAGTTTTTTTTTTTTCTTCAGTGGAACATGGTCAATACACATTGGTAAAAGATGAACATGTTCAATATTGTAATGAAACTTTCTTGAATACTCTGTTATTTTTTTCACAATCAAAATATTTAATTTTCCTTTCCTTTTCCTACAGGATCATTTGACCAAACTTTATTTATTTATTTGTTAGTTTTTGCTAATTAATTTCTGTTGTGGTATCTTGGCCTTTCTTTTTTTTTTTTTTTTTTTTGAGGGCAGTTGCGGTTAAGTGACTTGCCCAAAGTCACATGGCTAGTAAGAGTGTCAAGAGTCTGAGGTCAGATTTGAACTCAGGCCCTCCTCACTCCAGGCTGGTGCTTTACTCACTGTGCCACCTAGCCACCCCTTGGCCTTTCTTTTTAATTGTCTAAGTTTGTAGCCAATCACTTCAACTAAACTCCCATTAAAAGTCAGTATTTTTATTTTTATCATTTAACCAAAATTCCTCTCCATTTCATCATTTAGTGGCAGATGTGAATCTGAACTTTGATGAAATACGAACTCTAGATACTACCAAGTTAGAAGGGCATGTTGTATTCTCCTGAGGGTAGACGTTATATTTATTGTCAGAGAATTAGACTAGTTCATCATACTTCAGGCATATTTTTGCCCGTAGCAACTCATTGAGCTACGGAAACATGAAAGTAATTTTTTTTAGTATGTATTTTTATACCAATTCCAAAAATGCAGACAAAACTTTTATTGCTATACTCCATATAGAAGAATTGTGACCTGCCTGCATAAGTAGGGGGAATACATGTCCTGTTTTAAAGTGATGGATCCTTGAAATTCTAAAAATATGTCTTTGTACATTTAGTTGAAAACATGTCTGTTTTAGATTTGACCTCATCATGTTTCTAATATGTATCTGGAATAGAAATTCAGTTAAATTAGGAAATAGTAAAAAAAAAATCACTCCACAAATTTTTTTTGGTAAATTACTATTTTTACTTCACTTGACTATAAGCTGATGTTTTATATGCCACCTACCTCATCTTATTTAGTACACCTAAATCTGATCCATTTCTGTGTCTCTTATTAATACAATACTCCTCCCCCAATTCAAATTTTCTTATCACTACTTGTTTTACTTCCAGAAACACTATGCTTTCTTCCTGTTCCTACTTGCCCCCAAACAGAAAAAGCAAAAAGACAAAATTTGCTTTTTCCTCTAGTACTTCAAGAGTATTGTTTTCTTTGCTTGTGTTTTTTTTTTTTTTTACCCTGCATGATAGAGACAGGGAAAGCTCTGAAGGATACTAGGACAGCAGATTTATTAGTTCTCTTTAGTGACTCTCATCTTTATTACCCTAACTGAAGCAAAACTCCTATTTGTTTCCTACAGGTAAATTAGACTGAAAACCCCTGTCCTCCTACTTTCCTATACCATTTACAACACGGAGAACAGAAATCCAGGACATACCTACTAAGATAATGGGGAAGTAACAAATTCACACAAATGGAAGGGAGCCCCTTAGGATAAAAGTCTTGTATGACCCATCTAGCAGATGGATTGCAATCAATAAATCAATAAGCATTTATTAAATATCTATGTACTTTGGCTGCTAGGTGGCGTAGTGGATAGAGCTCTTAGCCTGGAAGCAGGAAGACGAGTTCAAATCTGGCCTCAAGTACTAGAGGTGTGACTTTGGACAAGTCACTTAACCCCTGTTTGCATCAGTTTCCTCAGCTGTGAAATGAGGATAATAATAGCACCTGTCTTCCAAGGTGATTATAGGGATCAAATGAGACAATAATTGTGAAGTGTTTAGAACAGCGCCTAGCAAATAGTAAGCACCATGTAAATGTCGGCTGTGCTGCTGCTGTTGGGCGCTGGAGACAGAGACGGAAGTGAAACAGATAGTCCCTTCAAAGAATTTACGTTCTATCTATCAGAGAGACAAGGTAGACAGTGTGTGTATATGTCGGTCACACAGAGTTTGTGCACTGTGATTGCTGTTCAGAATCTATTTTGTCACTTGGAAATTTCTTGGTCTTTTATATATGTTTTGATGATGAGTTTTAACAATATAAATAGAAAGTCTCTCACCTACTCTTGTTGGGTGACGCTTGAACTTTGAAATAAATTACACATTATGAAGCAATGATAAAGCGTGGTTTGGTTGAAAGAGGTGGAGGGATATAGGAAGGGCAGGGAAACGAGAAATCACTGATTGGCATGTTTGTTGCAGTCTATGTGAAGTCCCAGCTTACATTCTGCATCACATATATATTCATTCTATTGAGTTATACTGGGAAATTCAGTATATAGCAGACTATCTTTCAGTTGTTTGCTGGGTGGCGTCTGTTAAACATATTCTAATTTTTAAAGTGGTTTTTGTTCTTTGCACATGTTGGCATGCATGACTTAAATTCTTAAGATGACTTAAAAGTGTGTCAGTCACTTGAATAGTTTGTGTTATATATTCAGTGAGGTAACTTTTAAATCTCAGAGATGAAACTTTATTCCTAGTTAAGAAAGCATATAGGGGTGGCTAGGTGGCGCAGTGAATAGAGCACTGACCCTCAAGTCAGAAGGACCTGAGTTTAAATCCAGCCTCAGACACTTGACACATTTACTAGCTGTGTGACTTTGGGCAAGTCACTTAACCCCAGTTGCCCTCCAAAAAAGCAAAAAACAAAACACAAAAAAGAAACCAAAAAAAAAGAAAAGAAAAGAAAGCATATGAACTTTATTGTGGCTACAAAAAGAGGTGCACAGGATAAGACTTGGATCCATTACTTATGCTATAACATTTATGTTGGTGTACTAACTAGTTGAAAATGTGGATCTCATCATAAGCCATTTATGATTCCTAGGATTTAGGAAGCATAAACAAATATATCAAGGATTCTTACCCAGTCTAACTATACTGTATAATATCCAAATATGCTGTCAGAGTATGACCTATATTACAGAGTGAAAAGCACTACTTGTACTTTTAAAATTTTAAATTGGAATCAAGATGAACTCAGTGATTCCCATTGCATCACTGAGATTCAGCATGTCAAGACAGGGGAAAGAAAAATTGTATTCTCCATTTGAAGTCATTTTGTCCTCAGCCTCAAGCAGATGTAAAAGACTTTGTTTATAATCCTAATTTATTCAACAGTTAAGCTGAGCTTTTAGCTTCTGGGGTAAAATGGTTAAATCTTTTGTAATAAAATATGTCCAAAACATGAAACTCCTCTCAAGAAGCATTAAGTATAAGAAATATTCTTGGCATATCTCTGTGCATTGGGAAGTGATTGCTCTTCTTCTAGGATTACATTTTGAGCATATCAATTGCTGATACTTTATTTGTGAATAAACATTAGAATTAGAAAAAAATACATTAACAACAACAACAACAAAAACCCAACACAGACCTCAAAGAAAGATCTAATCCCAGGAAACAAAAACGTAGTAAACGCACTGCTGGTCAGACTAGAACAAAGTTTTCTTGCCGCCATATTATGCATTAGACTTGATTCAATGAAAAATTTAGTCAAGATAATGTATTGAAATATTATAGGTTTTCTTTTTCTGAAAAACAAAAAAAGACTTTCCAAATCTGAGTGGGGCTAAAATTAAATGAATATTTATGTATCCTCAAAAGAAGTGATAAAAGATGAACCCATTAGAAAGCAAGTGAATGAGAAAGATAATACATGAAAAACATTACAAAAAGTGAACAAAAACTTTTTTGGGGAAAACTACCAAGGAATTGCCATTGATCTTCTTCAAACCAGTGAAATTATGGGTTCTAACACGTCACTCAAGATCCGTTTCTTGGATTCCCAGTTATGTTTCTTCCCAGAAAAATCTAGGTGCCTGTCAGTATGAAGAATGTATCCATCAAGAAATTTCCACAACGGAAAGGACATGTCAGGGCAAATGGAATCAAAACATGCCGGCTGAGGAGAGATATTGGATATTGAGAAGGGATATTTCATTGTTGAAACACAACAGGAAATCGTTATCAGCTACATTTTAGGTTAGTTAAATGAACACAAATTTATTTAGTTAAAGCAATTTTTAGAATATAAAACTCTGTTTCTTGTGAAAAGAATAGGTGACTAAATCCAAGGCCCAGTTGAAATCAGTATTCTATAAAATGCTAAAATGTTTGTCTTTTTATTGATTTGTGATAGGAAAAAAACTAATTCACTGTTGGAAAGTAATGTGAAGGAGAGTCAAGGAGAAGTGACAGTGATCCAAAAAAGAAAAAGGATCAGTAAAACATTTGTTTTTAAAACGAGAGGAAAATATACAGGAAAGGGCCTGTCATTTTACCAGCATTGATTAAGCACTGGCTGATATAGCTAGAAACCAGCTACTTCCAGTAGACTCACAATTTTTAAAAAATAGTAAATATTTGTGAATATGTATTATTATATCTTTTTTCATAGCATTCTCTTAATGTGTAGGCACGCTTGTGATGTATTCTTATTCAAACATTTAATTATACACACACACACAAATACACACACATATAAATTTAGATTAATCTCACCTTGTATTCTTGTAGAACAGCTTCAAATGCATTTGTTTAATATAGTGTAGAGGAAAGAGAAACTTCTTTCTGAAATCTGTTATCTTATATTTCTGAGGATAAATGGCTGTTGCCTTAGTAAAAAGTATTTTAACTTGTAAATTGCCTAAAGGCAGATTGATTCCTAAGTCATTGTTCGTTTGATCTGATTTTTACTATAGGTTGGGGCAGAAAAAGTTTCTTGGGAGCATATTTCCCTGGTTATAATAGGAATCGTTAAGAAAATATACACAAATATAGCAAGGTTTTCTCTTGTTTCCATTTTATGGTGTGTCATGGCAGCACTATCTCAAAAGAATTCAGAATCAGACCATGTCTGGTCTAAGTACAGGCATTTATTGAGGATTGATGCCCCTCAGAAACAGCCTATGTTCTAATGAGAACCAGCAACTTCAGAGAAAGCAAGATGAATTTTTATAGGGTAAAGATGCAATTACGTAACAGAAATTATGAATATTAAAAAGGCAGGAGGGTTTTTTTTAAGGGATTAAGCAATAGAGAAAGGTCCTGTCTGAGGTTCAGTGGTCAAACATCCTGATCATACTGTCTTCTGATTGGCTAGTTATTGTGGTCCTGTGTGGTCAAGATGGATAGTTAGGTATTATGGTCCTGTCTTGGGCTAAAGGATGATGTGATTGTGGTTGAGTACAAGAACACACTTGTTCAAATATGTGGATTGGATTTAGAGGCAGTGGGTGGCTATGGACAGTGACAGTCTGGAAGCCTGTGGTATGGTTAAATTAGGACACATGTGCTGTTCAGTGGGTCCTATAAGGAAGTTAGAATATTGGAGCTGGGGACAGCTTTATTAGGATTTCATCACTCTGATTCACCCAACATTTAAGTGTACCTACTTTGTTCAAGGATAGATGTATTAGGAAGTATTAGAATAATTTAACTTTTAAAGATGTGTTTTAATTCAAAAGGATTTAAATTTTTTTAAATTATTTAATGATTTTATGACCTCTTAAGATAATTAGTGACACTTGAGGTACCATGAAACCAGGACTGCAAATTAGCTTTTGTAATGACCAAATGATATTTTTAATCCTTTGTTTACTTAATGCTTGAAATAATTTAAATTATGCTAATTGAGATTTTAAAATAAATGTTTTACAATAATTGCTATTTATGTTTATTAAACTCAACAATGCAAATTAGCCACCGTGATTTGTAGATAGGATACCTGTTCACTCTCACCATTGCTTATTGTGACTGTCTTTGTAATGCGTAGGATTTTATCCAATGTCTAAATGCCTCTATTACATAGCGATAGTGGTAAGACTATATTACAAGCATTTTCGTTCTAAAAGATACTACACCAAAACCAAAAAAGAAAAAAAGAAAGGAAGAAAACTAAATCATTAAGATGTCACAATGACAGTGCTAGGGGTTTTTGATTATGTTGAATTTTACAGTGATTGTTGTGTAACTGTAAGATGAATTACCAACAAATGAGTGAGAGAATTCAAAGTTCAATGAAGGTTCCAGAGGCCTCAAATTCTCCTGTTTAATGTCTTTACTCATTGAAAGTTACTGAAGCTATGCCACCACAATAAAATAATTGCTTTGTGTTGTTCTATATTCAAGATTCCCCCCCAAAACCTATGACTGCAGTTATTTGTGCTATTTCTAATTAATTAACTTACTTTGATTTTGAAAGTTCAATTTAACTAGATGGAAAGTTATGTATATGCCTTCATCTGTCGATATTAGAAACAAATTTGGTCCTTACAGTTAGTGAGCTAAGACTAAGCGGCTAGCCTTATAGGTGAGTGAGACTATTTCCTGAATTATCAGTGATACATTTATAAGTAGTACATCTAGACTCTTTAATGTTCACTTACAGAAAAGCAAGCAAGATGATGCTTAAAATTTGAGTCCCTTTGCGTGCAGTTTCAAATAAACTATATATAAAAAATCAATAAAAAATTTAAAGTAATATTAAATACATAATGAAGGTTAATAGGAGCAATGATAGCTTGTACTTCATTTGTGAAAATGTAGTTATCTGCCTGACAATAAGGCATGAATTGTACCTTTGTACTTTTTCTAGTAGTGATAGTAGATGGAACTGGATCATCTGCCATTTATTACTTGTTTTTTGGGGACCACGGCCATTCATTTTTAGTATAATATTCAAGCTTTTCTGAATTCTTACTATGGCCGTGGAACTGATTGATTTGTACCCTAATATGTTGTCATTGATAACTATGACAGATCTGAATTAAAGTTTAGGTTATTTTTGAATCTAGTTTTGCCTTGTTTTATTTTTAAACTTTATAACTTTCATGTACTAAAAAACATTAGAGTTCTTTGAAAAAAAAGCAACTTCCTTTCCATCTCCCAGAAAAAAAATTCTATTTCATAAATTTGAATACATAGATGAGGCAGTCTGGAACAGTGCTGGAATCAGAGCATAGAAGACAAAGGTTTGCATCCCACCTCAGATGTTTAACTAAGGTGTAAGAGCCTGAGAAAGGCAACAGACTTTTCTGAGATTCCCATTCCTTATCTGTAAAATGGATGGAGAGGATCAAATGAGATGTGTGTAAAGCACCTTACAAACCTCTTACATGCCATATAAATATAAGCTGTTACTATTCTGCGTGTGTATCCATACATCTGTACGTATATGCGTATGTAGATTGTGTTTACATTTGTATATGTTTGTTATACACACACACACACTTTGTATAGTTAAAGTTCAGAGTTTGCTTGTGGTGATTTATTTTTCTGGCTTCTCTTGATGCTAACTTTAAAAAAAGCCTGTGGAGAACAAAAACAGTTCCAAAGAAATTAATTGGTAATATTGTGGACCTAATGTTGATACCCATTGTTGGCTCTCTGACATTAGCATAATAAATATAAGAATGTTTTGGGATGTAGACATTCTTTCTTATGTGTATTTATGATTGAATGCAACATTTTGAAATTTAGTCAGAATGTATGTTTGATTCTGTGCAATTTGCTTATTAGCCTTAGGCCATTTTTTTCTTGTCTCAACTTGTAAAGACAATGTTCTTGAGATAGTAACCTTTTTAGAAATTAAATATTGATATTTTTAACTAATAGAAATATTAAGGGGAAAGAGAATAGGAATAATAGTTTATCTAAAAGATATTAAAGGGGTGACTAAGTGGCACAGTGAATAGACCACTGGCCCTGGAGTCAGGAGTACCTGAGTTTAAATCTGGCCTCAGACACTTAACACAAAAAACTAGCTGTGTGACCTTGGGCAAATCACTTAACCCCAATTGCCCTACCTTCGCCCCTCCAAAAAAGCAAAAAACTTAATAAATAAATAAATAAAAGATATTAAGATTCATACATTTTGCCTTTTTATTCCTCAAAGCAGGCTACTTAATAATAGATTTTTCTTGAGTCAATATCTAATTATGTTTTGACCCTATAACCACAGGTTCACTCAATTGTTAACAAATATATGTGTAGCATATCTATTTATAATAACTGTTAATAGTGTTATTGAGTTTTGCATTCAGACTTGACATCAACACAGGAAGCTCCACAGATTCAGACGGTTATCTCAACTCTAATTTATAATCCTACAGCATTACCTGGAGCATAGTGCTATATTATATGGACTCAGCAGCGAGACTTGAACTCAGATCATGCGGATTCAAAACCTAACTCTTGGTCCTGTCATTATTGTTAAAAAAAAAAAAGTGTGTATCTCCATAAGTGTACAGTTCAAAGAAGATTAAAGCATAGGTCCTGCCCACATGGAGCTTAAAGTTAAAGGAAGGAAGTCAGTCTGTCAGCTGACATTTATTAAGCACTTACATTTATTTAAGCACTGACATTTATTAAGCACTGTGCTATGTGTCAGGGACACGAAGGCAAAGACAGCATCTGCTCTCATGAATCTTGCCTCCTAATAGGGGAAGATGGCATATATGTAAATTTTTAAGAAATATAAATATGTAGTATAAGTTATGTACATATATACTTGTTTATAGGGGGGTGTGTGACACATTTCATGAGTGTCAACCTAGAAATTTTTATTTTTATCTTTTCAGGCAAAAACTTATTGAATACTTAATCATAAAGTATATTTTATTCATTAAACATGATAAGGAAAGGAAAACAAGCTTAATTTTTTATATTTATAGTTACGCTTTTAAAAATTCAAACTGAAGAAAATGAGACAAAATACCAAAATTATATGGTTCTTTATATGTTGAATGAAAGAAAATTAAGGTGGTAACCTTCAGAGTATGGGGGAATCATTCGGGATCTAGAATGTTTTGCACTTTTGCAATAATATAACTTTTGTAATTACTTTGTTTTATTTATGTGTGTGTGTGTTATTTTAAAATGTATGCCATATGAGCTGTTACATCATTGACATATGAGCTGTTACATCATTAACTTTTCAGTGCAGATGAGTGCCTGTACACCAGGGGGCAGTGTTGCTTCCGTTGCCTGAGAATTTTAGGATTTTTTTTTAAGCTATTTAATAACATTTAAATGGGTTTAAGCTATCATCATTCTTATCATCCCACAGAATAGGTTTTGACATACGGATCTATTTCAATAATCTTAAACATAGTTGACATTTTCTCATTTTTTTCTTGTCACGTTCATTAGTCCAGTTTGTTTTCTAAGCTACCTTTGGTATTCTATCTTTATGTATTCATTTTGAAAGCATTTTCTATCAAAATAGTACTTTATTTCAGACTTTTCTTGCCCTTGCTCCATTCTGACTGCTCTACATGTATAAATTCTCTCATCTCTTGTCCCAAACTTCTGGGTAATTTTTTTTGTCCTTTAAAACAATTAAAAATAGCTACTTTTGACAGCATAATTATAATTTAGGATCTATAGTCATTTGCTTAGTAAACTTCCTTTCAACTATTCCATTTATTCTCTTACACTTGGTCATAGAAAACTTTATCAGTTTGAGAACTTCTACCAAACTTGATGACAAGTAAATATAATTTAGTAGATAAGTCTTATGTTTACTTGGCATCTACTTTGCTAGAAGTTCTCAAAACTAATTCAAAGTTCCCAAACTTAGGCTGTGTCAGGTGCTATTCGAAGTATTTTACAAATACCTCATTTGATCCTCACAAAAAACCTGTGAGGTAAGTCTTGTTAATATCTCCATTTTAAAGTTGAGGGAATTGAGACAGGTAGAGGCTGATTGACTTTCTCGAGGCCACACGGTTATTGAGTGTCTGAGTGTGGGTTTGGAATCAGGAAGCCCTCCATTCACTGTGCCACCCAGTTGCTCTGACCCATACATTAGTGGTATATTCAGATACATCCGTAGTTATTTAGCATGGTATGAATAACTGAAGACTGAGAAGGAGCAGTCAAACAGGAAAAGGCAGAAACCTAGGAAGAAGGAAATATTAAGGAGGAGCAGGTGATCAGTTGTATCAAATGCAGCAAAGAAGTTAGAGATTGATAAGAAAATTATATTTTGTTGTCATCAAATTTGGTAGAAGTTCTCAAACTGATAAAGTTTCCTATGCTAAAGTATAAGAGGATAAATGATATAGTTGAAAGGAAGTTTTTTAAGTAAATGACTGTAGATACTAAATTGTAATCCTACTGTCGGAAGTAGCCACTTTTAATTGTTTTAAAGAGCAAAAAAAAAAAATACCCAAAGTTTGGGACAACAGAGATGAGAGAATTTATACATGTAGATCAGTCAGAATGGAGCATTAGTGAGAAAAGTCTGAAATAAAGTACTATTTTGATAGAAAATGCTATTAAAATGAATGCATAAAGATAGAACACCAAAGGTAGCTTATAAAACAACTACACTGACCAGTTAGCGGATTTCAGTCTATTAACATTTGTCCAGTAACCTCAGAGTTTAGTGATAAAGTCAAAAGTCAAATTGCTGAAAATTAAGAAGAGTGGGATGAATGAATCATTAGTGGTTTGCGAATCAAGGACCCAGGAGACAGGAAGAGATTGTACATTAGCGAGAGGGGCTGTGATAGTGTAGGCATTCTGCTAGAGGAGAATATAGGATCAAGGATGCGTGTAGAAAGCTTATCCTTGTTGAGAAGAGGCACTTCATCAGTTACTGGAGTAGAGAAGAAGAAGGGGAATTGATTGTCAAGGAGGTGAAGGAAGATTGTCTGTTGAAGAGGGAGTTCTTATAAAGAGCCTTAATTTGGGGGGAACAATTTGTAAGAGGGGATTTTGATTGACTAAAAACCCTATAACCCTACCCCCGTTTAAATTAAGTGATGAAATGCTACACTTTTAATACTTTAACAAGGTAAGAACACACCTCAGTTTACCTCATTCAGTCAAAGGCATTCTAACTAAAAGTGTGAAAGGGTCATTTGATTATTTTATATATTTCTGACAAGGCATTGGATATACTTCAGTTGTGCTGCCAGAAAATCTATTCCATTTAGCTTAGAAAACTTGGTAAAACTTGTAGGGCATGTCTTAAACAGGAGATCTAATTGAGAACCTGGGAGATTAAAGCGATTGGGAGCAAAATCCCTGAAGAAGACCTGCTTGTTAGGGCAGGGAGATTGTGAAGAAGGACAGCCCCTTGACTTCCCTTTCTAAGTGCTGAGTCTGACTGACTGTTGATAGCCAGATGGCTATCAGATAATCATGGCTAGAAACATACTTGTCAGGGCTCATCTAGGAAAGACAAATCTCCAACCTGCAAGGCTACTCTTGCAATCCTAAGTGGGAGATGTAGCCAAGTTCTGAAAGTGGGAGTTGGGATGGTTGCCTTAGAGTATATGCTACAAACATATGAGCAGTGGCATCAGCTGAGGTGGGGGGGTGGAGGAAGAAAAGTGCTGTTGGAGGCTTGGAGAGAAAATAAAAAGTTTCAAAGACCTTTATGCTGTGGTCCAGGGCTAGTTAAGATTAAAATCACAAATTTCTAGGGGATTCCTTCCCCGTGGCTGAAAGCTTTTCTCTAGCTCCATTTAAAAGCAAATGAGGAAGAGCAGAAAAGGCAGATTGTGGTGGTAATTCTCTTGTTGACCAGCAATAGGACAGGATGGCTAGAAACTGGAGAATAGAGGAGAAAAAAGAGAAATAAGCATTTATATAATACCTGCCATGTGCCAGACATTGTGCTAAATACTTTACAAATATTATGTCATGTGATTCTCACAACAGCCCTGCAAGGTGGGTGCTGTTTTTATCCCAGTTTTACAGTGGAGGAAATGGAGGTAAAGAAATGTTAAATGACTTCACAGGTTTACACAGCTAGTAAATGTTAGAGGCCAAATCTGAATTCAAATCTTCCTGACTCAAGGCCAGCCCTCTATCTACTGCCCCACCAGCAGTGGATATCTAATACATATTTAATATAAAAATTAGGATAGTGACATGTCCATGAGACTGTCTTATGTATATTCCAGATTCTCCAGAAAGGTTAAATTTCCTTACTAAAATAAGATACCTACACAGGCAGCTAGATGACTCAGTAGATAGAACACTGGGCCTGGAGTCTGGAAGACCTGAGTTCAGATGTGGCCTTAAATACTTACTAGCTGCGTGACCCTGGGCAAGTCACTTAACCTCTCTTTGCTTTAAACCACTAGAAAAGGAAATGGCAAACCATTCCAGTATCTTTGCCAAGAAAACTCCATGGACAGCATGGGCCATGGGATCATGAAGTGTTGGACATGACTGAATAACTGAATGACAATATTCTCTGAAAGCAGTAGAGAAGTTCTGTTGGAGATAAGAGATTTATGTACTCAGGAGAGTACAAATTAAGAAGCATGGAAAACGTAATTTAAACCTCAATTATCTTTGTAGTGTAGCACAAAGAATACCAGTTTTTAAATCAGCTCTGCTTTTTACTGCTAACTGTGTGACCAGAGGCAAGTCAGGTCATCTCTAACTCTCAGTGTCCTCAACTCTAAAATGAGACGATTGAACAAGAATCTAAATGATCTATCTCTAAGATCTCATCCAGCTCCAAAATTCCTAAATCTTGATTTTAAAATAGCCACGAGCTTTCCATTGAAAGCAGTGAGTTCTAAAGAGACGAACTCCTGGGTTAATTTTGCCTTACTCTCTTAAGTTAAAGTTCTGAGTTGCCATTCATTTTTTCAAAAAACTAAGATTCTTATTCATATGAATATGGTAGAAGAATGGATCTCTCTAGTCTGCACTTTTCTGACATTGTTGTATTCTGCAATATTGGTAAATGAGAACTTCATTCTCTTTTCTTCTTTTTTTTAATACTCCATAAGATCACACAGGGAGTCAAAGAAACTTAGTGAATCAAAAAGTCATTAGATGGGGAGAAATTGGAAATTAAAATACCCTCCATCATGCTTCCTCCCTCTGGCCCATGGATTTCTTTACCTGAGTACACCTTGTACATAATGTTATCCACATATACCTGTTATCCACATACCTGGATTCTGTTTCTTTTGACCCTAATTTAGTTGTGGTTCTTATCCCATCAAGACACATCTATGCCTGGAAGGTCATATTTGCCACCTTATATTATTTGGAACTCAAGTCCATCTTGCTTATTGACTAGTTTCATACTTTGTATATTTTTGTATTGAATTTTGAGACTGGCTTTTGCCACCAACTCACTTCTTGGGTTTTGTCTCCAACAAACATCTGTAATTATAATTGCTCATCATCTTTCTGCTGCACAACTTAAATGAAATTATATCTTTGGACTTTTTTTAAAACAAGAAAGGCACAAATAGTGGCTATTTTAATGTTTTATTTTATTTTAGTTTTATTTAAAATATAAAAATATATCATAGGATAGAACAAGCACCTGTGCTATGCCAAATCCTTTGTGGTGGTGAGGTGAGTTACTCAGGGTAAGCATATTTTGCCAGATGATAGGAATGTTGGAAAAAATTACTTTTTTTTAATCCTTTCATGTATAGAGACAAAAAATGCTAAATTATCCATTCATTGTTTGGAGACTTAATATTGATAACACATGCATATATATACTAGACACATATAATTTTAAACAGCTTACAAATTAGTGACTCTCATTGATTAGAGTCCATTGATAGTTAACATTTGCATTTTACCTACATCTTACTTTCCCTATGTTCATCTTTACTTAGATGAATGTCCCTGAATCCCTGAGTACAGAGTTATATATGCTCACTCATAGTAATATAGGTACATTCAAAAATTTTACTAAGTGTCTGTCTACTACATAGGGCTATGAGGTGAGTACTTTGTGGACCTTAAAGCACAATATAAATATCGACTCATAATTACTATGTACGGAACACTGACCTAGGTGCTGGGGAAGATTAAAAAAATTAAATGGGACAGGATCCTTTGCCTTAATGGAGTTTATAGTGCAAGAGAGGGAAATGAAATGAATATAGTTAATAATACAGAATAAAATATAATAGGCATAATAGGTATAAAAAATGCAGAGGTCTAAGTAGAGAAAGATAAATGCCCAGTATAAGAAGGGTCGGAGAGGAAGAAAATCAGATAAGTCTTCATAGAGAAACACATATACACTAAAATGAGTGATAGTTGAAATTTGTAGTTGATTTCTAAGACTATAAGAATTCTAACCATTGCAATGACCAACCATGATTCTAAAGGACTGATAAAGAAGTGTGCCGTTCACCTACCAGCAGTGGTGATGGACCCAAGATGCAGAACAAGACATTTTCAGACATAGCAAGAGCAGGAATTTGTTTTGACAATACATATTTGTTACCATATTTTTTTCCATTCGTGAGAGGGAGAAAGAATGGAATAGATAGGGTAGCAAAACAAAAAGAAATAAAAAAGAAATAAGAAAAGATAGTCATTAAGGCACAGAAAATAGAAGGCCAAAAAGAATCACAGACAAGTGAGGTAGCTTTGAAAATAACATGTTGAATTATATATTACACATATAATTCATATTACATATATGTAATATATAATTTATATTATATATGCATATTTAAAAGAAAACCAAGCTAGACATAAAAATCTACAATCCCTTTCTATGATACTTTGCTTGGAAATGCCCATTATATTTAGTGCTTGTTAAATCCAGAATAAACTAAACTGTGTATTAAAAAAAACTTATACTTGAGAGGATATTTTAATGAGTTTACATCTTTATGTATGGAAGAAGTATTAATTAGATAAAAATCGGTTGTAAGAAGGTCGTTGGTAGTCAACATGGATTTCAGAGCTTACTGTAGTGGAGTAGGAGGGAAATAAGCATTTATAAAGCACCTGCTTATTCTACCAGGCTCTATGTTGAGCATTTTTACAAAGACTGTCTCATTTGATTTTTGCTGAGGAAGCTAAGGTAGTTGAAAGTTACATTAGTTGTCCAGGGTCACACAGCTAGTAAGTGTCTGAGACTAGACTTTAGGTCTCTCTGATTCTTGGCCAGTATATCCACTGCCTTACCTAGCTGTTGAATGAAAAGGGATTTGCCACTTTGGCTTGTATAGTTTACTTTTTCTGAATTTAGTTAAACTGACCCTAAGAAATGCAGTTTTCTACCTGTTGTGAAGCTTGAACTCCACTTCCATAACCTTCAATAATCCTGGGTCACTATCACACCACAGGGAGGTATAGGAGTAGTACTTAAGTGAAGGATAATACGTGACATTTACATATACCCCTTTGTAGCTTAGTTAGGGATTTACAAACACTGTTTTTTATCATTACAGCTCTAATAAGGTAGGTTAAACAAGTTTTATTATCCCATTTTACAGATGAGGCAATAAATTCAGTGAAGTTGGAACTCATCCCAAAGTCATACAACCAAAGCAGTGGAAAGAACTGGGATTCAAATACAGTTCTTGTGACTGACTACAAATCCAGGACTAACATTACAGCTACCACTGCATACAAATGCAAATGGTTGTACAGACATACAAGTAAAGAGCAAATAGATTTTTAAAAATAATTTTTGACTTTTAAAAATTATACATGGATTATTACTACCCAAGCAAAACAATTTGAGGGAAATGTCAGAATATCTGCTTAACAATTATTTATTTGACTTATAGGAATTAAAACTATAATTGTGTGTATACCACATTCATTTTGTTAAATGTAATCTTTCAGGGAAGTCATCAGATATGATATTCTCATTAATCTTATATGTGTCCCTGAAGCTTTCCCCATTTGAACTCCTGTAAAATTAGTGTCATATGTATGCTTTTCCAGACTCTCAGTCCTCATTGTGACAGATTACCAATTTGGGACAAATAAAGAAAATAGGTATTGGAAATAATTGACTATACAACTGGTTTTATTATTTGACAAAATGAGAACCTTTTTGGTGTGTGTGTGTGTGTGTGTGTGTGTATAAAAGAAGAAATAACCCATTCTGTAGACTGTGGAAAAATATTAGAAACAGATATGAAAGTTGAATGACAATATGTCTTTTAGTTGTATTAATTCTTCTATAATTTCACTTAAACAGTAGAGAAAAAAACCGTATTTTTATATGACCAATACATGATAATGCAGTATAGCACGGACTAAAGAATTAGAAGCAGTTTATGAGAAAATTGAACTAGATGACCTAAAGGGTCCCTTCTACTTTTAAATATATGATCATATGATCAAATGGGTGCTACTGCATCATGTTTTACACATTACCAGGTGAGTGAATTATTGCAATAACACCAATATACTGCACCAAAACACTTAGCAGTCAGCCCAGCAATACATCTTGGACATAAAGTAAGGGAGTTTGTCTTGAAGATTATATACTTGAAATCTTTTATTTAAATTAATTTTTGAACAAAATTAAAAAAAATCTTTTCAGGTATTTTAAACTCAGTAATTAATTGGTCACCAGATTCTAAAAGATAAGAACTTGGATGAAGAGTTGAACAAAAGATAGAACCTAGACTAGTTTTCAGCAATCCTAACTGATAATGAAAGTGTCCATGAAGGCAAGGGCAAAAACTCCACAGAGTTGCCTGAGAAATGCAGTTTGAGGCCATACAGAGTGTTGTTCTATAGCAATGAGTAAAGAACAGAAGTTTGTGGTTGTTTGAGGTAGAATGGAAATAATAATGTGTGCAATCTGCCAGCATGATTATGTAACAAATGAGGAACTCCTCTCAAAAAATCAAAAATAACAGGTATATTAAAGGCAGTTTATCATGCAGAGAAAAATACTGAGTGGATCATAAAGCAAAGATAATAATAGATAGATTGACTGCCTGGTGTGTAGACCATAAGCTGCTCTACAATTGACTAATTGGAGGATGGAAAACTCAGTGGGATGTACCTAGTCATTTCTCTATTTGGGTAGAAAGGGAAATGGCAATTCAAGATGGTCAGTTTTGCTATTCATTGGCTTTGCTTCAAGTCAGGCAATGAAGGGTTTGAATGTAAATTCATTAGGGACCTTTATAAAGTAAAGTTTAGTGCCAGCAGTATTCTAGGTTGTTCTGATCAACAGTACATTCAATAAAGAATTTTTCCCCCTGTGTAGTATAAGTTAGGTTAATTAAGAGTCATACCTAAAACTGGAATGTATGAATCAACATGGGACAATGGGAAAACATTTAGAATAAGGTTTAGATTTATAAATATGAAGTTTCTGCTGAATTACTTGCTTAGGGGAAGGATCCGTGGAGACAAGATTAGTATTGAGGGAAGAATCGAAGAAACCTAAGAACTGCAAAAAACTTTGTATTCGGGTACCCCTCCCTTCTCTCTCTCTCCACTCTCCCCCTCTCCCCCTCCCTCTTTACCTCTCCCTCTCTCTTTCTCTTCCTCTTCCTCTTTCTCTCTCTCTGTCTGTTTCTCTGTCTCTCTCTGTCTGTTTCTCTCCCTCTCTTCCTCCATCCCTTCTTCCATCCCTTCCTCCTTCCCTCCCTGTCTTTTTTCCTCTCTCTCTCTCTCAGAAGGTGATCATTTAGTCTTTGGTCAAGTGTTTTTTCTCCTATCAAAAAACCAGAAGCAGCTTAAATATTAATATTTTTTTATTACTGCTCTTTCCAAACCTGATTAACCTACAATTTTTTTAAACCACAATTCCTTTACTTTTCTTGTTCACTTGTTTTTCAATTGTCTTGACTCTTTGTGTTCCCATTTGAAGTTTTCTTGGCAAAGATATGGAGTGGCTTGCCATTTTCTTTTCCAGTTCATTTAACAGATGGAGAAACTGAGGCAAACAGGATTAAGTGACTTGCCCAGGGTCACACAGCTAGTTTGAGGCCAGATTTGAAACTGAGGAACATAAGTCTTCTTGACTCCAGGTCTGACACTATATCCACTGCACCACCGAGTTGCCTCACCTCTATTTTTTAAACCCCTTTCTCATGAACTTCTGAAATTAGCTTTCTCTGTCTGTGACACTTAGAAAACAATTTTATTTGGTTTTTATTTCATCTAGCTAAAGCTAACTATCTAGTGGTCATCAACTATAATTTTATATTTTTATGAAACTTCTTTGTAGGAGAAGGAGCAAACTGCCTACGTAAAACTGACAGAAATGCCACATTTCAGAGGCAAGAAAATCCAAAAAAGGAACCATTGGTAAAACTGATAAGCAAGAACTAGATGTTCCAGTGCAAGGAGGCACTTTTGACTTCACTGGAACCACTGAGACTTGGACGATAGAACTTGAGATGGTTCCTTATTGATGAGGAACAGAGTAGGCTATAAAGCTGAGGTTGGGTTCTAGCAGTGTATATTAAGAAAATATTCTCCTATTAGGAAATCCAGAGTTATGGAGGCAGAAAGAGAAGCAATATTATCATAGGAGTATATTATGGACCACTTGAAGAGAAAGAGAAGATAGATGTGTTCAGGAAATGGATCTCAAACCTGGCACAGAGGCATCATTTAGTAGTTGTGAGGGTCAAATGAGATAGTATTATGTAAAGTGTATTGCAAACCTTAAAATGCCATATGCGTGCTGGCTGTTGTCACTGCTATTATCATCAGGGCTCTGCCATTACTGTATTCAGACATTTGTTGGAACTTACTCTCTGTCTCCCGTGCCAAATGTACCCCCACCTCAGCTTCACCTCTTAGCATCTGACTTTGTGAAAGATTAAGCTTAAATGTTTTTTGGGACTCTTTTGCCATTTGATCTAGTCTGTATTTTAAGGTGTTACTTTCTTCAGTATATTGGGGGGTCTCCATTAGCAAGCTGTTGACTCATTTTTCATGATTTTCTTGCATCACTCTCATTTCTCTTTCTAATATTTCCCTTACTCCACTTATTTGATTTTCAAAATCCTTTTTGAGCTCTTCCATGGCCTGAGACAGATTCATATTTTTCTTGGAGGCTTTGGATGTTGGATCTTTGACTTTGTTGTCTTCTTCTGGTTGTATATTTTAATCTTCCTTGTCACCAAAGTAAGATTCTATAGTGGGGAGTTTTATTTTCCCTCACTGTTTGCTCATTTTCCTAGCCAGTTACTTGACTTTTTAGCTCTTTGTTAAGGTAGGGCTCTGCTTCCAGTATGGAGGGCATTATTGTCCCAAGCTTCAGGGATTTTGTGCAGCTGTTTTCAGAGATCCTTCTAGGGACCTCTAAATTTTCAGTTCTTCTAAGGTGGTGTGATCTAATGAGAGGTGTTTACTACTTTCCTGGCCTGTGCTCTGATCTGTGACTGACCACAAGGACTCTTTTCTGTGAGGAAGGTTACCTCTCCACTGCTGCCACAAGTTCTGCTATGTTAATGTTCCTCCTCGCTCCAGGCCTGCCACCCAGAACTGCAAACCAGATTTAAGTATGGGCAGAGCAACAGAATCCTGCCTTAGTGCCAAGCAAAGAGATCCCTGTAATCTCTTCCTGATATCTCTTACCTTCTGTGGGCTGAGAGCTTTGGCAGCAACTGCTGCCCAGGTTTGTGCTGGGCCTGGTCTATACTTCTTTCTCACTCAGGTCCAACAGACCTTTCCCACTGACCTTCTTAGTTGTCTTTGGCATTTGTGGGTTAAGAAGTTTGGATACCACCTCATCTGCCAGTGATTTATTCCCCTTAAGTCTGTTCCAGGTTTGCTGAGAGACCCAGTCTGTACCATTGTAGCTCCCTCTAGACTGCATTCCTCTACCAGTTGAGTGCCACAGGCCTTTCTCATTACTATTCAGGTTGTCTTGGGCTGGAAATTTGTTTTACTCTGTCTTTTGTGGATTTTTCTGCTCTAGAATTTGTTTAGAGTCACTTTTTACAGGTATTTGGACAAAACTGGACAGTTTTGGTGAAGAAGTCTTCTGGAGAAATCATATACTGCAGACAGGTCTTTTAAAAGTCCCCTCTTAGAGGGAGGGGAGAAAATTTGAAACTCAAGGTACTGTGGAACTGAGTCTTGTAAAATAAAAGTAAATAAATGAATCAATTTTTTTTTTAAAAAAGTCCCCACTTAGAGTGAAAAACTTTGACATCTGGCTGCACAGTGATTCCAGGAGTGGGACCCACAACATATACAAGGAGTACAGGGACCTGACCACTGCTGGTGTAGTCACCCAGTGCTACCCAAGATATGGGAGCCTATCACCGTGCCTGGAGCCACTCCATCCAGATGATGAAAGTGGAAGAAATTCATGCCAGCAAATGCTGCCGGCCCACAGTCAAGCAGTTTCATTACTCCAAAATCAAGTTTCCTCTGCCCCACAGAGTTCTGTGTTGCCAGCACAGCACTGTGTTGCCTAACACCTTCTTCTAAGTTTAGAAACAAGGAGGCATCTGTTATATTTGACCTGTTTAAATAAATTTCTCAATTGGAAAAAAAAAGATACATTAGCTGTGACTCAGATAGTCCCTCTCCTCTTTATCCTCGTTAGGTCATATCTGGAATGTTATGTTTGATTCAGAACAACACATTCTGGAAAAGACGTCGATCAGCTAGAGAGTATCTAGAGGGCAGAGACTAGTTATGGTTGGTGGTCCTGAGATCATAGAAATGAGTAGTTAAAGGAACTGAAGATAGGCTGGAAAACAGAAGGATTATAGGGAAGAACTTTCTCACCAATCTATGTTTTGCAGATGTCTTCATGTATTGATTTGATTGGCTGTTACATAGAAAGGTAGAGATTAGACTTGTTCATCTTGACCCCAGAGAACAGAAATAGGAACAATGAGTAGAAGTCGCAAGAAGGCAAGATTCAGATCTTATCAGATATCTCAGGAGGTAGTGGGTTCCCCTCATGCATTCAGGTCAAGACTGAATGACCACTTTTGTGTGCTATATTAGAGAATGAATTTTTTTGAAGTACAGGTTTAGTTGATTTTCAGTGCTGAGATTTATTCTAAGTATATTAATATGGTTGTTGACATTTAATTATAGACCATAGAATTATACTTTTTTAGGACTGAAAGGAACCTTAGAAACAATCAAGAAGTATGATTGGCAAAGGGATTGTATTTTATAAAAGTGCAATTTCATACAGAATTTTTAAATTGTCTTTGATGTTGCCAGGTGAATTATATAATCATAGATTGAGAACTGAAAGGTCACTGAGTCCAATCTGTCATTTTACAGAAGAGAAAAGTGAAACTCAAAGAGCCTAAATTTCTTTTTTTTTAAATTTTTTAATTGATTGAGCCTAAATTTTTTGTTATGATTCACACTAAATTGCTGAGCTAATATTTGAACCCAGAACCTGTGACTCCAAATCCAGCACTTTCTAATGCAACATTTGCAAAGGGGTGGCGGTGGTGGAACTTTCCATCAGATTATTGTTCCCTTTGCTTTTAAACATGCTCCCCCTCCCAACCTTCATAAGGCTTTGGTGTGGACAGTCGAGTTGCAGTTGGAAAACCTTTAATCTTGGTGAAACCCGGTTTCCTTGATTTTTAAGGCAACTGAATGCAGTGGATGGAAGCTGTCTTAGTTCTTTTTCATTGATGTATATATTTTTCAGGAAATTATTTGATGTAACTCTTTGGTTATCCATTTAAAAAACTAAAGTGATACATTGTATTTTTGTTGTAGAATCATAGTTCTTCATCAATAGGCAAATACATGAAGAATTCTTTGGTTAAAACCCTAAAGTACTTTGCTATATACCCTGGTGCCAGGCCCTCATCACCTGATACTGGACTGCTGGAATAAATTGCTTGTTGATCTCCCTGCCTTAAGTCTCTCTCCACTCAGCTGTTAAAGTGACCTTCCTAAAGTGCATGTTTGACCTGACCATCCCCCCCCCAGTAAACTCCACCGGCTTCTTGTTGCTGCTGGCATCAAATATAAAATTTTCTGTTTGGTTTTCAAAGCCCTTAATAACCTGTCTTCTTTCTAGTCTTTTTTACACCCCACGCCCAGTGTACTCTGTGATCCAGTGACACTGATCTCCTTGGTTTTTTTTACCACACATGCTCTACCTCTCAACTGGACATTTTCACAGGCTCTCCCCCCTACCTAGAATGCTCTTCCTCCCAATCTCCATCTCTTGGCTTCTCTGGCTTTCTTCAAGTTTCAGCTAAAATCCTGCCTTCTACTGGAAGCCTTTCTCATTCCCCTCATTCTCATTAATGCTGATGTCTTTCCCTTTGCTGTTTATCTCCAATTTATCCTGTATTTACTGTGTTTATATATCGTAGATTTACATATTGTTTGCTGCATTAGACTCTGAACTCCTTGAGAAGAGGGACTATCTTCTGCCTTTCATTGTATACCCCAATATTCCTGGCATATTGTAGGTACTTACTAAAATTTTATTGATTAACTGCCCCCTCTTTTAAGGAATATGTAATCAACAACTGAAAAGTACGTGATTTTTTATTAATGGGTTAAAATTAGAATGCCACTTGCAATTTAAGTTAATAGTGATTGTATCTATGGATAATATTTGGGTCGTATTTTTAGCCTTTAAAGTAACTTACTGTATGAACTTAAGTTTCTGTGCCTTGGGGTCATAGAATTATAGGTTTAGAGCTGGAAGGGGCTTTGGAAGCCCATCTAGTCAAATGACTTCATCATAGATGAAGAAAGTTAGCCCAGAGAGGTTAAATGTCTTACCTTTATCTGATTGTTTCTTTTTAGAGTTTATTTGAACATTCTTTTATGTTTTTAGCCCCTTTTTTTCATTGTAAATAATTACTTTTGATAGGAGCATGCTGCACTGTTGAATGGGTTTGTTCAAAAGTGTCTATAAAAGGATTCCTGTAGTTTTAATTACATTTTAGGCAGTTTGCCTAAAGGAGAGTGTTTGAAGTGCTATTGGCACACTTAACTTTTGATGAAGATAATTTAAAATCCTGGTGGTATGATGTGTCAGACAAATTGTAGATTTATGGAGACCTTGTACTTTAAAATTTATCTGTTTTCTTGATTTAAAACTTGTCATGTCGTATGAGTACCATTCTGTAAAAAAATTACTTACCTATCGGGGTGAATGATAATTAGATTATCATGCTGGTGAAAACAGGTCATGAAGTTTTCCTCTAAGATACAAGTACATTGTACAGTTTTTTGGAAGCATCAGATAAACTACTTTGATTTGGAGAAATATGACATGTGTCTAATATGAAGATTTGTACAGCATTAAATAATTCTAAACTAATACACTGTTTTGCCTTAAGAATGCTGTTTTTTGTAAATGTTTGTTGTTCCCGTTCCCTTTAAGTTTTTGATGTTTTAACTTTTAAGAATTCTTAGAATTTTTCCACCTTTAAATGGTATTGGCAGAGATTAGGCAAAGAAAGTTGCATTTAAAGAGCCTTCTACTTCTTAATTTTTTTTGTTTTTGGTGAAACTAAAATTTGTCATGCCTTGTTTCCTCTCTTGACTTTCTTTTTTTTTTATTTGCTTTTTGGAGGGCATTTGGGGTTAAGTGACTTGCCCAAGGTCACACAGCTAGTAAATGTTAAGTGTCTGAGGCCAAATTTACACTCAGGTCCTCCTGACTCCAGGGCCAGTGCTCTATTCACTGCATCACCTACCTGCCCTCTTCTTACATCTTTTGATAGCATAGAGTTATACTTGAATTCTCCTGTTTCCTTGTTGCTCTTGTCCAATTTTTCATCAGATCCCATTGATCATTAGATTCATCATATCCTATTTGCATGATATCTCTTGAATACATCTGAGAGAAATTATTTTTAATAATTAATGATCTGGGGAGATTATTTTCTCTATCCTCGCTTCAAGACCTTAATGTCTGAAGGTCAGCTAAACTCTGGTGCAACCCAACTTTACAAGGAATCTGTAGTCTAAGTTGAATTCTGTGCAATTAAGCTTGGATGGAGACAGATTCTTCTGTCTCAATTACCCAAGACTAGAGGTGGTCTAGGTATAAAGATAGCTTCTCTGTCCAAAGGTAACATGATATCACTCAGCCTCTCATTGAAGTAAGTCCACTTCTCTGCAAAGTCCAGCCCTCATTAAACTTAACCAATTAGAGCTGATTGCTGTTTGATGGAGCACCTCTTGTCCAAAGGCATATAAACCTAAAAAAGTAGTCATGCGCCCTTTTTGATAAGAAACAAGAGGATAAAGGAAAGGATTTAAGGGAGATATGGCTTTAGGACAAGACCTTGAAGGATATATTGTCTTTAGATAAGCAGACAAGGGAGAATGGAGTGTCATTCTATGCAGTGAGATTATTAGCAAAGGTATGTATAAAAGGAAAGCATGGGATGCTTTGTTATAAAAGATGAAAAAGGGTTATAATCTGTTAATAATGGAATAATTGGTTAATAATCTGTTGACTGTGGTTGATAAAACTGATTATAATTTACCCCAAAATTATCTCTTTTATTTTATTTGCCACACATCTCATCTCCTGTTCTCCCTTACTCCTTCCAGTGTATTACTCTGTAGTCCCTCATGTAACACTTCTCATTCATAAATCTTTACTAATTCACCATTTTGTACCAAATTAAGTTCACTTACAATAAATATTTAATAGTGTTCCCTCCCCCACCCCACCCTCAAATCCCCAGGACTCTGCTCTCTCTAAAATTGAGTCCTTTTTGTGTAACAAAGAAGATTTAAAAAAACAAATTGGCACTTTGGCAGTTTCTGATAGTTTATTCATCATTCCATCGTTGAAGTCCACTACTTCTCTCCTGAGAGTGTTGTTAGACTTTCTCATCCATCTTCAAAAATCGCAATTAGTTACTAAATTGAACAGAGTTTTGAAGTCTTTCAACATTTTTTCTTTTATATCATTCTGGTAATCGTGTGCATCGTGCTTCTGGTTCTACTTACTTTGCTTTGCATCTTTTCATGCAGGTCTTTCCAAATTTCTCTGAAACTGTTCTTATTGCACAATAGTATTCTATTACATTCGTATACCGGTTTGTTATTCCTAGCCTTATAGGCACCCATTCTCACTATCTCCTTGCTACTATAAAAAGTGATGGTACAAATATTTTTGTAATAATAAAACATTTCCTTTTGACCTTAATTTTCTTGGAGAATATGTTTAGTAGTGAGTTCACTCTATCAAAGGGTCATTATAATTTAGTGACTTCTCTAGTCAAATCAGTTTTCAGTAGTTCAACCAATGTGTATTAATATTTCTGCTCTGACAGCTCTCAAACATTTACCATTTTATGGCAGAAGATGAAACTAAAGCAGTTTAAATTTTTTTCTTCTTAAGTCATTTGTGATTTTCTTTCATATGGTTGTTGATAAGCATACATCTTCTACTGAAATTTTCTTTGAAAATTGCCTATTCGTATCCTTTGATGATTTATCAATTGGGGAATGGTTGAATGTGTGTGTGTATAATACATTATTATATTTATATTATATATATTTATGTTAAGGGGGTATTAAAAGAGGATATTGAGGATCTATTCACATGTTCACATATGTGTGTGTATCTATATCTGTGTGAACAGATACAGATACACACATATATACACAAATATATGTGTATACACACATATCTGTATATATACATGTTCACGTGTGTATATCTATATCTGTATAATATATATTGATTTCTATCTATCTTATATAGCTTAGAGTTTTATCTTTATTGGAGATACTGGCTGTGAAGATTTTGTAAAGTTGTGACATCAGCCTAATGTTTTAGAAGTGTTGCTATTTATTCCTAAATGTTTCCAGACTTATCTTCATGTGCTCTGTATTCTACTTGAAGTACATATCATTCCCCATATGCATCCCATGCTTTCCTCTTATATATACCTTTGCTAATAATCTCACTGCATAGAATGACACTCCATTCTCCCTTGTCTGCTTATCTAAAGACAATATATCCTTCAAGGTCTTGTTTTAAAGCCATATCTTCCTTAAATCCTTTCCTTTTTCTTTTGTGAAGAATTTCTCTTTCCTCCAAATTTGATTAGGAGGGCTTTTTTTTATTTGTTTTAGGAACCTACCACATTCTATTTTGTGAATGTATTTGGAAACAAGACATCTCTCCTATCAGACTCTTAAATTTCCTTTAAAGCAATAACCCTATCTTTTTTGTCTTTTATAAAACAGCATTTTTTGTTTATTTTGATTTGTGCCCTCAAAGGCCATTTGGTTCCTGTTCTGCTAAAATGGGTCCATGTACTCTTTTTAAGGGAACCCATTCAGGTCATAGGCTATGCTCTGCTTGGGGAAACTTTAAGAAGGTGAGGCCAACACAAGATACTGCATCCTTATGGTCTTTAGAAACTCAGGGTAGCTTGTTGAACCATCCCTGGGATTTCATAGAACCAAATTCCTTCTTTACCTGCAGAAAAGGTGATCAAAGATTCTTGTGGAGTTTTCACAATTGGAATAGCATCTTATACTTGTATAGTTAGCACCAATTATACTTTGCAAAACACTTTTACTATACATAAGGCTGTATCAAAAGTCACTAAGCCCTGAATAATTAGGCTGATTGTGCATCCGGCTCTTTTATCCCTTGAATTCTCCTATATATTGGACTTACATTTGGGTATCCAAAAAAAAAAAATAGAATTGAACATGTTACATTTCTGTCCTTGCTTCTGCCCGTTTTACATTACCGTATTATCTTTTAGGTGCATGGCAGCTGTCTTCTGTGCATTCCCTCTTGCTTCCTTACTTATACACATCAGTCTTCACTTTCATTTACATTACCAGACCTGTCGTCTGACCTTTTTGAAACAGTAAATATGACTCTTTTTGATATAGTTAGATTTTAGTTAGGAAGGCTAGGAAGGCTTCCAAATCCAAAAGCTGCTAGATTCAATATTTGGATAGTTTGACAGAAGATAGTTTAAGATTGAATATTATTCAATTTAACCTGGATAAACACATCATTGTGGATTGGAATTATTTAGTGTTTGCTGTTGAATGCTAGATTTGTTTGTATAAGGCTTTTTTCCCCCAGATGCATTTTTGCTTGTCTTGTTGATTTACAGCTATTGCTAGTTCTGCTTAAGCCTGTTCTGACAATGATAAATAGATTCATTTGGCAAACTCAGCTGTTTTTATTAAAAGTTGAATGCTGTTGAGTAGAAAGGGGCTTGTATACAATTTTCTTGTCAAAGAAATGATGATGGGGAAATAAAATGATGTTACTTCGGTTTTTTTGAGCATCAATTCCACATACCTTGAGTTATTCTTAGCTTATCTTCAGAAGGCTATTACTTTCAAACTAAAGACAATTTTAGTTATTGGTGTATGTTGGAAAAAGTGTGTTTTGCCTGTCTATTTTTTTTAAGTCTAGGACTGATATATTTTTCCCACATGCCTGGGAAGTAAAAACTTTAGTTAAAAAATACATGAATGAATGAAATACTTGAATGACTTTTTTTTTCTTTTGCCAAATAAAAAATGTAATTTTTTTATAATCACAAAATCTGAGTGACTGTAATTAATGTATAATTATCCAAAGTTTTCCTAAATAGCTTTTCTTGTTTCAGTTAAGCTATATAAAACGTATAACATATATGGTTAATGCTTAAGAAAATATTACATTACTGTGATAATTTAGTAAATATTTATTGAATACTTAACAGTGTTTGATGTGCCATATTTAAAATGGTAGCTATATTGAGAATTTGCATTAGACATTCAAGCAAAAAGAAGGCAAGTTGTTTAAAAAGCTTTTTAAAAATAAATGCTTTCATCTAGAAAATGATTCCCGTTAGTGGTTCACAAACCCCATGGGGGTTCACAACAATGGTCAAAGGGAGATCGCACTGAAAATTGTTTAATGGTATTTTGAACAGGGAATAATTGCAAAATATTATGAGTATTATATTAAATTACCCCAAGGATTCACAAACTTGATGTTGTTGGTATTTAAAGGGTTCCTGGAACAAAAAACATTGGTAACTACTCTTCTAGAATATAATTGTGTTTATAATTATTTGTAAACTCTGTGTCTGAAATGACATCAGCCTAATACGCCCAAATTCTCCTGAACATCATAGAAAATGTTATTCTCTTCCTGGTATGGTTATTTGGATAAGTTATTTCATGGCCTCCGTTTTCAGAAAAGGCAGGGTAAAATTTCAGATTTCCACAAATGGAAGTCACTACCCAAATCGTTTCAATGTAATCTATTATTCTGTAAATTCTCATTTTGTTTTTAGCATAAAAATAGACATTTAGATACTCAGTCTCATCAGTGCATCAGTTTGGGTGTGTCTCGTATTATAAACCATATCCCATTTATGTCTTCTCATCCTACGTATACCTTATTTAAATCAGCCTGTAAATCCTCTGAAGAAGATACCTACTTCCCCATGTACTGGAAGCTTTCTGTGGGTCTCTCAATGTTTTACCTAGAACTTCATTTATTACCGCTAACACATCCTTTTTCCAATAAAAATTTCCTTGATAATAGCTTTTATGCCACTTCATGTGCACAAATCATACTTGAAAATGTTATAACCTACTCTTGCCTACCAAATATGTCCTTATGTCTTCAGAATAAAAGATATGAATGGATTTTCTTTCTTGGTCTCCTGAATTCTAAGGTCACCTTTTATTGATACCATATCATAATATTGTGTGGTAGAGAAAAAAGTGAAGAGTTTACTAGATGATATTTTTAATAAATATATTTGTTCTTTTAGTATTGTAAATAGTGAGGATGAAGATATATTCAACCCAGAAGATTGTGAATTTGCAGCAAAAAAAAGGAAAAAGGATCACTTCAGGAAAAGCACAAATACTCAAGGTAATAGTTTTCCATAACATAGTTTTACATGTATATGTGTATGGTGTGTGGGTCTGTTTCCTTCAATCACTTAATAACTCTGGCACTTATTAGATAGATAGGTTTTTGTTTGTTGTCTTTTGTTTTACTTTGATTTTGGTCTAGACTTGTAATTTTATTGGTGTTAGGGAACATGTGGTGTAGAAATTCCTACCCATGCAGTGGCTCATCTATAACTTAAATATAGTCTTAGAGAGAAATTTGGGGCCCTAAGAAGTTAAGTGACTTGCCCACCATCATAGAGTTAATAAATATTAGAGACAGAACTTGAACCCGTGTCTCCAAGGATGAGACCACAATTATCCAATATGTCACGTTGTATCCATATACATATAGCTCTGCGTCTTTTCTTTTTTTAAAAAAAATGTCCCAGTTATCATATTGGGGCAGTGGGGCGATTGTCAGACTTCTGGCATGTAAAAAGAGTGACATACAAAATTGTGTTTGTCTGAGTGGTTGGCATAGCTATATATAACAAGGCCTAATCATTGTGTTCCTGTAAATGGGAACTCAGGTCTTCATTTGAAGCCATTTAACTTAAACCAGTTACTTCATATTGTGTATAATTCTTCTAACAATTTTAGTTAACTTGTTTCTTAGCCTGAAGGAGTTTGGGGAGGGGGGTGGAGAATGAGCATAGCAAGAATTAACAGCTGATCAACCACCAGGATTGAGAGGGGAGATATTTTAAAAATAGAAAAAAAAATTGTAAAAGCACAGTAGTCTGATGCCTACATTGAGATGCTTTTAGTAGCCTCTGAAGGAATCACTGTGTTCTAGAACAGTGTGTTAATTGATTTGTGATGATGACCTCTCAAATCATCAAAAAGAGATTAAATTGTGCTTGTTTAAGAAGGCAGAAATGTTTAGAAAGACTTTGGTCCAAAATAGTCAAAATTAAGTTTTGGTGCTTTAAAGCAAATTCCTTCATATAGAATACCACATTCCATGATGAGGGAGCATTTGTTTTCAGTTTTGAGAGGTCATTGGTAAGGAAAATCCTAATTATGAACTGGAAACCAATATAAATAAAGACACTTTAGTTGTTTCTTTAAAACAATAAATAAGGAATCAGTAAAAAAAAATATTTTAAGCTAGAATTTTTGTATATTTTAATTGCTTTTTCACATAACCTGTATCTGATATCTCTAGTTTTTTGATTCTTCAAATTCACAATACTTCAGTGGTATTTGCCCTAAAATGATTCATTTTTCCCAAAGAAATAAGTTTTAAAAAACACTTTTGAGTCTCTGAAATGTCCAATAAAGGTATTTTTCCCTCAGCTTAACAAATTAATGTGGTTATGATCATTCAAATTTAACAGTTCTGCTCAAAATTTATAGTATGAAAAAACTTTTTAAGAAAAACAAAAACAATTCGCTGAATTTTTTAAAAAGTTAATTTTTATTTCAGGTTTTTATCGTGAAAAATGGATTTATGTACATAAAGAAAGCACCAGAGAAGTAAGTATTTTATCATATGAAGAATGAAAGGTCTTTTGTTATATTTTTTTTCAGTTTTACTGAAGTAATGGTCTTAGTTGTCAAATGAGTGTTGATGAGCCTACTTAAAATTGAAAAATTTGCCTTCGTTTAATTAAAGAAATATTTTACAACATTCTACATGCAAAGTCTAGATGTTTGCTAAACAACACAGAGAATAGAGAGATTATACATAGTGCCTACTCTCAAGATGCTTACAATTTAGTTGGGGAGTTAGGGAGAAGATACCACTGTATAAGTGACAAAGTTGAAGTCTTAAATGCTTTGAGAGTAATGTGAAGTACTGTGGAAATTAAATAGAAAAAGGAAACAAACTCCACAGTAGAATCCACGAAAATTTTATGGAGGGATAGCATTTGAGCTAGACTTTAATAGATGGGTTCATTTAAAACATCAGTTAGAAGGCGTCTAGGTGGCGCAGTGAATAGAGCACTGACCCTGGAGTCAGGAGAATCTGAGTTCTAATCCAGCCTCAGACACTTCACACTTACTAGCCGTGTGACCTTGGGCAAGTCACTTAACCCCAATTACCCTGCTTTTCCCCCTCCAAAAAGAAAAAACAAAAACAACAACAAAAAAGTCAGTGTTGTCAACCAGCATTTATTGAGTATCCACTACAAGCCAGTCACTGTGGTAGGTACTGGAGAGACAGAGGCAAAAATGAAAGACCCTCCATTCTTAAAGACTTTACCTCTCTCATAGAAACAATAATACACATATAAGTATATACAAAATATAAATGTGTTTGTACAGATGTACTCACGATAAGTAGCTGGGAGAGATCAGAGAAAGCCTCATGTAGGAATGTTTGCTGTGTGACCTTGGGCGAGTCCCTTTACCTCCTTCAGCCTTGCTTTCCTGCTTTCTTCATCTGAATGTGAAAAGGTTGAAATAGGTGGGCTCTGCCATCTCTTCCTACACTAGAACTATTTATCCAGGGATGCTTGCGTAAGATTTTGAGAGATGGGGCTTGTAAGAAGTGCATCAACGCCAGGATTTGATCTTAAAAGGTCACTCCAAGTTATAGTGAGTTGACACTTTTCCTTTCTTTGACAAGTCAAGCTTGGAATTTTCATGATGCCTCATCTCTGGCAGAACCCAAGCATTTGTTGTATGCTTAACTATGTGCAAAGCATTGTGTAGATGAGTTTGTTCTTAGACCAAAGAGCAAATGTATTCTTTCAGCATACTTTTTAGGAATCAGGGAAAATAACTGGGGAGAAAGTGTTGCCTGTGTACTAATTCTGCCAAGCTAAGTTAAGTGAGAGTCCAGGAATGTTTATGGAACAATTTATCAGTTGAAAAGATACCAGCACCCCCAAAAAACTCCCTAAAGACTAGATTATAAAAAATACAGCTCATTTAACTGATTTGGTGGCATTAAGAAAGTGTTTAACACTTCCTCTGTCCTTGAAAAGTCCTTGATAAGATTTTTTTGTAAAGATTGCCCTATTTGATTTGCAAAAATACAGATAATTAAATATAAATATATTAAAGTCTATTACATTTCATATTATTTACCACTATAATGAATTCTACAAATCTTGGGAGAGGGAAGCTTTAGAACAGTAGTTCTCAACCTTCCAATGCAGTGACCCTTTAATACTCCTATGTGGGCGTGTCTGCATGTGGGTGGACCCGCCTGGAGACTAGAAGAGTAGTGTCTCAGTTCCTAAGACCATAGGAAATATGTTTTGTGGGATGGTCTTAGGCGACCCCTGTGACCCCTGTGAAAGGGTCATTCAACCCCCAAAGGGGTTGCAACCCACAGGTTGAGAACCACTGCTTTAGAATATGCTTCTGAGCTGTGTTCTGTTTCAGAGCAGTTTGTCCCTCCATTCACAGTTGCCCTTTGGCACTGAACCTGTCTTTAAGAAGC
>CM053595.1:175022306-175041616 GCA_028646575.1 Pseudocheirus occidentalis
TGTTCATGTCTTCAGTCAGCTTTCAGATACTGGGAGAGGAACACTCTCTCTCTCTCCCTCTCAGTTGACTTCAGTCTCCATGAATCCTCCTTCACTGAGGAGCCAGCTCCAAAATCTGTCTGTCTCTCTAAAATTCTCCTGCTTATCAGCACTGGCCTTCTCCCAAGTCAACAGGGGAGTTCACATCTTTTCACCAATGGACAGAGTTCTATACTTAGCCCTAAGTATCTGATCTACTTAGCCCTAAGTATCAAACAAATTGATTACCATTACACCATCTTTGCAGAAAGGCTAAACCAGATCATGGGCAACTGACAAATCTCAAACCCATAGGTAAGTTAGGGGAATGTCTACCCCAGGCATTTGAAGACTTCCCTGGACAGAATTCGTGGATGACAATAATATGTTAGCATGACCATGAAGGTGGCTGAAGCAGGTACTGTGGAGTGCTTAGAACTTAGTCAGACATTGAAGACACCAAGGTCATCCACTGCATCTTAAGCCATTGCCAATTGTCTTGACTTTTGCCTTGTCAGTGGACTTCAGTGACTCTGGAAGAAAGAATGAGGCTGATGACTTTGTGTAACAATTCAGTTCACACAGTAGTCAAGACATCACCTCATGATGTCATTGGTCCTCTTCAAAAATGAAAGATGAACAAGAAGAGAGTCATATAGTCAATTTTTTTTCGAGAAATCTTAAGTGATTTTGATATATGGATGGATGGGATAGATCTTGTTGGAAAAGAGCCTTTAAAGTGCAATTTTTTTCTAGTAGGTGTTTTTTCATAAGAAAAAAACCAGTAAGCATAATAAGATCTTGTGTTCTCTGCATTCTTTATTCAGTTTCAATATGACAAAGATGTGGAAATATCAGACTAAGGATTTGATAAGACAGGTTTGTTGGGGTTTTTTTTTGAAGAATTCCTTAAATAATGAAAGAAAAAAGCCAAGGGAAAAAATTTTTTAACGTAGTGGAATATCACATGTGAAAACCTACCTATTTCCTCCTAAAAGTCTCATTCAATATATGTGTAGATTATTCTCATTAAATGTTTTACATAGATTAAAAATATAGGATGGTAGTGTTGACATTTTCTCACTTGCCTTTTTGAGGGTATTATTTAGGCTCAGTTTTCCCCACACCCTTTAGTATCTTCCTGTTTTTCAGATATTTTGTGCATTGATCCCTCAGTGTCACACTCAGCATTGATTGCCCCATATGCAGTGTAATCCAGCTACTTTTGTCATCCTTGTATTCTCTACAAAGTGCCATTTCTACCTCCTCTGTAATTGTCTAGAACTGTTTTAATTTGTGAGGATTGAGTTGTTTCAGCAGTAGAATAAACGTCATTTTTGAAAGTGTACACTGCATTTGCCTATCATAGGAACATATGATTTAGATCCAGAAAGTCGCTTAGAGACCATTTTGTCCAATTGTCTCAATATTTTGCAGCATTTTAGCCATCCACTATCTTCAGCAACATCTTGCTCTAAACACAGACCAACCCGAGTAGACACACACGCACAGAAAAATAAAGAGAGAGAAGGAGGGAGGATGAGAGAAAGAGTGCACAAGGGAGAGTGAGAGAGAGTAGTGAAGTTGCTTTGACCAGCTCTGTTTTCAAATTATTGCAAACTATTATTAGTATCCTAAAGATTCCCTATAGCTCTAAAATATTATCTAATCACATTAGCCTGCTTAATCAACAGAAGGATTTGAAGAGTTTAGAATTAAGGAATTCAATTCAGTTCACCAAACCCTGATTAAGTAGTTTTGTGGTTGGGCCTACCACAAGGATCAATAAAAACTAACCAGTATCTGCCCCATAGGAGTTTATATTTTACCAGTGGAATATAACCTGTATTCAGTTAAGTAAATACAATTAAATTGAGACGAAAGCACTAGCAACATCGGGGGTAGAGTGGTGAGAGAGGACTTCATTGAGGAGGTGGTCCTTGAGCTAAGTCTCTAGGAAGAGAGGAGTTGAATTGCAAGCATGGAGGAAGCATAGTCTATCTGAAGGTAAACACATGAGACCCAGAATGTTAAACTTAGGGGATCATTCACAATCTGGTTTGACTAGAACACAGAGAACAATATGTGACAGTAATGTGGAATAAAGTCAGAAAGGTAGGTTGGTACCATCCTGGGGAGGTCCTTGAATGCCAAGATGAGGAGTTTGTAAAGGGGAAAGATTCATTTTTCCATTAGAAAAATCCAGATAGTTATAGAATATATTATCTTCCTAAAATGCCAAGAATATTTTTAATTAGGGAAATTATGAGGAACCAAGATAAAACTGCCTTCAGTAGAAAACCTGTGACCTTCCTTTTTTCATGGTGACAAATCTCTCCTTACAAAATAGAAATGCCAAGAATATTGCAGTGCCTGGACATTTGAGCTATAGCAGGAAGTCAGATGCTTCAGTGACTTCTTCAGAGTCCGACACGGAAAGGCTTTGAGTTAAACAATGTGAGGAAATTTAGGTATTCCGCCAACAATGGTACTGGTCATTCATAGTATTTTTTTTCTTTTCGTTTTTCCGTTTTCTTTTGAAGACTGTGGCAGCTTTAATAATGAATTTCCTGCCTTTGGTTGACTTGTCAGAACATTTTTTACTCACGCTGTTAAAGGAATTTTCTTGTAAGATCTGCTAACCTCTTTCACTTAATAAAATAATCGAGGTATCTTCTGTTGATATGACTCTAAAATGATACATTTAAATGACAATATGGAAAAGTTGGCTTTCTTATGAAATACAACAAATATCTTACCTTTACTTCCTCTCACACAACCACCAGCCTAAATCAGGCCCTTATTTCCCTTTTCCTAGATCATTACATTGGCCTCCTATTTGGTTTTCCTACTTCCATTTTTTTCTTCTCCTATCCATCTTCCATATGATTGCCAAATCAGTATTCCTAAAGTGTGTTTCACTGTGTCACACTCCTGCTCAAGAAATTTTTATCACTACCAATTACTTCAATGATAAAATAAAACCCTCCACTTCATAATCTGGCTCCAACTCATATTTCCAGATTCATATATAAGAGATATTAGACTTATTCTGTTCATACTCAGAGGGCTGATGTAAGAGCAATGGGTAGAAGTTTCAAAGAGGAGACTTGGCCTTGGGGTCAGGAGAAACATCCTAAAATTAGAGTTATATGTAAATGGAATAGGCTGGCTCTGTTGTTTTTGGGTTTCCCCTCACCGGACATCATTAGACATCATTAGAGGCTATATGACCATTTGCAGGAGATGTTGGAATGGTACTTCTTTTTCAGATATAGATTGGATTAGCTAATCGCTAGTATTCCTTCCAACTATATTATCCAATGACATTATATTAAACCCTCTTATTCACTTCACAATTAGCCAACCTGGATTAATTATACCTCATATGTGACATTTTAAATTCCACTTCTGTACCTTTGCATAAGATTACTCTCCCTCTTGGAATCCCTGGCCCCATTCAAGGCTGGCTTCAAAGTTCATCACCTCTATGAGGCCTGTCTTGGTTTTCCCTATTGTTAAAGCTTCTTCCCCGCCAAACCTAAAGTTTCTATATAGATAGATCTCTCTGTCTGTCTCTTTCTGTGTGTATGTGTGTGTGTGTGTGTATGTGTGTGTGTGCACGCGTCTGTCCCTTAGAGCATATGCAATACTCCCTGCTGGTTTCAATACAGTGGGTGGAACTTTGGAGAGCCGTCTTCTAGCCATGAGTGATTGAGGAATTAGTACTGGTGGTTTTGAGGAGTTTTCTAATTAGCTTCAGAACCTGAAGGACTGCTGATAGAGCCAGAATTTTGCTTGCATACAAAAGAATTGATAAGCCTTTCCCAGTGAAGGCCTATCCAGGAATATCCAGGTGACCCATGTGACCAGGAGATCTATCAGAACAATGTAAATGGCTACCAACTACCAAATTCCTGAAAACAGTGACCGCAGTAATAAAGTCCAACAAGAGGACTACGCAGCAGCCCTCCTTGATCTAGTGCAGCAAGGAGTCATCCCAATGAGGCAAAGGAGCAACTTTTCTGCTGGCTTCATCATACCCAGAAGCAAAGTGTGGAACTACTTGAAGAGAGAAAAAGTCTCCCAGGGCCAGGCCCCATCCCGTGTGTGTGTGTGTGTGTGTGTGTGTGTGTGTGTGTGTGTGTGTGTGTGTGCGCACGCGCGCACGGGCACAGGGGGAAAAAGTTTTGTAGCAACCACTTTAAGTTTGAATCTGTACTCAAGGTCCAAGTGGGTACATGGAGGGGAGAGTTACCTCCTCACTTGGGGAATATTATTGTACTTAGGTGGTCTCTATGCCTTCTCAGAAAATATCCTCTTGTCAAAGTTCAAAATGTTATTGGTTAATTGATATTAGGGAAATTTTTTAACTATTCAAATGCTATTGAGGAGAAAACATCAGATAGGGCTTCTATTAATATTAGAAGCTATAATTCTCAGCTATAATTAAACCTAGAACCGTGAGTGTCTCAATAGCTAGCCACTGTCTGAAGATTTAACTAGCCAGTTTGAGTAGGGGTTGGGAAAGTGAGACAGGAAATAGTGACATATGTGTGTATGTGTATATATGTGTGTGTATACACACATATGTACATATACATATGTACATGTACATATATGTGTGTAAGAATACATTTTTGTTTTTGTATTTAGTAACCTGTATACATGTTGTTTCTCCACTGAAGAACGTAAGTTCATTGAAAATAGATACCTGTTTCATTTTTCTCTTTATATCTCCACCATAGAGCCAGATATATAGTACGTAGGTGTTTAACAAATGCTTGTTGAATTTAAATCTTAAGGCTCTCCTCAAGTCTAAACTATGTCATGAAAGTCCAGTAGATAAAGTGCTGGAGCTGAAGTCAGGAAGATCTTAGTTCTCTAGCTTCAGACATTCATTAGCTCTGTGACTCAGGGCAAGTCATTTTAACCCTGTTTGCCATCATTTCTTCATCTTTAAAAATGAAGAGGAGAAGGAAATGGCAAACAACTCCAGGATCTTTACAAAAAACAAACCAACCCCTCCCCAAAAAACACAAATGGGGTCATGAAGAGTCAGATACAACTGAAACAACTGAACAAAAAACCTTATGACCTTTAACCCCAGTCTTCATCTCCATTGTGGTATCCATTCCCTTTATCCCTCTGTTCTTTCCCAGCACATTACACTTACACTGCAATCTCTTACTTTCTTTTTCTAAACTAACTCATTTCTACACATTGAATTTCTGCCTCCTTGTTCTATCACCAATCATGCCTTGCTAAAATGCCAAACCTAGATTATTCCCATCATCTTTCTCTTTCACTCCTATTCACACACAGTTAAACAAAACTCGAGTAAATCATGAAATTGTGCTGACTCAGTCCAATACAAATTTACGTTATCTCATCTTAACTGGGTCCTTACTTCAGCAGGGCAGACATTGCATTCCTCTCTAATCAATTTTTTATCCCACACTGCTTGTTCCAAACCTTATTGTCTCTCCTTATTGTACCTCGTCTTACCCTCTCAGATAAGAACCTTCCTTCATACTTCACCAAAAAATGTGAATGTCTTCCCCACTCCCCTCCTCATCTTACATCATTCTGATATCTTTCCTTCCTGCTGGGGGTGATAAAGATGAAGATGAAGATAAAGCCTTTCTCTTTATCAAAACCAATGCTTCTATATACTCCTTTGTCCCAATTCCTTCCCAACTTCTCCAGCATATTCCGCCTGATATCATCTTCACTCTCTCACTAATATCCAACCTTTCCGTATATGTTTGTTCCTTCTCTACGGCCTATAAACATCCCCAGTTCTCCTCAATCTTAAAAAAATAAAATAAAACCCTCATTGGATCAAATCATCCCACTAGCTCCTAAACTATATCTTCCTCTACTTCATGGCTAAATTTGAGAAAGTCACCCATGCTAATATATTTGACTTTCACTCTTGTCACTGGCCTCTAAATTCTCTACTAATGATTTTTTTTACTTCATCATTCAATTGAAACTTCTTACCAATAATCTCTTAATTGCCAAATCAAATGGATTTTTTCTCAATCATCCTCCCTGACCTCTCTGCACCATTTGGCACTGTTGATCATCTGCTCTTCCTGGACTTTCTCCTCTCTCTGGGTTTTCATGACTCTACTTTCTCCTAGTTTTCTCCCTACCTATTTGATCGTTCTCCAGTCTCTCTCTTTTTTTTTTGGTTCTTTATCCATGTCATTTCCGTTAACTATGGGTGCCCCCTAAGAGTCTGTCCTAGTCCCCTTCACTTTTCTCTCTAACACTATCATGGTTTGTGATTTCATCTGCTACAAGGGTTTCAATTGTCACCTCTATGCAGATGATTCTCAGATCTAGTCTCTTCTGAATTATAGCATTCATATTCATGAATCTCCAATTATTTCTTAAACATCTTGAACTGGATAGCTCATAGGCAATTAAACTCAACATGTCCAAAACAGAACTCTTTATCAAACCTCCTGCTTTCTGAACTTTTCTGTTGCTGTCAAGGGCACCATTATCTTTCCAGTCCCCCAGGTATAACTCCTCATTCACACTTACCCTACATATCCAGTTGTTTCTACTTTCATGAAATCTCTATATGTATGTGTGTGTGCATGTGTATGTATTTCCTTCTTTATACTCACACAGCCATGACCTTAGTTCAGACAACCTCTTTCCTGCGCTACTACAGTAGTAATCTCCCTGGTCTCCTTGCCTCAAGTCTCTCATCACTCAAGTCAATTTACTTGGCTGCCAGTGTGATTTTTCCAAAAATTAAGTGCAACCATATCACCTTGCTCTTCAGTGAGCTCCAGGGGCTCCCAATTACCTTCATGATAAAATGGAAATGTCTCTGTTTGCTATTTAAAGCTCTGTCTATATAACTTGGACACTTTTTACCTTTCCAGGGTTCTTACACCCTACTATCCTCCACACACTGTCATTCAGCTACAATAGCCTATTTGTAGTTCTTCAGACAGGATTTTCTCTCTCCCAACTCTTTTACCTTTTCTCTGGCTGTCCCCCAAGCCTAGAATGCTCTGCAACATCACCTTTGCCTCCTGGTCTACCTACTTCCTTCAAGAATCAGCTCAAAATCAGTGTTTTCTAAGAAGCCATGTCCATTCTCACATCTGCTGGTTCCTTCCCGTCTGAAATTACCTTTATCTACTCTTTATGATTATTTTAGGAGCCTAATTATTTACATTTTGTCTCCTCCATTAGAATGTATACTCCTTGAAGGCAGAGACTATTTTTGCCTTTCTTTGTATCCACAGCCTTTAACACCATACCTGGCATATAGGAGGCCCTAATAGATGCCTCTTGTTCTAGTTTGAAGATAAAATACAAACACGGCTAAATGAAATACACAATATAGCATGATTAAGTACATCAGCAAGTTACAAAACAAAATGTTTTGTGAGGTCTGATCAGAAAGATTATTCTTTACCCAAGGGGATTATAGAACACTTCATGGAAAAGTTTGTATTTGAGTTGGATTTGAATGGATGGTTAGGAATTCCACAGGGAAAAAAGAGGAGGAAGAGTATTTTCAGGTTAAGGGAAGAGAGTGAATAAAGGGAAATTTCAGGGAATTTGGGGGCAGGCAGGGCTAAGAGTATACCAGTCTGCAACAAAAAGCTGTGGAGGGGAATGATAAAACTGAAAAGGTAAGCAATGTAATCTGAGAGAGAGAGAACCTTTAAAACTAAGCTAGGAGATCTGATTTTTTTTCTTTCTTTTAATGATCTTTTATTTTTTCCCCAATTACAAGTAAGATCATTTTTTAATATTCTCTCATTCTCTCTCTCCCCTCCCCCTCCTTTCTCCCTGAGATGTTAAGCTGATTTTCTCTTGATGGGGGGGAATAGAAGCTGCTTTTAGAAGAGGAGGTTGGGAGGTATTATTAGCCTTCTTGCTAATTTTCTAGTGTGGCCGAGAGGTAAACTAGTTAATGTATTGGTGAATTCCAGCTTTCTATTAAGGTTCTAATCAGAGCTGTGGCTGAAGCCAGAATCAAACCATAGATGGGGCATTCCAGAACAATGTGAACTAGATTGGAGAAGCAGCATGACTTCTGTGACCTCGGGCGATTTATTTAGCTACTCTGAAAAATGAGGGGTTGGGCCTGATGACCGCCAAGGTCACTTCCAACTCTTGATTGAATAGACCTTTTCAATTCATCTCACTTTAGAGGGAACAGATCTTCATCCATCGAGGTTAGTCAGAAAAAAGCCTCGCAGAACCGGTAGTTTTATACTGAACCACACCAGACCAAGTGGAAGGAAGAAGTGATAGGTGAGTGGGGAACAGTTAGGACATGGAAGCACAGGTTCCTCATTTTTACCTTTGGGCACTAGCACCAAAGAATAGTTTAGACATCAGTTCATCTATTAATAGTGAGAGGTCCTACATAGCATGCTGAAAGGGACCTTAGAGCTGGGATTTGAATCCAGATGTTGACCCCAAGTTATCCCTAACCACTACATTGCATTTGACTTCTCTCAGCCTCAGTTTCCTCATTTGTAAATGGGGATAATAATAGCATCTGACAGGATTGCTATGAAGATCAAATGAAATATATCTGTAAAGCTGCAAACCTTATAATACCATATCAATGTTAGCTACACTGGATTGTGGACAGCTAAGTAACACAGTGGATAGTGCACCAGACTGGAGTAAAGAAGACCTGAATTCAAGTCTAGTCTCAGACACTTAGTCACTGTGTGACACTAGGCAAGTCAGTTAACCTTATTGCCTCAGTTTTCTCATCTGTAAAATGAGCTGGAGAAGTAAGTAGCAAACCACTCCAGTATTGTTGCCAAGAAAACCCCAAATAGTGTCACACAAAGAGCTGGATGTGATTGAGCAACAAAACACTGGATTGTATTTCATTTTGTCAAGGAAACTCCCAGAACCAGAACAGTAGCTTGAGGAAGCTATCTAACTCCTCCTTCTTCCCTACAACTGCTAAATTGAGCTTTATGATTAAAAGACAGTTGCTGCCCCACTGGTTTCCTTTAGCATTCTAGATTCCCAGACTCAAAGAAACAACTTTTTCCTGGGGCCAAGGTTCCCAGGTTCTGAGTTGTTTTTGTTGTTGTTGTTGTTTTTAAAGACTGGTTTCCCCAGCTGATTCCCATTAATGAAGAGCACAAGAACTTTCTCTGTTTCTGCCTCTCCTTAGCAACCTGATAGTCCTGGATGGGGGAAATAGCAGTGGATGGGTGGGGAGTAATGATCATAGCCCACTGTACCACCAAACTCCCAAGCTCAAGAAATATACCAGCATCAGCCTCCCTGGTAGCTTGGATTATAGTCATAGACCCCATATCCAGCAGGTTCTAAGTTTTAGGCAGTCAAGAATTACAAGTCATTTAGTGAACATCTGGATCACTTCATTTAGCTATTGTCATTCCCAAACCACCTTCAACAGCTTCTAGATGTAATCATCCACAAAGCAATAGAATTTTCAATTTACACTTGTAGCAATTCCCATATATTTATTTTATCTTCTGGCTCAAGGACAGAGACCTCCTGAGACTCTTTCCTGGACATTTGCCCTGTTAGAAAAACAGAACTATCTTGATCAAATGAGGAAATCTGGTAACCTCAGACTCACCTAAGGGAGACACTATAGCACAGAGAAGATCCCTACCCTAAAAGTCTAAAAGAACAAGGCTTGAGACTTGGCTCTACTTTGTAACCCAGAATAAGTCTCTTGGCTACTCTGAGTCTCAGTTTCCTCACCTGTAAAAGGATAAAAATTCCTGCCCTATTGACTTCACATAGTTATTTTAAGGAAAGATCTTTATAAACTATGAAGTTCTATAGAAAAGGCAGTTATACAGGACAGGTTCTGTCTGCTCAAGTCTCAAGTTAGCTTTGCTCTACCCAAATGATAATGCCTTTGGTGTTTTTGTTTCTGGCTGTCAGTGATAGAAGTATTGCAGCTTTACTAATTCAAAAGTCTGCAGAAACTGAGGATGAATCATGTTTCTTTTTTTGGTAGAGAGATGGTAGACTATAAAACAAAAATAAGCAATTTGTTGTCGGATATGAACAATGTAGTTATTGGTTTTGCTTCTCAGCATAAGGGTGAGTTCTATGAAGGCAGGAGTCATGAGAAAGTAAGAGCAATGTTAAAAATAAAAATGTCAATAAAACATTTATGTTTAAGAACATTTGTATACAAAGCATATCTTCAAGGAGTTGATGTATAGGATGAATAATTATTGTTAAAGATGTGGGCATTGAAATAGAAAGAAATGAGTCAGTCCTAAAATCAGTTGGGTAGAAACAAAAGAAAAACAGTCAAATAATTAAAATTTAAGTCAAAATCATTAACTTCACAGTCACAAAATGCCTGCCATATTATGACAGTGTGGGCTAAGCTTTCTTTTTTTTTTTTTTTTTTTTTTACAAATGAATAAAGACTTTTGTGGTCCAGCTGATCTTTGGAATTCATCTTCAAAGCAGCACATAGTGTTTAGTAAAGTATTATGACTATAACAATAAGAAACATACATTCAGCCAAAAATAAAGTTTGTTATGTTATACAACAACTTCCAAAGCACTTGTCACATCAGCATCTAGCTGCATGGAGTAGGTTATAAATGCTGAAATCATGTATTAGTATAGTAGGAAGATCCCTGGATCTTGTCAGTGACCCTGAGTCCATCTCATATTTGTTCAATGACCCTCTGTTTCTGAGTCTGTAATTTGGAGATAATTCTCTTTTAAGACTCAACTTAGTTTCTGCCTCCTCTGTGGAGCCTATCATGATTTTCCCAGGTAGTTTTCTCTCCCTCCTTAAATGTTCCTAGGTCACTGATTTCTTCGCCATGCTCAGTCTTTACTCTTTGTACATTTGATTTCTCTCCAGTAAAATTAAAGCTTCTTGAGGGCAGAGAGAAATTGGGTTTTATCTTTGTGTTTCCTCCCCTGGTCTAGTGCCTCACAAATAGAAGGCACTTAACAAATGTTTATTGAATTTGAACCACATACTTCACAGGCAATTGTAAGAAAAATACCTGACAATTTTGCAAAAAAAAAAAAACCCAGAAGATGGGTGAGTTATTAAACCAAAAATGTTCACTAATGTCCATTGAATACCTAGAGATACTGTGGAGGACCAGTCAGTCAATAAACACTGCACTTATTACACGCCAGACCCTGTGCAAAGGCAAACAAAACAAAACAGTGGTGAGTTAGTGCTTTCAAAGAGCTCACATTTTAATTGTAGAGACAATATACAAGTCACTATGGACACCCAAAATGTGTATCTTATAAATAGAAGGCAATCTTAGAGAGAAGAGACTGAGAGGTGGGGGGCAAAGATAGTAGGGGCCAGAAAAGGTTTCCTGCAAAAGCTGAAATATGCGCTGTCTTGAAGGGAGTCAGGGACATAGTTGGGGAGGGGGAACAATCCAGGCATTTGGCCCAACTGGTGAAAATGGAGAGCTGAGATGCTGTTTGTGTGAGGCGAAATAGACCAGTGTGGATCAATCACAGAGTACTTAGAAGGGAGTAAAATATGAGAATGCTAGAAAAATAGGAAAAAGCCAGGTTGTGAGGGACTTTAAATGCCAGAGGGTTTTATATTTGGTCTTGAAGTCATGGTGAGCCAGTGAAATTTATTGAGATGGAAGGGGAGAGCAGAATGGAGCAGATTACATGGTCAGACCTACTTTAGGAAAATCACTTTGGCAGCTGAATGAAGAATAGTTTGGATTGAACCAAGGAAGGATAAAGTAGAACAGATGATATTTATCTGTAAGCAGCATGATTGTTAGTCTCAACCAATCAAGTATACTACTACTTAAGGAGGCAAGAAGTCTGCTGTAGTGACAGAAACACTGGAATGGGAGTCTATAGACTTGAGTTTGAATCCTAGTTTTGTTTCTGTGTTGAACAAGTTCCCTTTTCCTCTCTGACCTCAGTTTCCTCATCTGTGAGGTGGGATTGGATCTTTAAGATGTCTGTGTGTTCTGACAGTGGCTATATGGGCCACGGATTTGCTTTTCCATCAGTGCCCATAGTGAGACTTGTATACAAAGGACAAGGACTGATTGCAAATGTTTTGTACCAAATCTCCACAATGTGGAAATGTTTAAAGTTTGCTTACAAACACCTGAAATGAAAGGTTTTTCATGGAAATGCTGATATAACCCTAATTATAATGGTGTGAATTTGCCAGTGTGATGAAGCTGCAGCTGGCCTGGTGGTGGGAAGGATGAGCTGTGAATCAGGCTTCCAGAGAGAGAGAGAGACCCTTCCTTTGCTCTCTTTGATGTGAAATCACAAAAGTGGCTATGTTCTAACATAATTACAGTACTTAAAGAAAAGTGTAAAATCAAGTCTATTTGCAGTTTACAGCCGTTACTCTAAATATTCCCTTGGTGAATATAAAAATCCCCATGTACATTTATTTAAAAAAAAAAAACAACTGGAATACAGCTGTAGATCAAACACTTGGCCCTCTTGTTTTATAAGAACTTAAGTTATTTCACCTCAAAAAACTCCGGGTCACCTGTCGTTCTAAGTCTTGTGATTTTGTGTTCTTTGTTTAAAATTACCATAAAAAATATAGGCTTTTGAAATAGTGATTTTAGCTTTTGATCATGGAAAGCATGGATTAGTTTCCCAAATGCTGCTCTTTTCCTTCTACTCAATTCTGGGCCCCAATTTCTTGTCCAAAGCAAAACAGTAACTATCCTCGATATACATTGATGGACTTATTGGGTTGGTTGTTCATCCAATTGAATGTCACAATTTGGGCATGTTGCCCAGATTTTAGAATCATAATTTTATAAAAATCAACTATTTTGTGATCTCATAATTTTATTTTTATTGAATATTGTAGAATGTAATTTTTATTTAATGTCATCAGTTACTGATTCCTTCTGTTAATTTACTTTTATTCTTAGCAAATTGTCATTTTATGTTTCTATTCCTAATGAATATCAATGCTATATTCTACTTTTATCTAAAACAAGTTAACTCTCATTTATATCCAGACAGAATTATTTATATGAGAGAAATACAGATATTTAATTCATACATATACATATTTATTAAGTGCCTTCAGTGTTCACAGCACTATGTTAGCAGCTGAAGATAAAAAGACAAAAAGAAAGTAGCCTCTGTCTTTGAGGAGCTCGCCTTCTATTGGGACACATAGATGTGTAGATACATAGACAGGCAGGCAGATACAATGTGTGTGTGTGTGTGTGTGTGTGTGTACACAAATATAATTCTCAAGGAAAGAAAGCAAATGTTCTTAGCTAATAATGGTGGCTAGGTAGAATAGTAGATAGAGCTCTGGATCTGGAATCAGAAAGACCAGAGTTCTAATCCAAATTAAGACACCAGCTATGTAACCCTAGGCAAGTCACTTAACCTGCCTGCCTCAGTTTCTTAATCTGTAAAATAGGGATAGTAAAAACACAGTTTTACTTCTCAATGTTGTGGTGATGATAGATCAGCTGTTATTTGTAAAGAGCTTTCCAAATCTTAAAGTGCTATAGAAATGCCCATCATCATCATCATCATTAGAAAAAGACTTACTTTTCTTCAGAAATATATTCTTTTCAGCGGTAGCTTAGCAGTAAAATAGAAAGAATATAGAGCTGGAGCTCAGGAATACCTGAATTTAAATCCAGCCTCATACACTAGTTAAGTGTCATTTAATTCTGCCTCAGTTTTCTCATCTGTAAAATGGAGATAATAATAGCATATTCACCAAAATATTTATAGTAGCACTTTTTCTCTAGCAAAGAATTGGAAACAAAGTAGATGCCTATCAATTGGGAAATGGCTAAATAAATTGGGGTAAATGAATGTAATGTGATATTACTGTGCTGTAAGAAATGATATATGTGATAAACACCAAGAAGTATGGAGAGTTAATGAACTGACATGGAATAAAGTAAGCAAAGCTAAAAAAGCAACATATACGATGACTATAACAATGTAAATGGAAACCACACTCCAAAAAAAATCAAAAGTGAATATAACAAAGTTATAAAGATCAAACATGACTTGCATGAAGAGGTATGACTGACCCCTTCATGGAGGCAGGAAGTCCAGAGGTGTTATAAATTACACAGTTTTGGACTTTTTCAATGCATTGATAAGTTGTACTTTTTTTCCCTCTCATATGGCTCTCTGGGAAAGGAAGGAGGTAGGATAATGGGGATGACTATAGTGAATATAAGAAATAGAAGAATCAACAACTTAAAAAAAATTAAATGGGCTGTTCCTTGAACAACAGATAAGCATGATGGTGAAGGTACTGGAGATCCTTCCATATGATACAAAGTAGTATAGTGGAAAGAGTGTTTGATTTGAAGTCTTCAGATGAGTGATCATATCCTACCCTGGCTATTTGCTACCTATGTGACAAATAAAAAGTTATTTAATCTCTTTGGTCTACAGTCCCCTCATCTATACAATAAGGAGGATAGACTATATAGTATTTAAGGTCCTTTCCATCTTTAAAATCTACAATCCTATGAGGATCAGTAAAAGGAATTGTGGATGTTTAACCTGGAGGCTAAGAAAAGATTTTGAAAGAACATGATACCTCTTTTTAAGTACTTCAATGCTAGTGGAAAAGATATAGGATTTGCATTGTTTGTCCCCTGTGCAGAAGAAGGAGCAACCTGTAGAACTACTCAAAATGAAAATTTAGACCGGGTTAGGGAAAACTGCCTAGCAGTTAAAGCTATCTGAGAGTGAAGTGGAAATCCTCTGCAGGTACTCTGGCAAAGGTTTGATAACCTCTTGTCAGGGATAACAATAGTTAAATCAATCGATAACAAACATTTGTTCAAAATATACTATATTTCCTGTCACTGGGGTGGGGAAAACAGCCTCTTCCCTAAAGTAGCTTAAACTTATTTAGGGAAATGCTATGCACCCATAAGACATACAAAAATTAATTCAGAGTAATTATGGGAGAATACTAACAGCTGGGAGATTTAGAAAAGGCCCCCACCCCAGTTGGAGGTGACATGAGCTGAAGAAAGCTAGTGAGTCTAAGAAACAGAAGTGAAGAGGAAGTCTGTTCCAGGCATGGGTTACAGTCCTTGTAAAGATATGGAGAGAGGAAATGGGATGTCATGTGTAAGGAACAACAAAATGACCAGATTGGCTGAATCATAACATGCACAAAGAGCAGTAATATGCAATACACCTGGAAAAGTAAACTGGTACCAAATTATGGGGAGCTTCACATGCCCAGACGTTTTGGGGGGGAGGGGAGCAAAAGAACTTTCTGAGTGGGAGAGCAACTTAGACTAAGGTTTAGGAACATCACTCTAGTAATTTGGGTTTTTGACCCAGATGACTTCACCCTCCTTTCCAACTCTGAGATTCAGTGATAATCTCATATTTGTGTAGATAAAAGAAATCCTTGTAGAAAAATGCAAACCTTTGCACTATATCAAAATAGATGTGATTCTTTTCTGGGATTAGTATAAGACCTGTTTATCTAAATGAGGAGTAATTCTCTATCCCCAACACCTGTCACTGGAGAACGTTTCATTCTAAGGCTATGGAGACAGAATTGAATATAGAAAGAAATAGCTTAAATGTAGAGATTGGTTTCCAGAGGACCTCAAAGATTGGGAAAAGAGTACTTTAGATAACATGCTAGTAACTTCAGTCTGAGAAGAAAGGTCAAGATTCTTAAAAACAGAAAAAGGACAAAGATGCATGAGCTAAAGGTTAATAGTCCAATGACCAGCTGTTCCTCTTTACAGGATTTATGTTTTTCATTTAGGAGCAGGGACCTTTTTCTCTTCAACACATTCTCTTCTATCTCGAAAGGTAAATTCCATCTCCAAAGAGGCGACTTGTTTTTCTTTCCCCTCTTAACCCTGTTAAAATGAATGAAATCTTTTCCTAGGGTCTTATTATAAGCTATTTTATGGCATTATTTCATCAGTTTTATTTTTAGAAGTTGGGTCTCAATAAGTGACATTGAAACTACCTTCCAGGGTTGATTTTATCCAAACTTTATATCTGACTCAATATCTATTGTACTTATTTGCACATAGTAGGAACTTTTAATAAATTTTTGTTGACTTGAATTACATTGAATAGAATGACTTACGAATGTTCCTTTCATCCTGTAATCACAACCAAAAGAAATTGTTGTTCAAATCCCAATGTATATGGGTGCTCTACAATTTGCAATTTCAGTTACTAGCTTATTGATTTGCACATAGCATGCACTTTTATTGTTTTTTATTTTAAATTTTTTTAATTTTTTCCAATTAAATGTAAACTAATTTTTACATTTGGTTTTTTTTTTCAAATTTTGAGTTTCAAATCCTCTTTCTCCCTCTGTTACCTCACCCATCATTGAGAAGGCAAGCATTTGATATAGGTCATACATGTGCAGTCATGCAAAACATATTTTCATATTAGTCATGTTATGAAAGAAAACACAAATCACAACTTTAAAAAAAGGCAGGAAAAATAAAGTAAAAAATGTGTGCTTTGCTCTGGATTCAGACTCCATGAGTTCTTTTTCTGAAGGCAGATCTTCCCTGGCCTCTAATAGGCCAAATATAATCACATGGAACTTGTGGTGGTGAGAGCTTGCTGAAGGGTGGAGCAGAGCCCACAGGAAGTTGGAAGTCAGAGAGTTAGAACTAGAGGGAGGAGAAGACACACCCAGGGAGACAGCTAGACTTGTGAATGTTGGTTTGTGGGAAGACTTAAGGATGGTGTGGCTCTCTGCTTTGTTATGGTGTATTAACTTCTAGGTTTCTATAATGGATTTGTTTTCCTGATGTTGGGATTTGGTTTTCTGGTATGTGAATAAATGCTTTGTTTCTGTCTTCTATATGGAGAATCTGTTATACTTTGCAATTAAGCACTATGCCAGCATATTTACAGTTGCCATTAGTGCTGTGAATATTGTGTTGGCACTACACATTTGTTTTTCCAAATTTTGAGTTCCAAATCCTCTCCCTCTGTCACCTCCCCCATCACTGAGAAGGCAAGCAATTTGATATAGGTAATATATGTTTAGTCATGCAAAATATATTTTCATATTAGTCATGTTATGAAAGAAAACACAAACCAAAACTTAAAAAAACACAAGATAAAGAAAGTAAAAAAATGTATGCTTTGCTTTGCATTCAAACATCATCAGTTCTTTTTCTGAAGGTAGACAACATTTTCCATCATAAGACCTTCTGAATTTTCTTGGATCATTGTTTTGCTAAGAATAGCTAAGTCATTTGCAATTGATCATCATACAATATTGCTGTTACTACATACAATGTTCTCCTGGTTTTGTTCACTTCACTTTGCATCAGTCCAAGTAAGTCTTTCCAGGTTTTCCTGAAAGCGTCCTGCTCGTTATTTCTTATAGCACAATAGTATTCCATCATGTCAGCCATTTGCCAATTGATAGGCATTTCCTCAATTTCCAGTTCTTTGCCACCACAAAAAAAGAATGCTATAAATATTTTTATACATAGAAGTCCTTTTCATTTTTCTTTGATCTCTTTGGGATATAGACCTAGTGAAGATATGGCTGGGTCAAAGGGTATACACAGTTTTATAGCCTTTGGGGTATAATACCAAATTGTTCTCCAGAGTAGTTGGATCAGTTCACAACTCTACCAATGGTATTTTTAGTGTCCCAGTTTTCCCACATTCCCCAGCATTTGTCATTTTCCTTTTTTGTCAAATTATCCAATCTGAAAGGTGTCAGGTGGTATCTCAGAGTTGTTTTAACTTGAATTTCTCTAATTAGTAGTCATTTAGAGCATTTTTTCATGTAACTTATAGATAGCCTTCATTTCTTAATTTGAAAATTATCTTTTCATATCTTTTGACCATTTATCAGTTGGGGAAAGACTTGTATTCTGATAAATTTGAATCACTTCTCTATATATTTGAGGCCTTTATCAGAGAAACTTGCTGTAAAATTCTATTCCACCCCACCCTCCCAGTTTCCTGGTTTCCTTCTAATTTTGGCTCCACTGATTTTGTATGAAATCTTTTTTAATTTAGCATAATCAAAATTAACCCATTTCATATTTTGTAATGTTCTCTTTTTCTTGTTTGGTCATAAAGTTTTCCCTTATCCTTAGTTATGACAGGTAAAACATTCCATACTCTCTTAATTTGCATAGGACATTACTTTTTATGTCTAAATCTTGTATTCCACTCTGTGATCTGCTTCCTTTTTATGGATGAATTCATCCAATTCACATTCACAGTTAGGATTACTATATATTTTCTTCCATCTTATTTCTCCCTCCTCCCCATTTATCCTTCTCTCTCTCCTTTCACATGGTCCCTCCTCAAAAATGATTTGCTTCTGAGTCCTGCCTTCCCCAATCTACTCTCCTTTCTCTCAACCATCCCTTCTACTTTCCCTTTCCCCTCTTACTTCCCTGTAGGTTAAGAAAGAGTTCTATACTAAACTGAATGTGTATGTTATTATTCCCTCTTTAACCCACTTTTTATGAGAGAAAGTTTCAAGTAATGTATGCCATCTACCCACATCTTCTCTTCCATTGTAAAAACTCTTTTGTACATCTTTTATGTGAGATAATTTAACTCATTCTATTTCTCCCTTCCCCCTTCTCCCAGTACATTCCTCTTTTTTACTTATTTTTTTGGGGGGGGGAAGGAGGGAGGATATCATTCTATTAGAGTTAACTAACACCCATGTTCTCTATGTATATACCTTCTAACTGCCCTAATAAAGATGAAATTCTGAGGCAAGCAATTTCATATAGGTTAGACATGTGCAGTCACACAAAACATATTTCCATATTAATCATGTTGTGAAAGAAAACACAGACCTCCCCCTCCCCACTAAAAGTAAATGAGAAAAAGAAAAATTTTTTAAAAGAATGCTTTGATCTGTTTTCAGACTGCATTAGTTCTTTCTCTGGAGGTAGAAAGCAATTTTCATTGTTTTGGTGAGAACAGTTGATCATTCATAGTTGATCATGATGCAATCTTATAAGTTAAAAGTATTATCTTCCCATGTAGAAATGTAAATATTTTAACCTTATCAAATCCCTTATGTTTTCTCTTTCCTGTTTACCTTTTTATGCTTCTCTTGAGTCCTATATTTGAAAGTCAAATTTTTTATTCACCTCTGGTCTCATCACCAGAAATAGTTAAAAGGTCTCCATTTCATAGAATATCCATTTATCCCCCTGAAGGATTATGCTCAATTTTGCTGGGTAGGTGATTCTTTTATATGTGTATATATGTGTGTGTATGTATGTATGTATGTATGTATGTAT
>CM053595.1:175042116-175070794 GCA_028646575.1 Pseudocheirus occidentalis
GATGATATATACATACAGTTGAAAAGCGTATTTGCCATCATTTAATTACAAGAAGAAGATTGAAGTGCAGATAGAATTCTTTTCCTCATTATTATGAAATAAATTATTAAAGCTATTAAAATAGAAGACCCAATTCATTTAGTCAGTGAGTTTAAAAACAGCCTTAGTTAATTTAATTAATAACTTTAAAGACAAATCCTTTCCCTCATTCATCATAAAATTATGTAGACACAATATTTTCCATATCTGCATAAGTTTAGAATAGTCATAAATCATAGAGCAGGAAAGAATCTTGGTCATCCAGTTCTCTTACTTTATAGATGATGAAATGGGACTCAAAGAAATGAAGTAATTTGCCCGGAGTCACACAGCTATTTAGTGATAGACTGCTTGTGGGAGAAAGTTTCAGTGTTCATAAAAAATGAAAAGTTCTTGAATCTTTTTTTTTCCTTACTAGCCAATGCCATACTTCCTGTACTGTTCTCTCTGCTCTTGGATCTATTAGCTGTTTTTTTTTCCTTGTGAAATTCCACCTGATTTAGTTTTTGCTGCTTTATATTTGCCAAGTACTATTTAAAACACTCTAGCTTATTGAAATTTTAGTGAACTGAATATGGAACAAAGGATAATAAATGCTTTTAACTTTGTTTATCTTACCTCTTGCCCAAGGTGTCAGTATTACTAATGTTGCTCCTACATTTGAAAAGATAGTTACTTATAGTAAGGATTTTCTATAAAATATTATAGTACTTTGAAACCTATGTAATGTCATAGGACCATAGCTTTACTATTGAAAGGAATCTCAGTGACTGTTTTGTTTAACCCCTTTGTTTTACAGATGAGGAAACTGAAACAAGGAGGTAAAAATAACTTGCCACAGGTCAAACAGGTAGTAAATATCATAAAGAGAATTTTAACCTGGGTCTTATCACTCTAGGATTAGTGCTCTACCTCTGTACTATGTGTCTTGACTGAAGATTATTTATCTATAATCTCCCTGTAAACTAATTTTAGGAAACAAAGATACAGTTAAGTTAAGGTGGTTATAAAAGAACCTTAGAAAAATACATGGAAATAGTTCATTTCAAGAGATGTTAATTCTCATAAGTCATAAATCAAGCAGCAAGTACCATATGCAGACATTGTGCTAAATAGATAATGAGGATACAAGGTAAAAAAAACTAGATAGTCCCTGCCGTTCATCTTACATCCTATCATAATGGTGTGAATCATAATACAATCCGGGCTTCTTTTAAAGAAAAGTAATTTTATTTTTTTTTTCATCTTAGATATTTTTAAAGTATAATCTATGAGGGGCAGCTAGGTGGCACAGTGAATAGAGCACTGACCCTGGAGTCAGGAGGACTTGAGTTCAAATGCAGCCTCAGACACTTAACACTTACTAGCTGTGTGACTCTGGGCAAGTCACTTAACCCCAATTGCCCTGCCTTCCCGCTTACAAAAAGAAAATAATCTATGAATGTTAATATGTGAAGTAGTGGAAAAATGTTTTGCTACAGAATATTTTTCCCATTTTGTACAAAGATAAAGTTTCCAAACTTGTAGTACTTATTAGTAAAGTTATATATACCATATTTGAAATTTTAACTCAAAGCTGAAGTGTAGTAGAGGGCATTGTGGTAAGGAAGACCTAACTTTAACCTAAACACGAATAATCTTTAGGGACCTTCTCCTAGATCCTGATAAAACTCGAAATTATTTAGATTTGGTTACAAGTTAATGTCCTTTTCCCTGCACTGAATACTAGTATTTGTGGAATGCTTTTTTTTCCTCAAAAACTGAACTTATTCAAAGTGATACTTTGTATCCTTGCCCACTAATAACATTTTCATAAAAGTTTCTGGTGGCCTTGAAAAATGAGGGCATTCATTTTTCCCACATACTTATGCAAACCTTTATGTTAGTAAAGAAATCAGTTTCCTCCCACCTTTTCTTTTTTTTTTCCAAATAACTTGAAGAACTCTTGAGCATTACAGTTCATAGTAATTTTTTTAGTTATGCATTCCAGTGATATTGGACATAAAGCCAGTTTTCTTTAAAGTAGTCACCTATTTCTACCAATTTCAAAAACTCTACATTTAGGTTTGAAACTAAATTTATTTTCCAGCGTTTCTAACCCCAAGAGAACAATAAAACACAAGGGAAGAGATAATTTTAGATTCATTGATTAGATTGTGCCCCATTAGTAAATATTTCTTGTCATGTACCCCTAACGTATGTTTGTTTATATGTTACATAACAGTTACATAACTGTTAACATATATATTATAAAATCACACAAGTATACATTTTTAAATGATGAGATGAAGATGAAATAATTTTTAGTAGTATAAACATTTTTACTTAATAAAATTAATGTTTTTAGTGAGAACAGTGTGATTAAGTATGCTTCATTATTTAAAAAAAATCTTGGCATATAGTAGCTGTGTAATAAAAAATGTTTATTGATTGATTGAAAAAGATACCAAAGAAGACAGCAGAGCCATACACAGGCCTTGAGTTTATTACTTCTGTGATCCTTGAAAAGAGTGAGATTTCTGAAGGGACATTTGCGTAGTAGAATTTAAGTTCCTGATAATCATTTAGTTTCTTTAGAACTAACAAGTTGAACAGTTTGTTCAACTGTCTTAACCTTTCTAGTTGTTGGGTGTTTTTGTTTCCTGTGATTGCATTTCAAATATTCTGCCCCATGTGTCTCGTCATCCTCAAAAAACTCACTTTTTTGAACATCCCCACTATTGTTATATAGCTCATCTCTCCTTGGTTGCTAAACTGTTTCCACTTCTCTTACTCTCTTCTAAACCTTTTGCCATCTGACTTCTGACCTTATAATTTAACTGAAAGTGCCTTCTCTAAAATTGATAATTGCTAAATCTAATGGGCTTTTCTTAGTACTCATCCTCCTTGATCTTTGTAGCCTGTGACACTGTCGATCACTCTTTCCTAGGTTTTTGTGGCATTACTTTCCCCAGATCCTACCCTCTGTCCAACCATTTCTTCTTAGTCTCCTTTGCTGATTCTTAATCCATGTCATGTACGCTCATTGTTGGTGTCTACCATGTTTCTGCCTGGCCTCCTTCACTTTTAATTGTGTATCATCTCACTTGCTAATCTCTCCAGTTCCCAGGGGTTTAGGAATTGTCTCTCTGTAGATAATTCCCAGATCTATATGTATCTCTGCTGAGCTATAATCATCCATCTCTAATTTTCTCTTGGACATGTTGAACTGGATGTTCTCTAGCATCTCAAACTTAAAATGTCCAGAACAGAATTCATGGTTCCTGTACCCATTCTTCCCAGTTCTTCCCATTACTAGTGCCCTTATTACTGTTGAGAGTACCACCCTTCCCCCAGTCACCCAGGCCCGTGATCTATTTCATCTTTAACTCGCCAGTCTCACCTCATGTATCCATTCTGTCTCTAAATGAATATCTTGGTATCTCTCAATACATTCCCTTCTTTCTACTCACATGACCTTAAGTCTAGTTAGTTCAGGCCCGTAGAACTTCACCTGAGCCTTCTGGTGAAGGATCTTGTGATCAAGTTTCTTTCATGTTCTAATCCATCTTGCAATTCAGTTACCAAGGTAATTTTTCTGAAGTGTAGATCTGCCAACATTACCTCACTTGCTTAATAAGCTCCGGAAGTTTTTATATCTTAACCTCCAGGATCAAATATATAAAGTTATCAGTTGGCCCTTTAAACCTTTCATAACTTGACCCTTTCCTACATTTCCAGTCTTATACCTTACTTCCCTCCATACACTTAGCTACATTGTTCAGCTACATTGGCCTGTTTACACTTCTTTAAACAGGACACTCCCTCTCCGACCTCAGTGCCTTTTTACTAACTGCCCACCAAGCTTGGAGTGATCTGCTTCTTCATTAATGCCTCTTATTTTCTGAAACTTCTTTCAATATTCAGTTTTAAAACTCATCTTTCACAGACCTTTTGTGCTCTTCCTCCATCTCCCCCTATCCCCAACTGCTAATGATTCTTCTCCCTTTAGGTAACGTTCACACTACTCTGTATTTATCTTCGGTATAAGTAGTTATTTATGTCTTCCCCAGATACACTCCTTGAGGACAGGGAATGCCTTTTACTTTGTATTTACAGTAGTATATTCCCTTTAACGTAGTGCTTTGTAAATCCTTGTTAACTGATAGATTTTACCTTGCTCCAGCCTTTTCATTAAGAATGCTTCAAAGTCTTACATTCTATTAAGAGTACATTTCTCTCTCAGGAGAATTATATTCAGCTTTGCAGGGATAAGTTATTTTTGTTTGTAAGCTCTTATTTCTTTGCATTTTTGAGTATTCCAAAATTTTCCCTCTTTTGTTGTAGTTACAGTATAGTCTTGTGTGATCTTGCCTGTCATTCCTTGGTGTTTGAATTCTATAACTGCTTGTGATATTTTTTCTTTAGCCTGGAAGCTCTGAAAATTCAGGGTAATGACTTTTCTGGGTGCCTTCAGTTTGAGGTTTCTTTCAACAGGTAACCAGTGGATTCTTTTAATTTTCACTTTGCTCTCTGGGTTCTAATAGTTCTGGGCAGTTTGATTTCTTTTGAAATGTAGTACCCTTGTTTTTTGTTCGATCACACAATTCAAGGATCCTAGTGATTCTTAAATTATTTTGTATCTTGTTTTCTAGGTAAGTTTTTGTAGTGGATACCTTACATGTTCTTAAAATTTTCAAGTCATTTGACTTTATTCTAATATTTTTTGATGTTTCATTGAATCATTGAGGTCTGTTTCCTCCATTCTATTTTTTTAAGGTATCCACAATTTGAGGAGTTTTCTATTTCCATGTTTATCTTTTCTCAAGATCTATAATTACATTTAAAATTTTTTTCCTTTAGGTGTCTCATCCATTCTTGGAGTCGTTTTGGCCAATCCATTCTCTTTTTTTTTCTCCTGTGGTTCTGTCTGTACTTATTGTGGAGTTACTCTCCTGAGTTTACGTTTTAGGCATCTATTAACTCATATTATTTCTTCAGTGTATTAGAACTTTTTGTCTTTTTACTTATGTCTCAGCCCAGTTTCTAATTTAGGACTTTGTGGCAGAGCCAGATTCTGCCCTGTCTTAGATAGTTGGATGGGGCGACTAGGTATATGCCTTGATACAAGGGGATGGTTCCATCCTTGCCCCCCTCCCTGCCCTCTTAATACCTTGCTTCTCCCTATGTCTGATCTTGGACTGACAAGCACATGCCTCTTCCTGGTATCTATCTCTCATCTTCTACTAAGTTAACTTTATTCCTTCTAATCATTAATCTTTTTAGCTTCCTGGAGGTCCTCCAGGCATAAGGTGTCCAGGAGCCTTAGTCCTTTTGTCTCCTTTCACAGTTGCCTGCTGGGAGCTATCTTTGTCACTTGGCGACAGGCCTTGACTTGATATGCTGGTTTCAGGTCTCCCAAACCAGAGATTGCATTGATTTCAGGCTTCCTAGAAGGTCTCAAGTTGGAGCCAGGTTCCTTGGCCTTCTACCTCCTTATGAAGTTAATTAATGAGAATCATTTTTGTCCACTGTTGTGTGACTCCCATGTCAGGACCCGCAGTCTCCCTGGATTCAGTCCCTCTGAAGGGCCCTAAAAATGAATGGCAGGATTCTGGTTATTGTCTTATCCAGGCCTGACCTGGATAGATAGCTTGTTTTGCCTCCAGTTTTATTGAATCTTTTCTTCCTTTGGCATTCTTTTTGATTGTATCTCAGGATACTTGAACTTGACTGGTACATTTTAGGTCACTATCTTTGTTAGCTATAATTGTTTTTGCTTCATAATATGGTTGATGGAGACCTTGTACTAGGAATAGGAAAAATGTCAGCCCTACCACTTTGTTGTTAGTGCCCACACCTTCAAACTCATGATCTCATTGTGAGAATCTTTTAAAACTACTTGTCCATTTTATTAGGATTAATTTTGTTAAAACTACATAAAATAATCTACAAATACATTTAACTGGGTACGTGTAAACTGAAGTACATTGCAATCTACTAGAAACAGATGAAGGGGTGAAAGTGCTGCTGTCAGCTCTTCCACTTTGTGGAACCACCATGTTGCCTCAGCTCTATGGGCTGAACTCTGTGGCTACTGAAATCCCTTCCAAGTATCAAATTCTATGTTTCCATAGCTTGATTAGGTTAGGATACTTCTTAGATCATGCATAATTTGTAATTGTCATGGACGGATTAAAGGCAATTCATAAATTATAAATTTACACTAAAAAAACTTTAGTCATTTGGTCTAATACATTCGTTTTACAGGTGAGGAATTAAGATAAATAATTGACTATAATGTGTATTTTCTCTTTTATTAGAAATATGAAAGGAGATATAAATTTCTGTTGGTTAATAATGGGGAAAATCTCTACAGGTTACCATTTGGACTTCCCTGTAGCCTTTATCAGTAACTTTATGTACTTGTTGGTTAGACACCCACTTGTCATTTGTTATTTGATTTTGTGAATTTCTGTATGTTATTCTAAGGCCTAGGGATTACTAAAGAACTGTAGTATCATCAGATGTTAATTCTAGAAGGGACTCTACAAACCATCACATCTTTGAATCACAGAATTTGACACTTGGAAGGGATTTCAGTAGCCATGGAGTTCAGTCTATACACGAAAGGAATTTTCCCCATCATGTACCTGAAAAGTTGTTATCCAGCCTCTGCTCAAAGACCTACAAGGTGTGAGGAGCCCACCACCTCTGGAGGCAACCAGTTCTGCTTTTCATTTGTTCTGAGTTAAAAGTTTTTCCTGACTGCAAGCCTAAATTTACCTCTTGTAATTTCTAACTACTCTCCTTGTTTTGCCCTTTAGGGCCAAATAGAAAAAGTTGTAATCCTTTATTTATATTACTGCCCTTGAAAGAATTGAAGGCAGTCCTGAGTCTTTTCTTAATCAAGTTCAACATACCCAGTTGCTTCAACCAATTCTTACTTAACATGGGTTCAAGGCCTTTTACTATCTTGGATACCATTTCCTATTACATTATTTAGCTTATCAATATCCTTATTAAAACTCTGGCTACCACAACTGAACATAGTAATTCAAATGGGGTCTGATAAAGCCAGAGTAAACTGGGAATATTACCCTCCCTGCTCCTAGAAGTGATGACTTAATATAGCTTCGAATTGTGTTTTGTTGGTTGCTACATCATGCTGTCAACTTTTAATGAATTTGCGTTCTGCTAATCCCTAAATCTTCAGACCAATTGCTGTCCAGTTGTGCCTCTCTTTTCATGTACATGTTTAAGAGTATAGCCTTTTGATTTTGTAGGTGAGGAGACTAGGATACAGAAAGATTGAGACACTAGCCCAAGGTCACACTATGAGTAAGAATCAGAGGTAGGACCAAAATCTAGTTTTCTTGACACTGCATCAAGTATTATATCATGGTACATCCTTAATTGTGGATCTCCCTTTTGTTTGCTGTGGAGCTAACTATTCAAAGGGTGAATTCATATCCTTGGGTAACTCAGGTAGGCAAGTATTCTGATTGTTAGATCATTGCACTACTTTATTTTTTTTTAAGTTAAGGATTGCTAGCATTAAAATATAAGGATATTAAATCTTATTTGTCAATCAAATTTCCCAACCACATATGGAAAAGTTGTATATGTTTATGAAATTTGTGAAATTCCACATTCGTTGCCTACTAGTTAGACCTGGGTAAAGATTTATAAGATTATGACAACTGTCTTATAAGCTTTTTAGTAATGTGATGATTAAAATAAATGTCCACCACAGAAATAGAATTTCCCATGAAATTGTTGTGGTGGAACCTAACATTAAGTTTAATGGATTTAATAAATGTTTTTATTTAATATTTTTAGTTGATGAAGGCTTTATTTCCTGTTTAGTTTTCTGACTTTTAAAAAATTTATTTTTCTTAAGAACAAGGACCAGTTACTTCAAGATGAAATTACCTCCTCAGTGTCTCAACTTGCCACGAAGGTAGGTATTTGAACATTTGCTTTCTCTTTTCACATGATGTTTCTCGTATAGGTCTTTATTTTTAATTATACTTTGAGAGGCATTCAGTCTCATACTGAGACAAATTGTTTATCTCGGTTTATAGAGCAGTTTACTTGCACTTTTTAATTTAGCACAAATGGAGAAAACAGTGAACAAAATAAAGTAGAAGAGGGGGAAAAGATATACTTATCAAGTACTAAAGCACATTGTAATCATTCTACTTTTAATGTTTCTAGTAACAGGTAAATGTGAGTGTACTTAATTAATATCTTATTTTTTCTAATTGATAAAATCAGTGCTGAGACGTGAATAATTTGCTCTAGTTCAAGCGAAAATTCCTACTCCTTTCTAGACAATTCCCAAACAGCATTTTTTTGGTTTTTATTATGTTTACACATGCAAAGTAAAGTGGGAAATTGAAGCAATTTATTAGCAGTTAAAACAAAAATGAAATAACTTTTCCCTGAAAGTAAAGCAGAAATGTTTCTTTTTTTTTTAAAAAGACTTGAGGTAGCTGAAAATTGTCTCAATTCTTCATTGCATCATTCAGTATTACATTAATAATAATGTCTGAAGTACTTTCTAGTTCTAAAATAGTAGTTTGCTTTATTTTATATTATCTTTATATGTAGCCCATTATATATCAGTATATGATTGCCAAAGAGGACAAGAGAATATGGCAGCAGTTTGGTTTTGAGAGAGGCAGTATTAGTGCAAAGTCCTGGTGTTGAACACAAGACAGATTGGATGCTTGTTGACACCATGTCTCCAGGAAAGTTGGTTGATCCTTGTTAGCCTCTGTCTCTTACTGTGTAAATTCAAGGTAATAATATTTATACTTTATTATAGGATTGTTATAAGGAAAATATTTTGCAGACTTTAAAGCATCATCTAAGAAGGATATATTATTATGATAATGTAGTTGCTATAATTTTAATAAGGACATTAGAATGGAATCATTTTTTAGTAGTTGCAGAGCCTTTGGGGTCCATAAGGTTTTATAGCTAAAAGGGACCTTAAAATAATATAGTTTAGCCCCCTTTATTTTACATAAGAGAAATAACTTGTCTTAAATTCTAGTTAGTGGGAGAAATAGTTTTAAAATCTGGATTGGAAGAGCTAATCATAAAATCTGGATCACCTAATTCCCTGGGCCTCATTTTCTTCTATAATTACTTTATATTAAGGCTTTATAAATTTATATATGTACTCTGTCTTCTTCATTAGAATGTTAGCTTTATAGGGCTTATTTTATATTTTGTATACCCAGCATCTAGTAGATTGCTTAGTTTAGTACAGTGGTTCTCAACCTTCCTAATGCTGTGACCCTTTAATACTTGTATGTGGATGTATCTGCATGTAGGTGGACCCACGTGGAGATAGATGGAGGAGCGGTGTCTTGGTTCCTAAGACCATTGGAAATATGTGTTTCCCAGTGGTCTTAGGTGACCCCTGTGAAAGGATTGTTCAACCCCCAAAGGTGTCGTGACCCACAGGTTGAGAAACACTGGTTTAGTACGTAGTAGTTACTTAACAGATGTTTGTTGAAGTTTTTGAGTATCTAATATGTGTAAAGCATTGGGCTAAGCAGTTGATGAGGTTATAGAGATATAAAATGACAGCCTCTGTCTGCCTTTAAAGAGCTTATATTTGATTGGAAAGACATGTACATCTAAAATTAGGCAAAATAATAAGGTAAAAATGGTGCTAGTGGGCATTAACATTAGATCATCAGGAAAGTCTTGAGGAGTTTCTGGAGCTAAATTTGAAAAGAAACAAGGAATTCTCAGATTAGGGTTAGAGGATATTTTCAAGAATATATCTTTTTTTTTTTCTTTTTGGAGGGGGGAAGGTAGGGCAGTTGGGGGTAAGTGACTTGTCCAAGGTCACTTGGCTAGTTTTGTGTTAAGTGTCTGATGCAGGATTTGAACTCAGGTCCTCCTAACTTGAGGGCTAGTACTCTATTTAGTGCACCATCTAGCTGCTCCTCCCTGCCCCGAAAGAATATATTTATTTCTTAAAATTCCACCATTTTGACTACTAGTGCAGTAGAAATCTAATAGATGATGCTTTCCAAAGGAGAAAGCCTCCCAATCTTATTTAATTCCTGTAACTATTTTAGCTTTTAAATTGGATGTTTAGGGTTATCAAAAAAAAATTTGGGAGGAGTAGAATAATAATAATAACTATTGGAGAGTAGACCCCCATACTTACAATTTTTAATTGTTTTACCTCTAATTAAATTAATATTCATTCATTAAAAGCATCTTTCAGTTTTTCTCCTTTATAAATACTCTCTTGTCTGTGTTCACTAAAATTATGACCTTGGACTTTAAAAATAATTCTATCATGTTATATTGAACTAAAGCTTTTTTTCTTTTTGGAGGGGGAAAGGCAGGGCAGGGCAATTGAGGTTTAAGTGACTTGCCCAAGGTCACATGGCTGATAAGTGTTAAGTGTCTGAGACCATATTTGAACTCATGCCCTCCTGACTCCAGGACCAGTGCTTTATTCACTTGCCACCAAGGTGCCTCCTGAAACTGATTTTTTTTTTTTTTTACCTTTTATGTACTAATGAAAACATTCCTTAAATATGAGGTGTTAGCAAGTAAATGGAAGGTATAAATATATGAAGATATGTATAATATAAATATATCAATATGGAACATTTAAAAAACTTTACCAACGAATGTTCTGTTTAAGGAAATGTGTATTTCCTTAGTTCTTCAATTTTTTCCCCTTTATTTTTTGGGAGGAGTTTTAAGTGACTTGCTTAGGATCACCTACAAATAACTGTCTGAGGCAGGATTTGAACTTGGGTCCTCTGACTCCAAGGCCAGTGCCATATGCACTGCACTACCTAGCTGCCCCAAACTTTTTACAATGAATTATCACAAATTCAAAATAGAAAGGGATCAGTAATATTTTTAGAGATTGTCATGTACTAGTCATAAACATTTTTTCACTTTTGAAATTTCATAATTACACTGTCATTTAGGTGTAGTTCATCTATTTGAAAGCAACTATTTTTATTCTTAGCATTAGAGGAATTCTACGTGTATAATTTTTTCCTGCTATCATAAGTCATAGGTTTTAGTTTGACTTCTTTTAATCATGCTTTCTAATATGATATGATTTTTTCCTTTGCTTTAAATAAGAAATATAAAATTAATATCCTCTGACTTCTAGTTTGAAAGTGAGTTTTAGTTATGGATAGTAGAAATGTACAGAAAATTTTGATGTTTGTTGTAGTCCTTATCTGAAATATGATACAGTAATGAATGATTCAGAAAGATTCCTGAAGTTTGTCAGTATTCACTTGAAAAACTTTTGTTGAGAGTAATAAACTATTCTCTTAAGTTCCACATTTCTTTCTTTCAAAACTATGTACGTTTTTTCCTTTTCCTTCACTGTGAACTTCTTTGTGATATATTTTTTTTGTCCAAAATAAAATATTTTCTTTGTTTTTAAGAAGACTAAGTACAAAACTGATTATAAAACTGGAAACTTGTTTATTTTGATCATCATTGACAGAAATTTTGTACTCTTCATTTTATAAAACCATAAAATGCTCCTGGATGAGAGGCTTTAATGTTGCTTCCGTTCTCTGATTTGTCTCTTAACTCTTTTACTCAAAAGAGGAACTTTTTTTTTTAACCATCCTTTATCCTTTGGGCCTCTGAATTATTTTTAAAAAATTTTCATTCTATTTTTCTGAATCTTCTTTTCAGTCTTATTAGCACCAACTACTTGATTTAATGACAATTATTTTTCATTACTTTGCTGATTTCAGAACCTTTGAAATGAAAGCATTTAAACAAATATCCAGAGTGCCCACAACAGTGCTTTTAGTCAGCTGGAGAGTGTTTGTGGAGGGATGGAATAAGAGAGGGGTGTGGATTTGGGCTTGGACATAGTTGTAGAGGGGAGTTAATGGATTCTTAAGTGAAATGGGCAGTATTAATTGTACGTTTATTTATATAAGCTTTTAAGGCAGCAGCTCTCAACCTGTGGGCCAAGACCCCTTTGGGGACTGAACGACCCTTTCACAGGGGTTGCCTAAGACCATCAGAAAACAGCTATTTCTGATCGTCTTAGGAACCGAGACACCACTCCTCTATCCAGGCGGATCCACCCACATGCAGATATGTCCACATAAAGTATTAAAGGGTCGAGGCATTAGGAAGGTTGAGAACTACTTTAAGTGTTCTAAGTACTTTCCTTACTGTATCAGGGATAGGTGTTGTAAGAATAGTTATCCTAATTTCACAGATGAGGAAATGGAAGTAAAGAAAGGGTAAGTGATTTGCCTACAGTCACACAGCTAGGAAGTGCCTAGCCATGGAAACAAAAAGGTCTGTAGGCTCTCAAGTACAAAATTGTGTCAACTTACCTTACTAGAAAGATTTGACTTTAACAAGTTATTATGGGTTCCTGAAGTAAATTATTGGATTATTTAATCAAACCTATATTGTACAATGTAAGTTAGTTTTGAATCATGCACATTTTTGTTCACTTTCTCTGGTGTGAATAGTTAAAGTAATTGTAATTAGGTCAAGTAGTAATATTTAAAAGAAAAAATACCTAGTTCATAATTAATAAAGTGATTAGATATTAAATGAAAATTCTAATGAACAAATACCTATGGAATAATATGCTTCTGTGCATAAAGATGTTTTCACTTTGGTTTACATGAATTTTATGTGTAAATTAATGTGTTAGTAACTTATAATTACAGTTTCAAAGTGATTTCATATAACATTCTCATTATCCTTTTCCAACTAGTTTGAAGGTCATTTGAAGTTTCCCAGATCCTAAGTTTTTTCATGGGAAAAAATCTGTAAAGGATGTTAAATTTTTTAAATTGACTTGGGGCACAAACTGTTCTTCAACCTAAATGTACAATCTTTGCAGAACTTAGTGCATAATGCTAATATTACAATTTAGAATGCTGGTTTTATTGTATGTTAGTAATTAGGGATAATGAGGAAGCAAGGTGGAAGTTGCTATGATTCCCAACTTTATTCCAATTCTAAATCTAATTAAGTAGATGGCTAAGTCCATTGTATTATATATTGGTTCACTGCGTGCTTCTGGAATTTCAATATAGCTTTATTCCACAGTAAGTAGTAGTGTTTTTTATCAGATGGAAGAATAGGGAAAGCATATAAAGGCCCTTGCATTACTTTGATCAACCTTGATAATAATCAACAGTGAATGCCATCTGCCAGGTAGCTTTTGTTGCTCTTATAAATTTAGTGAGAAGTTAATGTTACTCTCTGTTCCCATTTTTCTATTTTACAAGGTTAGGATCAAAGATGTAGATCTAGAAGTGACTTTAGAGGTCATCATATTCAACCCCATCAGTTTATAGAAGAGGAGACTGAGGCTCAGAAAAGTGAAGTGATTTGCCTGAAGGTTGCAAGGAAGAAACAAAAGAACTGGGAATTGATTGCACCACATCTAAATCCCAGAAATTGTTAATACCTAAGATTAAGGCTCGCAGAAAGAGATAGATTCAGACAGCTGTTAGAAAAAAAGAAAAATGCTCCTCTTTCATTTTAGAAATTAGTTTCATATTATTGCATAATTATAAGTTAACTTAATATATCCAGAGGTAAGTTTAGAGCATATATACTTATGTGTGGTATCCACTGATTGACATTTCTCTGTTACTTTCTTATAGATTATTCAGAATCTCTATCATGTCTCCAATATTTTTACCTCATATATATGTTGAGATTGAATGAAAGGGCTCTTAAGGGAGTTAAATGTTCCAGAATGGAGAAATACCTCTAATAAGGCAGTTCAGGAGCATTCATCTTTTTTTGTCTTTTGAATTTTACTGAATCTTTTAACTACGCAACATCTATTACATTCTTGCATTTAAGCTCTATCATTTTGTTTTCGAAGATTAACCTTGTTTCTCTCCAATTTCTTTTTTCTTCCCCCTTTTCCCTCACCCCCCAGAATTTTGAGAAAGCAAGCAAAAAAAAGCCTGTTATAAGCATGTATATATTAAAGTGAAATAGAATTTCTCATTGGTCATGTCTCAAAAGAATACATCTCAATCTATGCTCGGAATCCTGAACCAAGTCTGTCATCTCTTTGTCATGGGGTGGGCAGCATTTTTCATCATTACTTCTCAGGAGTTTTGCTTGGTTATTGTGTTGAGCAGAGTTCTGAAGTTTTTTTCTTTTTAGTATTTTGTTTTAATCAGCCAAGATCAGCCTTCTGACCTCCCCCTCTCCCTTTCATTTTGTATTCTGAGTCCTACACCTCTGTATCAAGAGGTGGGTAGCATGCTTCATCATTAGTCCTCTGGAATCCCAATTAGTCATTATGCTAATAAGAGTTCAACACAATAGTATTCCATCATATTTACGTACCATAACTTTGTTCATTCATTCCCAGATTTGTGAGCACCCCTTCAGATTCCCATTCTTTGACACCTTAAAAAGAGTTAAAAATATTTTAATAACATTTTTAGAATTTACTTTGTTTAGATCTAATTTACTTTGTTTAGATCTAATCTTTCCCTTAGTTTACTCTCCTGCTAGCTCCCAGCTGTATGTTTGCATCTTCTTCCTTATTTTGATCAGTTCATGCCTCCCCCACCTTCTGCTTCTTGTATAGATGTCTATTTGTACACTCTAATTAAGTGAGTCAATTTCCCCCTAACCTTCATTTCCCTTTCCTCCTTTATACTCCCAAGTATGTTCCTTTTCTTCTCTCTTTTTATTTTTTTTTCTTAAGATCATCAAGATATAACAGAACCAATCCTAGGGCTTGTCTAATTGGATTCCCTCTATAATAGACCTGATGAGGATAGAGGGGACACATATATCATCCCCCTATCTATTAATGTTAAGCAGTTTATCTTTGTTTGAAGTGGGCAACAGAATTATCATTTAGCATTTTTCCCTGTTACAGTGCCCCCCTGTACTTCAGGGGGTTCCTCAATATGAGTCTAAGACCTCTTTTTGCCCTGGTGCACAACCATTCCCTAGGAGCTGAAGTACTCCTTGTGTGGCATCCTCCTGGTTTGACCCCATTTGCAGTGTCGAAGGATTCACTGTGATTTTTGCTTCATTTCTCCATCAGAATTCAGTCTCGTGCCTTTTCTAGATCTGTTAAGATGTGTTTGTGGAGATCTTACTGCATTGCTTCATATCACTCTGCTATCTTGGTTCTGCCCTTCACCATTCCTTTGAAAAAAATATACCGCATTTTTGGTCTCATACTAGAAAGTAGGTTTGACTTAAAGATTTGAAGTAGTAATTTTTGAATTGAGCTGTCTTGGAGACAGTTTTTTATATCCTAGAGAAATAAGATGCATTAAATAAATGTTCTAGAAAGTTTACACATTACTGTATCTTCAAATATTCTAATAATTTCAATTATTACACATAATTATTTGTAGAAAAAGTCCTTGAAGAAAAGTAACTTGAACAGTAAGTTATTAGAAATTGGGAAAAATATTGTTCCTGCATCATGAAGTTACTTTGCATTTACTCATCCGTGTATATGTTATTTACTTGCAATACAGTGTGAGAATATCTTGTTTTGAGGACATCCTATTTCAATTTTGTCTTTATATCCTCAGTATCTGACTCAGGATCTAGCAGACAGCTGCTTAAATGCTAGATGCACTAAACTGGACATTCAAACGATCCTAGCTCTAGCTATCCTATTCTATATACCTTCCTCTTGTGCTTAAATTTGTTCAGACTACAACCAGAGATACAGTTCTCATTTTTCCTTAGCTCTTTTGAATAGCGAACAGTGAATAGGAAGCATATCTGCTGTGGTTGAAAGTACATTGTATTGAAAGCTAAAGATCTTGGTATAAATCTGGCTTCTGCCAGTAACTAAGTATATGACCTTAGGTACAATAAGTAAAATTGCTTTACAAAGCAAAAAAATAACTTTCTTGGACATATGTTCATCTGTAAAATGAGGGGATTAAAAATATCTAGTCATTTCCTTCCTTCCCTTTCACTTTCTCCTACCCTTATCTGCCTCTTCTCATCTCTATGGAAGGAGAAAATATTTACTTGCCTTGTTCCATTTCCATTTTCAGAATCTACAGGTATTTGGAAAAATATAAAAATATAAAACTCTTTATGTAGGCATATGATTTTAAGAACAAAATGAATTCATTTTATATGAAATATTTTCTGTAGGTTTTTATGCTTCTATATCATTTAATATTTTAATTTTATTTTTGCTTCTTATACTTACTGTGTTATCAGGCAATGTGCTAAATGCTAGGGATACAAATAAAGGTAAAATATAATCTCTTCTCTCAAATGACTCACAATCCAATGGGAAAAGGGGCAGCTAGATAGCATAGTGAATAAAGCAATGGCCTTGGAGTCAGGAGGATCTGAGTTCAAATTTAGCCTCACATACTAACTTTGCCCCCCTTTATGCCACTTTGATATGGGCATAGCAGCACTAGAGAGGGCCACATAGAATTGAAGATTTTTTTTATGAGTTTCTGTGGTTAAGGAATTTGTCACGTAGTGCCCAGTATACTAGTAATGACCCTCTTTTAGGGTAGGTCTAACTAATTTTTAGTTGCAATTGGAACCATATTCAAAATTTTTTTTTCCTTAAGAGAACTTGCTAACATGTAGACTTTATCTCCATAGTCTGAGAATTCAGGGTTGTCTTCCATGCTGTGATGAGTGATTGGTGTAGGACTGTGATGCGTGTTAGAAATGCATAAATGTAAAGGATTTAGGAAAGTTATCATGTTTAAAAGTATTTGAAGTTAAATTGGCATATGGCAAACCAATTAACACATTCTCTAGTCTGTTCTAGGCAGCATATTCATCTTTACAGGAAGATGATTCCCTAACCACAGTTCCAGCTATGAGACTGATATTTTTAATGCGTTTAAAATCAAACTCTTTAAAGGATATATGTGAAGTAAAATGGAAGTTATGTAGGAAAAAAAATTGTGTTAAGAAAAATATTCCAAAAAACAGGCAAGCTTGGGAAACATTTTGGTTTTTCAATTATATTTAAAATGGGGATCTGGTTCTTTAGTATTTTGGTTATAGTAAGAATACCAAACTTGACATGCTACACATTCCTTAATAATGTTTTCACTAGGTCATTGGGAAAGGATTTTATATTTAGAATACTATCCATTAGTAATTGATTAAGCTAATGTTTAAAGATAGTCTACAAACTGAAATTCTTAGTGTATTCACTCTACTCTCTTTTCTACCACCTTGCTGCCATTACTATAGCAGCAGGTAGAAGGGGGTTACACAGGACTGAGACCATTTCATATTCTTCATTGTTTTGTGGATTGATGAGTCTTTTTTATAATTCACTAGGCCAGTCCTTAGCTTAGAGGAAGATTTCATTTATTTGATGGAGCTATGTTTGAAGCTTTTTAACGATGTTGAAACCTGCTCTGCCTTGTACTCTCTCAAATGGGGAGATCTATATTTGATTCTAATTAAAACACTATTTAGCTGCAACTAACCTGCTGGCTTTATTTAAGAGAATAAAAAAGAAGAGAAAAATATCAGCAAAACCAATCAGTGAATGGAAAATATCTGTAAATATATGCACTGTTCCACACCTGTGAATCCCTACCAACTGTTTAAAGAAGTAGAGGAAAGTATCTTCTCATATCTCTTCTTTGGAGCCGTGTTTGTTCTTTGTAATTTTGTAGACTTTGTTTTTGTTTTTATAAAATTATAGTGATAGCTTTTCTTTTTATATTCAATTTTTCCTTCTCCATTTCCCAGAGATCTATTCTATATGGTAATTTTTTTTAACAAGAGGAAATAATTCAGTAAATACATCAAAAATGATTCTGAAAACACATGGACCTACTACTACCTCTGCAAAGGGAAAAGGAATAAGGATTTCTAAGTGCCTAAGAGAGCTTGTCCTTAGTACCTTACAGATGTTATCTTATTTGAGTGGCAAGAAATATCTTCTCATATTTCTTTTTTGAGTTCATGCTTACAACAATCAGTTTTCATTTGTCTCATGCTTTTTCCATGATGGTTTTGTTGGTTTTCATTTACATTGTTGTCATTTTGAATATTATTTTCATGTCTCTTTATGTAACTGCACCAGTTTATGTTAAATCTTTCCATCCTTCTCTGTATTCAACATATTCATTGTTTCTTAGAGTACAGTAAGAGTCCCTCACACCATTTTCTGTTTGTACATTTCTCAAGGGCAGCCATGGTCTTTCTTTCTGCTTGTATTTGTATTCCCAGAGCTTAGCATCATGTCTGGCACATAGTAAACACTTAATAAATGCTAGTAGATATGACTGTATTTCTAGAAACCAACAAGGAAGACCAACCGTACTCATCTCACTTGGTGACCTCATTACTTTTCATAGGTTTAATTATCATCTGTGCAGATGACTTTCTGTAGTACAGATCTACCCGCGAAATGTCCTCTTAGCTACATAATAGGCTAAATAGGCTAAACTTCCTGTTGGACATTTTGATTTATATGTCCTGCTGAGGTCTTAAATTTCAACACATCCAAAGCAGAATTCATCATCATTCTTTCCAAATCTGTATCTTCTGTAAACTTCCCTCTCTGTGAAGGTACCACCATCTTTCCAAGCACTCAGGCTCACAACCTTGACAATGTACTCAACTGCTCACTCCTTCTTTTTCTTATATATATTTTTATTCACACACACTCACACAACACACATACGTATGTATGTATATATGTAAAATTGCTTGCCAAACAGTTCTTTTTATTGACATTTTTAAAGAATTCACTTCATTTCCTTTTTCTCTCCTCATGTGCTCCATGCCTTCATCACCCCTCACATGGACTGTTGCAGTAGCTTTCTATGACCTTCATGCCTCCGGTTTCTCCCTCCCTAATCAATCTGCCACAAAGCTGACCAAATGATTTTCTTAAACTATAGGTTTCACCAGTGCACTGTTAGACTCAAGAAGTGTCTCCCTTTTACATTTAGGATTAAATATAAAGTTCACTTTTAGCTTTTTGAAATTTTTCACAGCCTGGTTACAACATACCTTTCCAGCTTCATTATATTTTGCTGCCTTCCCATGTCCTTTTTGGTCCAGCCCTACTAACCTTTTTGCTATTCTTCATATGCTATACTCCCATCTCTTGCATCCACTTGCCTTTGTGCTCTGTCATGCCTGTAATGCATTATTTCTGCCCCTTAGAATTCCATTTCTTTAAAACTCAACTCCACTTTACACCTTGTGCTTATTTTATATATATGTATTTAAAGTTATAAATGTTGTCTCGATTGAATGTAAGCTATTTTTTGAGGAGCTTTTCCTCATATATTCCATTTCATTTCTTCTTTCCATGCCTTTGCATAGCATGTCTTCCGTGTTTGGATTGCACTTCCCTTTCATCTACACCATGTAGAATACTATCAAAGTTAAAACAGAAGCCAGTCAACTACTGTGAGATGACTTTTTGATACTTCCATTTAATTATCCAATCCTCCTCCTGTTACATTTTGTCTGTATTTATTTTGTATATATTTTCTATATACTTACCTGTATTCATGTTGTTCACCTTAAATAGAATGCAAGCTCCTTGAGAGCAGGAACTGTTTAAGGGCATGTTCCCAGCACCAAGTACCAGCACATAGCGGCCCCTTACGCTTTTTGAATGAACGAATGAGCACAAATATAAATTCACTGTGATAAATTGTTGTGCACAGCATTCTTCCTTTCAGGTTTTTGAAAAATTGACAAAAGTCTGGAATTCCTCTCCATCAACTTGTTATGCCTTGTGATGAGGCCCTTGTGTGAAGGGACTACTTCTTACTGATAACATCAGTGGTGAGACCAGTAATGATATCTATATCCAAAGGTCCAAAGAGTAAAGTAATTACTCATACCATATAAATGCATGAACTATTTATTAGTCGTTCTTGTTTTGAATGGCAAGTTTATGTAGTTTTGTACACCAGATCTTAATATATACCATGAGATATACCATACTTCAGAATCCCAAACAGTTCTTAGCATTATAATTTTGTTTATAGTTTGACTAGAAAATGTTGCACAGAAGTGAAGATGATACTACTATATGCTCTATGGCCAGAATTATTTGAGGATTTCAAGTACTGCTTAGAAAAAAAATTGCCCTAAACGAATTCTGAAGTACAGTTATGGTTATCATTCAAATCTTCATAATGATTAAAGTCTGTTTGTGAAGTCTTACCTTGTTGAGGACTGTTCGATTTTTGCAAGAAGTCTTTAGAAAGAATAGTAATGAAGATGTGTTTCATCTTATAAATTTAATAGCATCAAATTTAATTCAATTAAACAAACACTTATTAAACACTGTGACAATGCCACTGTGTTAAATAAGTTGGGAGACAAAGATGAAATAAGACACAGCCCCTTCCCTCAAGGAATTGACAGTCTGAAGAGCTCATAACAAACCATCAAATAATTGAGCCCCTGCTGTGTACAAAGGACTGAATATAACATGATGCTTTTCCTTGTAACACTTACATTATATCCTAATAGGGTATGCAACAGTGAACTGAAGCGCAAATTCTAATTGTTGTACCCTCCTTTTTTTTTAATCATTTTTTAAAGTCACACTATGCTCATCATTAGTCACATTTCCTTCCATGCCTTTGTTTTTAAAAAGCATTTATTTTTTATTTTCATTTTAGAAAACATTTTGAGTTCTAAATTCTCTCTTCCTCCTCCCTGATGTCAATTATACATGAAAAACCATTCAAAAGATATTTCCATATTAGCCATGTCGAAAAAAAGCAAGAAAAATGAAAAATAAAAGTGGTAACATTATGGTTCAATCTGCATTCAGCTTTCATCAGTTTTTCCTTTGAACGTGGCAGCATTTTTCATCATAAGTCCTTCAGAATTGTCTTGGATCATTGTATTGATCAGAGTCGTTAAGTCTTTCACAGTTGTATCATTGTATCATATTTCTACTACTGTGTACCATGTTCTCCTAATTCTGCTCACTTTACTTTGCTTCAGTTCCTAAAAGTTTTCCCAGCTTATTTTTGAAACAATTCTGCTCATCGTTTCTTATAGTACAATAGTGTTCCATCACAAGCATGTACCACAGCTTATTCATCTATTCCATAATTGTTGGGCATCCCCTAATTTCTAATTCTCTGCCACAAAAAGAGCTGCTATAAATATTTAAATATAGGCTCTTTCCCTTTTTCTTTTAAAATTATTAATCTCATTGGGATACAGTAATGGTATTACTAGGTCAAAGGGTATGCAGTTTTATAACCCTTTGGGCATAGTTCTAAATTGTTCTCCAGAAGGCTTGAATCAGTTCACAATTCCTACAGTACTACATTAGTGTCCTTGCTTTTCCACATCCACTCTAGCATTTGTCATTTTCCTTTTCTATCGTTTTAGCTAATCTGATTGGTGCTAGGTGGTACTGTAGAGCATTATTTTTTCATATTGACCATAAATAGCTTTGATTCCTTTTTCTTTTGAAAACTGCCTATTTTGTCTATTTCTCAATTATATATTTACTCTTTGATAATTTATCAGGTGAAGAATGACTCTTTTTATAAATTTGACTTAGTTCCCTATATGTTTAAGAAATGAGGCCTTTTATTAGAGAAATGCTATAAAAATTCCTTCCTAGTTTTCTTTTTTTACTTATCATTTTGACTGCATTGAATTTGATTGTGCAAAACCTTTTAAATTTCATATCCCCAGATCTCTTCATTTTGTTTTCCATGATCCTCTGTTTCTCTTCTTTGGTCATAAAGTCTTTCCTTATCCATAGGTCTGACAAATAAAATTTTCCATACTCTCCTAATATTTATGTTGCCACCTTTTATGTCTAAACCGTGTACTCATTTTAACCTTATCTTGGTATATGGTGTTAAGCTGTTAGTTTATACCTAGTTTCTACCAAACTACTTTCCAGTTTTCCTAGCAATTTTTGCCAGATAATGTGTTCTTGCTCCCAAAGCTTGGATCTTTGGATTTGTCAAACACTGATCATTTCCTGCTGTGTATAGTGTACCTAATCTCTTACCCTGAGCTGCCATTACATTTCTTAGCTAATACCAAATTGTTTTAAAGATTACCACTTTGTGATATAATTTGAAATCTAATACTGCTAGATCACCTTCCTTCATTTTTGTTTTCATTGATTACCTTCATATTCTTGACCTTTTGTTCGTCCAGATGAATTTTGTTATGATTTATTTCCAGCTCTTTAATACTTGGGTAGTTTGATTGTTATGGCATTGAATAAGTAAGTTAATTTAAATTTTAAAAGTAAATTAATTTAGGTGGAGTTGCCATTTTTATTATATTTGCTAGGACTACTCATGAGCAATTAATATTTTATTGTTCAGATTTGTCTTTATTTGTGTGAAAAGTGCTTTTTAATTGTGTTTCTCTTGTTCCTATGTATGTTTTGGCAGATAGAAATATCTCTACTTATTTTGTGCAATCTATAATTATTTCAGATTGAATTTATCTTTATATATCTTCCTCTTAGACTTTGTTGGTTACATACCACACACACACACACACACACACACACACACTGTTGATTATTTTATTTATTTTGTATCCTGTAACTTTGCTAACTATAATTGTTAATTGTTCCAACTAATTTTTTAGTTAATTCTGTAGGATTCTTTAAGTATACCTTTATATTATCTCTAAAGACGGATAATTTTGTTTCCTCATTGCCTGTTCTGGTTCATGTGGAGCTGGGCATTTTTTCTTAACGACTTTATTTATGGCCTGTTCAATTTGTTTTTTCTAAGATAGGGTTATTTAAATATTCTTTTTTCTCTTCTTTAATCTGGACAGTATGTTTTGGTAAATATTCATCCATTTCACTTAGATTGTCAAAATTCATTCACGTGTAATTGGGCAAAATTATTGCTTTAATTTCATTTTCATGAATGGTGCATTCATTTATATAATTTTTATACTGGCAATTTGGTTTTTTAATTGATTAATTTATTCATTTGAAAAAATTATATTTATTTTTGGTTTATAACATTCATTTCCATAAGATTTTGAATTACAAATGTTCTCTCTGTCTTTCCCCTACCCACCACCCCAAAACAGCAATCCCACTGAATACACCTTCCCCCAGTCTGCTCTCTGCTATATCCTTCCCCATTCCCCCTCCAACTTTCCAGTAGGGCAAGATGGATCTCCATACCCCATGTCTGTATATCTTTATTTCCCAGTTGCATGAAAAAAAATTTTTTTTTAACATTTCATTTTAAAACTTTGGATTCCAGATTCTTTCCCTTCTTCCCTCGTTACCTACCCTTACTGGGAAGATAAGCAATTCAATATAGGTTGTACATGTGTAGTTACGCAAAACATTTCCATAGTGGATATATTGTGAAAGACTGACTATATTTCCCTCCATCCTATCCCACCCCCCACTTGTTCCATTTTCTACTCTGACCCCGTCCCTTTTCAAAAGTGTGTGTTTCTAACTACCCTTTCCCCCAATACGCCCTCCCTTTTATCATCTCCCGTCTTATCCCCTTCCCCCCTACTTTCCTGTATTGTAAGATAAGCAATTTAGTGTGTATGTTATTCCCTCCTTAAGCCAAATTCAATGTAAGGTTGACCCATTCCCTTTTACCTTCCTGTTCTTCCCCTCCATAGTAACAGTTTTCCCTTGCCTCTTTTATATGAGATAATTTACCCTATTTTGTCTCTCTCTACCTCCTCTCTCTACCTGAGCCAAAACATACATAGGAACAAGAGAAACACAATTACATCATCCCTTCCTATTCAGTTGATCCTGTGCCTTCTGTCTGTGTATACCTGTACCCATATATACACACACTCACATATGTATTCATACTCATATATACCCTCCTATATAGACATATGTGTATGTATACATATATATACACACACACACACACATATCTACATATATGTCTATATGTATATTCTCTTAACCTATCCTCATACTGAGAAAAGTTTCATAAGTTACAAATGATCATTTTTCCATGTTGGCATGTAAATAGTTCAACTTTGATAAGTTCCTTATGATTTCTTTTCAGTGTTTACCTTCTCATGCTTTTTGTATTTGAATGTCAAATTTTCTATCAAGTTTTGGTTTTTTCATCAAGAACGCTTGAAAGTCCTCCACCTCATTGAATGACTGTATTTTCCCCTGAAACATTATACTCAGTTTTGCTGGGTAGGTGAGCATTTAATATTTATGCTTTTCTGCCCTAATATGTCAGTTTTTGTGAGTGTTCCATCAACAACTGAGAAAAAAAGGCATATTCCTTTCCCATTCAGTTTTCTCTGGAGGTCTATCATATATAAGTTTTCTAAACTCCTACTTTTTTTCTTATTTTATGGTTAGATTAATCTAGTTCTAAGAAGAAAATGTGAGGTTCCCCACTACTAAAGTTTTACTATTTTTTTTTCTGTAATTCATTTCCATTTTCCTTTAAAAATTTGACATCTCTGCTGTTTGGGGTACATATGTTTTGCATTGATATTACTTAATTATCTCTAATCCATTTTGCTGTTGGCTTCAGTTTGTTGGGTGAGTTCATCATATTGAAATTCACAGTTATGCTTACTAAGTGTACATTTCACTTTCTTTTCTTCTATTTATCCCTTTCTCTATTTTTACCATGTGCCTTCTCTAAAGTATCTTTTGCTTTTGACCTCTGCAGTTAAAAAAAAATCTGCTCTCTTGTTTATCATTTTTAACCCCTGTTTTCCCCCTTTTCTCATCTTCTTCCCCTCCTGCTTCCATGTTGGATATTTTTATACCCAAATGATTATGTATATGTGTTCTTGCATCTTTGAACCAGGTTTTTTTTTTTTTTTTTTTTGCTTTTTGGAGGGCAGTTGGGGTTAAGTGACTTGCCTAAGGTCACAGGGCTAGTTTTTTGTGTTAAGTGTCTGAGGCCAGATTTGAACTCAGGTACTCCTGACTCCAGGGCTGGTGCTCTACTCACTGCGCCACCTAGCCGCCCGAACCAGTTTTAATAAGGGTGAGGTTCACTATTGCACAGCCATCTCCCTCACATTTTCCCCTCCAATGTAAAAGTTTTTCCTTGCATGCCTTTTTCATGTGAGATAATTTCCCCCTCCTTTCCCTCTTCTCTCAGTGTATGCTTCTTTATAACCCTTTCATTTTTTTTTTTAAGGTCCTCTCAACATAGCCTACTCACTTATGCCCTTTGTCTATGAAGACTCCTTTCAACTTACCCTCATAATAATAAAGTTCTTAGGAGTCATATATATCATCTTCCCATATAGAATGTAAACAGCTTAGCCTTCAAAGTCTCTTTACAAAGTTAACTTGTTATGCTTTGTGTTTGGATGTCATAATTTCTATTCAGCTCTGGTCTTTTCATCAGGAATGCTTACACGTCCTCTGTTTTATTAAGTGCCCTTTTTTTTCCTCAGAAGAGTTTGCCTCAGTTTTGTGAGATAGATTATTCTTGGTTAATTTTAGATTAGGATTAATCCTAGTTACTTTGCCTTTTGGGATGTTATATTCAAACCCCTCCCCTGCTCCTTTAACATGGAAGTTACTAAATTTTGTGTGAAAGAATTATGGTATCTGAATGGTTTCTTTTTGGCTATTTGCCAAATTTTTTCCTTAACCTGGAAACTCTGGAATTTGGCTATAATATTCCTGGGATTTTTCTTTTGAATCAGTAGATTCTTTCTATTTCTATTTTATCTTCTGGTTCTAAGTTATGTGGGCATTTTTCTTTTCTAATTTCTTGAAATATGATTTCTGTGTTCCTTTTTTTGATCATGACTTTCAGATGATCTAATGATTCTTAAATTTTCTTTCTTTGATCTGTTTTCCAGATTAGTTGTTTTTCAGTGAGATAGTTCACATTTTTTCCATTCTTTTTCTTCGTTTTATTGTTTCTTGATTCCTCATGGATTCATTAGCTTTCACATGCCCAAGTAATTATTTTCTCCAGTAAACTTTTGTACTTCTTTTTCCATTTTTCCGAATTCTGATTTTTAAGGAGTTCACTGAAGAGGTAAAGTTTTGTACCACTTTTTCCATTTCACCTATTTGTTTTTAAGGAGTTCTTTTCCTTAGTGAATTTTTATCCCTATTTTACCGTTTGACCAATTCTGTTTTTTAAGGTGTTATTTTCTTCAATATTTTTTGTACTGCTTGCCAAGCTGTTGACTCTTCCTAATTTTCTTGTACCACTCATTTCTAGTCTCAGTTTTTCCTCTGCCTCTCTAATTACTTTCTTTAGCTCTCTTCCTGGTCTGTTCCTTGGTCTGTTTATCCAGGAAACCACACTACTTTCCTGTAGCTTCATGTGCTAGTTCTCCCCTCTGCCTTGAAGCTGTGATTAGGACCTCTGTTCTCCTGCTCCCTCAAGTGCTTATTTGCATTAGGGTCCTGTGCCCAGTGCTAGCTCAGGGTCCTTTGTAATCTTTCTAATCAGTTGTTTTACACTGCCCACCTTACTGCCTCTGAACTTTGAGCCTTAGAAGCTGCTGCTTCCACTACAACAGCCACCACCAAGGCCCGTAGCTGATGCTGTCTCACTGTGTGTGCTCCATGCACACACATGGAGCTCCATGCTGGGTTGAGTTGGGTTACTTAGAGCTCCATGCTCCAAGGGCCGGATGAATGTCTCACCCTAGTTTCTGCTGACTCCGTTCCTCCAAACTTTGATTTTAGATATAATTTTAAAGTTGTTTGGAGGGGAATGTTGGGAGAGGTAAGCTGGATTGCTACCTTTAGTCTGCCATCTTGGGTCTGCCTCCTCCTTTATGAGTTTTTCATGACTTGCTATAGCTCCTGCCTCCTGCATTCAAGAACTGGTAACCTTCTGGTCCTGAGTATCCTCATTTAGCTAAGGATGGTCTTCATTCAGTAGAAATTGTCTGTCCTTGAACTGACATTAAAAACCATTTCAGCTTACTAGGTCCTAATTTCTGTAGGTTATAACCCATCAGAACTCTGCCATGATGAGGCGTGAGTAGGACTTTAGTGGTCAAATAATGAATGCTGTAAAGCTTAGGATAATGCAGAAAAGCATTTGTAAGATTTTGACCTGCTCACTTGCTATTTCATATTATGGGATGTTTTGGGGTTTTTTTTTAATCTTTTGCTAGGTTCAGGGAGCCAGTTTCCGAGGTTGGAAAGAAGTGACTTCATTGTTTAATAAAGATGATGAACAGCAACTACTAGAAAAATGTAAATCTCCAAAGTTTAAAGGGTAAGTAGTAAAAGATTGTCCAAAAAAATTAACATTGAAAGAATAAGTAGGGAAACAGACTTGAATAAAAAAAGTAAATGTTATTGTGTCTTGTTTAATTATATTAAAATGTATCTGCATCTTAATTTTCAAGCATTTGGGGATATTTTTGTTGTTTGGTCATTTGAGTCATGTCTGACTCTTTGTGACCACTTCTCCAGCTCATTTTACAAATGAAGAGCTGAGGGCAAACAGGGTTAAGTGACTTGGATAGGGTTACACAGCTAGAAAGTGTCTGAGGCCAGATTTGAGCTCATCAGGATGAGTCAGCCTGATTTGAAGCCCAGTGCTCCATCCACTGTGCCACCCTACTAAGCCTTGAGACAAGTGGTAGTAGTTTTATTTTTAAGGAACTGTGCTCAGTCAACAAATTAGCTATATTTATGATGTTACAATTATTTGTTATACTTGTAAACCTTTCAGAATGTCTTTTTATCTTTTCCTATAAATTAACCAATTGAACTATTTTTAACATCTTGGTATCTATATTTTAAACAAATTGCATTTAGTTTGATATCATTTTGAAATTTTGGCACTTTTTTGTTGCTGTGTTACTGCAAAATGACATCTTGAAGTTAGCTATTAAACTTGAATTTTAAACTAATTTCAACTAATTAATTAGCCTTTAAGCAACTTCAGTGGTACTGAAGCATAAAAAGGGACTAGAAGATAAAACAAACTACCTTAGAAATTAGTTTTAGTGGCTTTATAAATATATACATTACCATGTACATATAAAATGCTTTTATTATAGATTATTAGACGGGAAATACCAATATGTACATTTTAAAAAGATGAATTGACTGGAATTACTTTTCTTTATTCTAATAATTATTACAACCTTTCATTTTACTTTAGCTAAGTAGATTTGATCTAAACAACATTCTTTTCTGGATGAGCTGGTTTCAGTAAGTCCTGTTAATAGGCAAAATGATAAACTAGGTAATTTTTAAAACTTTCTTTCAATCTTCTCATGTCATGGAACGCTTTACCAATTCTAGCTATAGTTTACTTTGTGGAATATAAATGATTTCCTGAATTTTAGGTATTTAAAGAAAATAAAGCCACTTGCTTAGGGGGAGAATCCTAGTTAAAGGCATTCCATTCAACTCCTTTCTTTAAACTGAAAACCACCTCTTGATTATAACCTATATTTTTGTAGTCATTCCTCAGTGTTTTGAAACTATTAATATATTTTTACCATTTCACACTGTAATAGTATATAAAACTGATCCTTGCATTGTTCCTTACCCCTAATGTTTTTTCATGGAAACTGTTAATGAAGTTAAGTGGAGTCTGACTCAGATTTCTGAATTCCTTAAGGTAAATTGTATACAGCAGTGGTTTCAAACTCAAATAGAAACAGAGGCCACTAAACTACACATAAAGATCCTTGTGGG
>CM053595.1:175070894-175089378 GCA_028646575.1 Pseudocheirus occidentalis
CTTTTGATAAATCTCAACAAACTTAATTTTTGTTATTGGGATTTTAGATTCCTTGGGAATATTAATTTTGTAAATTTAAATTTTTGAAGAATGCTCTCAAAATGATTTTAGGAGCTCCCCCAGTTAAAAACTACCTGATTATTTTATGTCTAATTTTTTAAAGTATTGTTTTGATTAGAAGCATACACATTTTAAAGTGTCTTTTGGAGAAAGTTGTTCAATATTTAACATTTTCATTTACCTCAGAACTAACTTAAGAATAAAAGAAGATGTGAAGACTGAAAAGAAATCTGGATTTTGGGACAATTTGGTGTTAAAACAGAATATTCAATCTAAGAAACCAGATGAGATCGAAGGATGGGAGCCACCTCAGATTACTCTTGAAGATCCAGTCACTGATGTAGGTGATTCTTCTAGGGACCATCTCTCCTGGCCAGGTTGGGAAGATGAGACTAAAGGTTCCACTAAATACACCAACCTGAGCAGCTCAGGGAACAGTTCCAGGTGGAGTATCAAATCAGCTGGAAAATTGGTCAGCATTAGACGGCAGAGCAAAGGTAACCTTACTGATAACTGGGAAGAATTAGAATGATAATGACAATTTGAAATACTTCATAAATGAAAATGTTTCTTGATGTCTCTGTATAGTCAAACCAAAATTTGCTCAATATTGCACCCCGTATGCTTAGTTTTGTTCAGATTCTTATAAATATTTTCTGTTACTTTTAATTAGTATATCAGTGGATGATTCATCTGTTTTCTTCAGTTAAAAACGAACAGAAAACCTCTTTTGTGCCTATTTTTCACATTTGAAATTTTCCAGTATCAGATTGTTGAGATAACCAAAAATACTGTATTTCCTTTGTGAATGTATACACTGGTTTTGAATTTGACTGCCTTATCTAGAAACTCCTAGGCTCTTGGGATCTCAAGACTTCTGAAGCTACAGATGTTAATTTTGGATGATTTCCATTAAAAAACCAGTGTTAATTTGTAATTTGCCACAAAACTTTTCATGCCATAGTTCTAATTCCTAGGGGTTTTTTTGGTCTGAGAATTGTCTTTCCTTTTTTTTTTTTTAATTAGGCATTCTGCTTCTGTTTGTATGTTGTATGAAGTATTAAGACCTTTAGCAGTTGTACAGTTCTCTTCCATTGCCAGAAATTTGCAATCAGAAAGTCAGTAAGTCTTCCAAAGGTTAGACTAAAAATAACTTAATTTAGGGGAAAAAAATCTAAATTTGCATTTAAAAAAAACTTGTTTAAACAGTTAAATAGGAAAGCAAAGGGTTATAATTGAGTGTAATAAATCAAATAAAAAATATTCATTCAACGTCTGTGGGAAAATAGCTTCTTGTTTGCACATGAATAGTAATGATTTTGGTTTTGTTTTATTTTTCCTTAGTTCTTCTTGACTTTTAAATATTGATCTTATTTTTAAATTATTTATTTTAAAGTCACTGTGCTTTTATGTTTTGGGGGTGACTAAGGAATGATAGAGTATGTGCTAACTACATGTCTTGGTACTCTTATTTTAATTTGGGAATTAAATTGTTATACTTCTGTTTGTTATAGATTTCAAACTTTTTAAAAACTGTAAGTGCCTCTTTTTCTATTATAACCACAGATTCGGGTTTAATTTTCAAAATGATGTTCTTAATGTAATGGGTGTTAGTTACATCTTATCTTGTAAAAAAAATGCCTATTTTTAGCAGAAAAATAATTTATGGCTGATCCATTATTATCCACTATGGAGTTATTTCTTGAAGTAAAAAATGTTTAAATCTCTAAACTTTTATTGTTGTCTTTAACTATGTGCTCATGTCAGATTAGCAATATGCCACTTCACCAGGGATGCTTAGATAGCTTTTATCTGATTGACCAACTTGAGGGGGAAAAAAAGTCATAACTTTTATTGATAAAGAATAGTTTTTTTCTTGGGATTTTTTCAGGAGGAAGTATATGCTTTAAAACATGTAATTTACCAACCTTGTTATACTGTACTCTCCCAGTCCCCTGCAGACCATATAATGCAATTGTATTTCTGTGTAGCTCAGTTTAAATGGACTTTCCAATTAACATCTCTGGAAAATCTGAACATGCCTAATAGTAAAACTACTAAATATATAAAGAATTCTAAAAATTCTATGTTTTAGAAAAAAAGATTTTCTTTGATAAGAATAGTCAGAAGGATGCTATATTATAAAAATATACATGAAATAATTTTGATTAGGGGTTTTTTTGTTCATAATATAATAGAAAGCTTGGTTAATACTGTGCTACTTAGCCTTGTTGAAGAAGAAAAATAATTTGCCTCAGGTAAATAAATTGATATTTGGTTTTTGTCTCTATCATCTTTGTAGCAGTTTGCGAAAATTATATAAGGATGTATTCCATAATTTATAGATCCATTTAGTAATCCATTCATTAAAAAACAGTTTAAGATCAGAAGCACTGTTTTGACATGTTTTCTGCCAATGCTGACATAAAACAATAGAAACAAATCAGTTGCAGACCTTATAACAACCCTTTAGCTGAGGAGAGAGGTCAGGAAATGCCATTACTTTTTTTCCTCTTTGGTGGAGTTCTGTTATACCATGACCAATAAGGATTGCTATGCCTTGCATAGTTTGTTGTCAAGTGCCTGTACCTTTTAAAGTATTTGTGATGCACAGCTGGACAAAGAGCCCTATATAATTATGAAAAATTTCCCTTAATCTGGAGTAAAAACTATATTTAGGTCAGAATTTGTTGTATAACTTAAATAAATTTTTCTTTCGTACAGATGAAACATATTAAAGTAAAATATCAATGTTTTCTGACATTGTTTCTGATTTTAAAGTAAAATGATTATGTTGTGATTTTAATATAATATAATATAATAGTTTCTTTTGAAGAAAATTTCACTAAAGTGAATTTTTCTTTTGTTCTTTTCATAGGCATTTCATTAAATCTCTTAACCAAAAAATGTTGAGGCCTTAGTTTGGGTTTTAAATGTTTATATATTCTGAATGTGATCAGGAATGCTGGATGCATGCAACAGGAATAGAATTTAATTTCTTAATGCTTTGATTTTGATGAGAAATTGGTCATGCTCTTAAAAGAATTAATTTTGAGGTTATACAAAAATATTTTTACTTAAATCTTTTCCCCCATTGTCAGTTTGCATGATTATTAGCTTTTACTTAAGTTAATGTGTCAGATGACTGTAATAAATCACATAGTGACTTGACTTTTTTTAGCCTCATTTTCAAATGCAAGTAATACTTGTAGAATTTTCACATAAATAAAGAAATAATTTAAACTGGAGTATCATGATTTTTAATTTTCATATTTCCTTGAGTAGCATTTTCTTTTAGGTATATCAAAATTGTCACAATAATCGTGGATGGTGGGACCTGCCTCTAAAATACTTTTCTTGATATGTGACACAGGTGGGTATCAGGTGTTCAAGTATGAATTGATTTTCTTTAAACTTTAAAAACTTTAAAGTTTTAAAGAATAGTTACTTACTATACAAAAGGTTCTAAATCTTTTTTGTTGCCGTGGACCTCTTTGGTAATCTAGTAAAAACTTTGGACCCCTTCTCTGAATAATATTTTTAAATGCATAAAATAAAAGATAGAAGATTACAAAGAAAAAACCCAAAGGTTTGCAAAAATAAGGATGTACTTTTTTTTTTAATACCCAAGTTCAGAGACCCTTTTGCCTAGAAGCTAGGTCCTTAAATCCTTTGGACTGCTTTTCTTTCACATGCCTTATGATCATTGTCCCTAAAATTTAGACAAATTTACAGAGTGATTCCTCCTTGGCCTCAGGATTGTTTGCTAGGATAAAAGAATTAGGACTGGAGGGGACCTCAGGAGTCAACTAATTAGTCAAGCTCCATCATTTTAAAGATAAAGCCCAGGGACTTTAATGTTAAAACTAAGTACTGGATACAATAGTGAATGAATCGCATGCATACACTGGGATACAAAATTAGGTATGTGAAACTGGAAATCCCATTTGAGTCATCATCTCTGATAATGGAAAGAATTTTCATATTAAAAAGCTATATTTCATATGTTTATATATGATACATATATGTATATTATCTTTTGGTATATACATATTTAGTTGTGTACTGCCCATTTGATATTAGGGGAGAACTAGTACTAGAATTACAGCTAAGGAGAAGGTGTAAAAAGATAGCCTTTAAGGTAATTAGACTCATGAAGACTTGACAGTGAAAATATTATTTGTGAACATTGACTCAAGGCCACTTGATTAAAAAAAAGAAGAGGAAAATTTAAAAAATTAAAAAATGGCTTTAGTAAGATCTATCTTTTGAGAATAATTGAATTCCTCCTTACTTAACCACGCCAACTACCAGATGTAGGCAAGTAAACCTCAAAAGCCATAGAGATAGCAACACCCCCAGTCTACTGACACACTGCTTCCAGTCTGCCCCCTATAGCTATAATTAGGGGAGCAATTATTATGGATCAGGGCCTAGCCATTCCCACTATTTGTCAATAACAGCTACTTAAAGAGCAGGTGAGCCAGCCTAACACTTCAGAGAGATAGGAGGCAGAGTGTACCAGGTCAGTCAAACTTATCACCTTCCATAAAGACGCTAGTGGAGACAGCCCAGGACCCTGAGCCCAAGAGCCCTTTTAAGGCAGTGTCGCGCCCATACTACCAGCCCTATTTCTAGACCAGCCTTTGGAGTCATCATTTAGAAAAACAGTCTTTGTGGAAGGAGATGTGACGTGGCAACCATTTAAGAGCACCAGTCCTTGGCATTGTCAGATGTTTAAAACTCAGAAATGGATATGAATTTATTGGTAGAAATAGCATAAAATAAAGATACCTTAGTATCTACTTCTCTCTGAATTGGCAGCTGAAACTTGTTTTAAGATATGGGCTCCTTGAGATCAGCGACCACGTTTCCATTTATATTCATAGCTTTTTTTCTTTCCTTTTTTTTATTTGTTCATTAATTAGAATATGTTGACTCATTACTGGAAGATCTGTAGAAATAATCTAGTTCAGTCCCCTCATTTTGGTTCTAAGTATAAATTGGAAGTATTAATATGGTGAAGGAATTGAATAACTTTGTACGTGCTGTATTACCAGCTGAGTAATATAAATGACAATGCCTCTCTGTAGCTCAGTCCCTTCATTTAAAAATAGGACTTATAGGATCTTAGATTTAAATCCAAAAAGAGACCTCAGAGACCTAACCCTCATTTTGCTGCTGAGCCTAAAGAAATGAAGTTACTTGGCCAAGGTCCCAAAGGTTGAGCAAATTAGAATTTGTGCGTAATTCCCTTGTTCCAGTATACTTTCCACCACTTGACCATGGCCCTTGTCTGATGGTATCTGCACAGGTTTGTTGTGAGCATTAAATGAGAATTTAGGTAAAGTACTTTTAAGCATAGATTTCTTTAAGGAGTGTTTATATAAATGTTATGAATATTATAAGAACAGAAACAGGAATAGATGTCCTAAACAAAGATGATTTTCCTCTAAATGCTTATCAGCAGTTCTCAACCTGTGGCTAATGTTCAATTTGCAACAATGAAAATACATCCTGAATATCAGATTCATAACAGTAGCAAAATTATAGTTACGAAGTAGCAACGAAAATAATTTTATAGTTTGCGGTCACCACAACATGAGGAATTGTATTAAAGGGTCATGGCATTAGGAAGGTTGAGAACCACTGGCTTAACTATTTCTGACAATTAAGGAGAGTTTAACATTTATAATTCTGGACCCTTCTTGATTAGTAATAAGCATGTAATCTAACAGACTTCACTGCTAATCATAGGAAGCTTCTCACACCTTAAATAAGGGAAGGTGGTATCAGATATTAAGTAGAACACCACAGTAGCTTATTTGCCTTATTTAAGTACACAAAAGGTATACTATTTCTTCATGGAAGAAAACTGACCTCAATAACAGAATGCACACTTTGTTTTTAAACTTTTTAGTGTGACGTAAGGGGGAAGTAAAAACTTGGAAATATGAACACAGAACCACAGGGGAAACGGCTCTAACCTACTTTGGAAAAGGCTGCCTTTTAAAAGGTGTGAGACTAGTAAACTGGTACAAGTAGTTTATTGGCTTTTAACTTGGCACAAAACTACTTAATTTACCCAAGTCTCTTCTTCAGACTGTATTGTTTTCTCAAGTATCATTAAGCACCTTGTTTAGTTTTAATGACCATGAAAGAGGGTTAACTTATTTGTGTCCTGTTGCTTATATCAGGTTTATCAGCACCTTCCTGTACTCCACTGAAAACAGAACCAATATCAAACCAAACTTATCGTGAGATGTTATCACAGTCTCTACCAAGTTATTGAAACCCCTTTGAAAGAGGCTCAGTTCTTATCAACTTATATTTTACCTCCCTTAACTGTAGTGGTGTAATTAATTTATTTAGCAATTTCATGGTATTAAACATTTATAGTTGTCTTTTTTTTTTTTTAACTAGCATTCTTGCAACCCTAGCTTGTGTGGACATTTTTGAATTGTTTTAACTACTGGAAAATGTGTCCTAATGGTTAGGCAGTTTAGGTGAGTGTTATAAGAAATTTTTTCTCTCTTATAATTAATAACTAATTAATGTATTAGGACCAAAGTTTTCATTCTTTTCTACATCCTTACCTAATTATCAAATTGATTGGATTCATCCTTATCCAGAAACTAACCCTTGTGGGAGATTTACAGTAAAAGAAACTCTAAGTTTGGGCCAATGGGCATATTTATGCTTGTTGCGTGTGCTTCTACAGGCCTGAGGAAGTGTTGATTTTCCTTTTTGTCAGACAGGTAATATGGAAATCGATGTCTCTTTGACCAAGATTTGAGCGATCCCAGTTACGTACCTCAAGACTTTCATTGTAATATAGCCCAGTTTCTCATTGTAATATCCATTCTTTTATTAATTATTAACCAATCAGGATTGATTCCCATAGGGAACACGTACTCTTTGGAGGGTATAAATTGTGAACCTGCTGCCATGATTGCCTTTGGTCTAAGAGAGACAGCCAAATGACCTTTCCTTTATTAATAAATGAACTGGCCTTATTAATAAAATGATAAGATTACCCAGAAACTATGTCTCTCTTTTTTTGGAGGGGGAAGGCAGGGCACTTGGGGTTAAGTGACTTACCCAAGGTCACACAGTTAGTAAGTGTTAAGTGTCTGAGGCCACATTTGAACTCAGGTCCTCCTGATTCCAGGGCCTGTGTTCTATTCACTGCACCACCTAGCTGCCCCTCTTGGAATTTTTTAATCCACAGCAGTGAGCTCTTCTTTTTTTTTCATCATTCACTACGTTGTGAACCTAAGAAAGTGTGTCGTTTGTTTGACATTTTTCATTATTCTCTTTCCCAAACTCTGTGGTCCAATTGAATTGACTTTTTTGTTGTTCCTACACACACATACAGAAACAGAACTCAGATATCCAAACATAGATAGGAAATTCAGCTATGATAAAGTAGAACCACTCAAAGAAAGAAAAATGAATTTACATTGAAAACTCTCTTGAAGTGAAATATGAGACAGTTCACTTTTGCTTAGCTAGCTATATTGATCAAAATAATTGAATAATTAGCTACTAACAATTATTATTTACAAGTTGGCCCTATCACTTAGGACAGGAGGGTTTTCTGAAAATAACGAAGCATATATTCATATATAATGAAGTACAGAAACTTTGAAAATAATGAAGCATATTAAAGTACATTGCTCTAGAGCTAAAACGTTTTTGTACCATTTGTTAGAAAAAAATTTAAAGTATTATTTATTCAGTGCTCCAAATCACTAAAGATAGAAATGAAAATTGAAACAACTTTTGAGACTTTACCTCATACCTAGGCAAATGACAATAAATAGAAATACTTGATATTGAAGGAGGTGTGAAAAGAGACTAATACGCTGTTGTTTGAGCTGTTAATTGATTGATTATTTTGAAAAACAATTTGGAATCACATGGAAAAATAGATTAAAATGACCATACCCTTTGACCAGATATTCTCCTGCGTGGTATAACTGACAAGGAGGTTAATAACAAAAATGACAGACTCTATACACACCAAAATATTCATAGTAGCACTGCTTTGTATTTGCAAAGAACTGAAAACAAAGTAGATGTTCATTGATTGGGGAATGGTTAAACAAATTGTAGTATGTGAACGTAATGGAAGATTGCTATGATCTAAGAAACTGAACATAATTAATACAGAAGAGCATGGGGAAGTAAGTAAAACCAGGAAAACAATAAGCACAGTGATTACAACAGTGTAAATGCAACGCTGACAACAAAATCATTGAAACTAAATATTGTCAAAGTAATAAAGACCAAACTTGGTCTCTAAGAAAGGATGTAAGAAGAAGAAAGCACTCCCGCCCCCCAGCTCCCATTTGGTGGACTTTGGTGTATAATACCTTGTAATGTCAGGCTTTGCTGATGTGTTGGTTAATTTTGCTGAGCCGGCTCTCCAGCCCGTCTGATCATTTAGTCCCCTTTGCTGTATCTATTGCTGTGTCTGGAGGGTCCCCACAAGGTTCTGTCCTATGACCCCTTCGATACTATTTCATTTGTTGATCTCATTACCATCTTTACTTAGATCATTCTTAGTTCTAACCTCTTTCCTGACCTTGAGTCTCACACCTCCCTGCCTACTGGGCATCTCTGATTGGACATCCGCATCCGATTTGTAGGTATCTTAAATTCAGCATGCCCCAAACTGAGCTTCCTTTCCCCACCCCACCTCTTCCTGACTTCTGTTACTGTCACCTTCCTAGTCACTCAGGCCTGTAACTTTTTATTACTTTCCACTTCTCATTCTAATCCCCTATGTCCAAGCAGTTGCCCATGTCCTGTTGATTCTCGCTTTGTAGTATCTTTCACAAACGTATGCACCGTGTGTTCTTCTGCCATTGCCACCACCTGATGCATGTCCTCAGAGCTTTAGAGTCAGGAATATGTGAGCTCAGATCTAACCTCAGACACTGGTAGCTGTGTGGTGCTGGGCAGCTTACTTAGCCTCTCAGTTTCTTCAATTGTAGAGTGGAGGTAATAGCACCTACCTCCCAGGGTATCTGTGAGGGTCAAGTGAGATAATATTTGTGAAGCACTTAGCACAGGGCCTGGAACATAGTAGGCACTTAATAAGTACTTGTTTCCTCCCTTCTACTGCTAGATAATTGGAGTAACCCTGTGGTTCATCTTCTTGCCTCAGATTTTTCCCCCTTCCAGTCCACCCTCACTTGTCAGATTGACCTTTCTGAAGTACAGGTCTACCAAACCATTGAATAAATTCCAGTGGTTTCCTATTATCTCCAGAAAAAAAAAATCCCTCAATTGACTTTTAAAGCTCTTTATAACTTGGCCTCTTCCTGTCTCTCCAGTCTTTTTATTTTTTACTCCTGCATATGTAATTCTGTGACGCTGCCTTTGTTATTTTTCCACCTTTGCTTACTCTCCTTATTGTTGTTCATCCTTCGTTCTTGAAGAGAACCAGTAACATCAGGAGGGTGATGTCTTTGCAAGTGAATTGGATTTAAGTGAGGCAGAGCTGTGCAGAGTCATCAGCCTCACTCTTCCAGAGTTATCTGAGTGCAGTGGTAAGTATGTCAGGACGACTGATGGGGGCACCAGACTCGGTGGGGGACCTTGACCTTTTTAAGCTAAGGTACCTCAGACAAACTGAGAATCTCACCCTCCCAGTCATCCCAAACACCTAGCTGTCATTCAAACCTATTCTCCATCCATTGTTTGCTTATTCCCATTTCCCTCATCCTAATGTCTCCAGTGTTAAACTCTGAAGTTACTTGGCCCTTTCACTGTACATACTCTATTGAAATTCTTGGTAATTTGCTTTCATAATAAATATTTTACTTTTTCTCTCATCCTCTGGCTTTCACTGAGATCTGGCTTCCTCCCTGTGACAAAAGCTCCCTGACCACCCTTTCTGGCACTGGTTGAAATTTTACTCATTCCTCACCCTCCCAATACACTGGTTAATCTGGGGAAGTTGGAATATTTCATGATCCTCATTGCCATTTCAAAGTTCAACCTCTACCACATCACTTGGTAACTTTTCCTTCTCTGAAGTTCTCTTATTACATACCCGCCAGCTAATCAAAAATTCTGGCAGATATCGACTAGAAACCTGCAGGATACACAACTAGTTAATGGCAGAGATAAGTTTTGATGTGTTTCAAACTTCAGTGCTTTTTAGTAAAAAAAAACCACGTATTAAAAATGCTGTCTCTTGCCTTATGTCTTTAATCTGATTTGTTAAGTGATTCTTTTTTTTTTTTTGGAAGATCGAGTCATCATCAGACATAACTTGCTCAGCAATTCGGGTCTCTTGTAGGTCATGTGAGAAAGACGGATAAAATTGTAGTTCTGTCTACAACAACAATTAACTACAGTAGATGTAATCGTAATCCCAACAACCCTCAGCAGCTAATAAACTTTGGCAGATTAATTTTAACCTCACAACTTTCTGATGTACTTATCATTTGGACACTTGGAGAAATGTATGTACCTTGAGTGTAATCTGTAAGCAGAATGAAGAAAGGGGGAAATAATCCAAGCTATGTATTATTTATAATGTGATTGGATTCGGTTTGTAAGCTTTAAGTTTAATAACCATTTCTAACTGTGTGGTATTATTTTACAAATACTGTGGCAGCTAAGTGGAGCAGTGACTAGAATGCCGGGCCTGGAGTCACCGAGTTCAAATCTAGTCCTAGACACTAACAGTGTGACCCTGGGCAAGCGTCTTAACCTTCTTTGCCTCTGTTTCCTCATCTGTGAAATGAGCTGGAGCAGGAAATGGAAAACCACTCCAGTATCTTTACTGAGAAAACCCCAAATGGGGTCACAAAGGGTCTGACACAACTGAAAGAACTGAACAGCAGCAAGAGTGTGACATTGTGAAAAGGGTATTAGACTCAGATGTAGGAAGAAGTGGGTTCAAATTCTCTATTTTGTACTTGATCTAAGCGTCAATTTCCTTACATGTAAAATAAGGGATTTGGATCAGATGGCCTCTGATGTTCCTTCTCACTCTCAGTTTAACATCCTAGGAAAGAGACATGAGTCTCACAGAATGGGAATTCATGGATGGAGGGGGAAATTTCCTCTCAGATCCATTGGAGTTTATCCCTGGTACTCAGCATTTGAGATGGTAAGAAATGTAATACAGTGCACTTGGTTAGATGGGAGGGATTAGTAAGATTATTGAAGACATGAACAAATGATTGCTTTTGAAGACTTTCTCTAAATTTGTACTTAACTAAATTTGTTCTATCTATGGCATTTTTCTTCTCACACAAAGTATGCAAAGTGTATTCTTTTTAAAAATGTAACTTTTATTTTACTTTTTTCCCAATTAGCATTCATTTTTTTCTTCCACAATCCCCAGAAATTCCACAATTTTGTTTTTGAAGAAAATAAAAACAAAAACAAAACCTTTATGACAAATGTGTGCAGTCAAGTAAAACAAATTCCTGCTTTGATCATGTCCAAAAATGAATGTTTTAATCTGTATCTTGAGTCAGTCTCCCTTTTTCGAGGGGGTTAGCATGGCCATATTGTTGTTATCGTATGAATTGTTCTTCTGGTTTTGTTCACCACTGGGCATCAGTTCATACAAGTCTTCTCAGGTTTCTTTGAAAACTGTCATGTTTATAGCATGATAGTATTCCCTTCCACTCATACACCATCGTTCTTTCAGTCATTCCCCATTTGTGAGCACTCCCTTAAGTTTCCAGTTCTTTGCCACTACAAAAAGAGGCCACTATTCTTTGGGAGTCAAAAGTTATTCTTCTAGCAGTGGAAATGATGCAGTGGAAATCTTCCTACGCTTGGAAGCAGAAGGGACTTGGGTTCAAATCCTATCTCTGACATGTATTAGCTGTATAAAACATGAGGCAAGTCAACCTCACTTTCTTTAAAGTAAGGGTCTCATTTATTTTACATTTTGCACTACCTCATCAGGTGATAAGGAAAACATGTTTAAACCTTAAAGTGCTGTGTAATTGTGGTTATTATTGTTTGTAATGCATTGTGTCTTCCAAAAGCAAAACAAGCTCAGTAATATTATAAAACCTCATTACAACCTTATGCTAAACTGTCACTTAAAGATGGACCTTATACTTAATCCACTGGAAAGTTTTAGGAAAATAATGTATAATAAATATTATTTGGCATTCTTTTCCTTTTGATCTTGATTTTTAGAACATTTGTTTATATAAAACTTGTTTTCTCACTTATTTCCTGTTATCTCAACAGTGGTGGTCCTTCCCACTTCCTCATCCTTTCTATATCTGTCCAGCTCCATTCCACTAGGGTTAAGGTCAATTGACTTCTGGAACTGGCGAACCTTTTTAATCTTAGACTTGGCACAATTGTGATAGAGGAAAAAAAAAGCAAAACAAAGCAGTTTACTTCCTTTGAGGAAGCAAACTATTTTTTGACCATATATTTAATTTTCCTGTAGTAGGAAACCCCAATAATAACAGTTCTACCCAAGAATTTAACTGAACTTTGTCAAAGAGTTTCCAGTGGGGGATGAGGGAAAGAATGAACAAAAGCAACATTTTAAACTGAATAAAATGATATTAAAATTGTTTACTGAGACTTCTCACATTAAAGGAATAAGTGACTGGAATGCGTCTTAGTCACATTGAACCTGTCTGGGACAAATGAATCAAAATCTAATTGATGAAAATCAGACAATGAACTGTGCCTTTGACACAGGTATGTGGGGTATGACTTCGGAGGTGTGGACCCAGTTCTTCTATCTTTAACTTTCTAGGTATTATAGACCAAACTGGCCTTTGTCTTAAAGCAGACAAAAATTGTCACTGATGACCGCTCCATTTCAGCATCCTCCCCTCACTTTTCTCAGTTCTGCTATAATGAGCTACTTACAGAACCAAGCCCCTTTCTCACTACTTAGAATATAAGAGGGATATTGGGAGCTCCAAATGAGATCATGCATGAAAGCACTTTGCAGAACTTAGAGTGATGCATATATATCTTAGCTATTTTAACCTTATCAGTTGTGGTCAGCGTAGAGTGCACTAGAAAGAGTACTAGACTTGGCATCAGAAGTCATTGTTTTAAATCTCAGTACTGACACTTTTCTAGCTGTGTGATTATTGACAAGATGTAATCCTTCTTAGCCTATTTTTTAAAATTTGTAAAATTTTAAGACACAGTAGTGTTTAAATTACCCACCTCATGTGGCTGTTGTGAGGACAATACTTTATACAATGAATATGAAACACTAAATAAGTATCATTGTGAACATTATTTACAGCATACACAAATACAAACTGTTTTTATTGTTTTCTTTTCTCAAGTTTGCCAAAAATTAACTCCCAATTCATGCATAGCAAATACCAAGGATTTGGGCTAACCTTTGGTTAGCAGGTGTGATAGTAGGTTGTGATACTTACTACTGATTGGAGACTCGCTGCCTGATTGCCAGGTGTAGCAGTTTGGGCAGAATGTAGAAACCAGTGCTAATAGAGGTTTTGGGTACCATTTCATTCAGCAAATACTTGTTAAGTAACTTAACTGTTCTGTGCAGAGCATTGTTGAGTATTTGGGATACAAACTTTTGGAATGACAGTCCCTACCTTCAAGGGGCTTGCATTCTTCTGCCAAGGAATAATATGTGCCTAGATAAATGTGATATAAGGTTGGACTTTAGGGGTCAAAGAATATCCCCAGAAAAAAGTGTAGTAGGAAAATTTGAAGAGGAAGAGACTAACTTTGTCTAGAGTAATCGGGGGAAATTTAACAGAGGAAGTGACAACTGATTTGAGTTTTGAAGGAAGAAAGATTCTGAAAGGCAGACATGAGACAGAAGTGCATTCCATGGAAGAGCTTTGTGACAGCATCAAGGTAAAGAAAAGCAGGACAAGATCAGAGAATAGTAATCTAGTATGACTGCAAAATATATTGTATTAAGGGAAATAATATGAAGTGAGGCTGTAAAGTTTGGTTAGAGCCACGATGTAAAAATTCTTAAATGCCATTTTAATGTTATTTGGAAGCCACTGAAAGTTTTTGATCAAGAATATGATATCACATCTATGCATTAGGAACTTGATAGTTATATGGATTGTTGCTTAGTGAGGTGAAAATACAGAGACCAATAAGTAAGCTATTTGAGTCACCTCATCACCTGGAGCCTAAGAGGGTGGTAATGGTATTACCAGAGGGGATGAATGAGGGAGGTATTAACAGTAGGATATGTCAAAGGATTAGATGTGAGAAGGTGAAAAAAAAGGAACAAAGATGAATCCAAGCATTTGAATGTGGTTTACCTGCAGGATTCCAGTCATTAACTCCCAGAGGAGTTAGGATGAGGAGCAGGCATAAGAGAGAAGATTATCAATTAAGTTTTGGCATGTTAGATTTGAGGTCTTGATAGGATATCTAGCTTGCTGGTTATATTCATCAGGCAATTGGAGATTCAGGATTGAATTTTTAGAGAGAAAATCAGGTCTGGATACATAGATTATAGGGATTATCTACATAAATCACTAAAGAAGAGTATAGGGTGAAGAGAATTTAGGATAATCTTTGGAGAGTACCTACTTTGTAGGTAATAGGGGAACAGTGGACAATGGAAGAAACAATGAGTTAGGCATGAATTAATTAGAAGCAGCAATAATTCTGGTATAATTTCATTTTGTGAACATGGGCATATATGTATGCTTGTTGACACTAGACAGAATGTCCAACCTTGACCAAATGAAACTAGATTGATCTGGTTTCTCCATTTAGTTAGCTCCCTGTGAGTTAAGTTCTGGATTTTTTGCCACACATGAGTTTCATTGCTCTATTTTGTTGTGTTATAATTCTGCAGTTTTTAAGAATATATTTTTCTAAGGAAATGTACAAAAGTTATAGCTCTTAAAGAGAAAATCCAAGTGTCTATTAGAGATATTATAGCGACTGTGGGAAAAGTAAAACATTTCAAAGAGCAATAAAGTTTGCAATGAAACAATCAGTTGCAACAAAGCTAAAAGGAAAGTGCAGTCAAAATGAGAAAAAAAAGGTAAGAGATAAAATGTAAAATGGCTTAGTTAATTCTCAGAACAAGTAGCTAGGTGGTACAGTGGATAGAGTGCCAGACCTGGAGTCCGGGAGACCTCAGTTCAAATGCAGTCTGAGATATTTACCAGCTGCATGACCTTGAGCAAGTTATTTAACCTCTGCCTCCATTTCCTCATTTGTAAAATGAGGCTAATAATAGCACCTACCTCCCAGAGTTGTTGAAGGATCAAACGAGGTAGCATTTGTAAAGTACTCAGCACAGCACCTGGCATTTAGTAAGCATTATGTAAATGCTAGCTATTTATTATTATTATTATTATTATTAATATTATTATCTGAATTGTTCTGGAGCTATAGGAATATCCAAATAGAGATGGACTACTGTAATGTGTCCTTGGATTATGCCATGCATTAGGACATGTTAAGAAATTTATATAAGAGATAGAAATTTTAAATATGCTTTAGTGTTCTGAGAAGTCACCTAATTGAAATTCCATGAAAACCTAGGGGCAGGGACTCTCTTCAAGATGGTAGAATGAGTAGAAGGAGAAAAGCCTGCAGATTGAATAACAGTTAAGAAATCCTGCATTTTGCCAGCCCAAGTCCACACAAAGAGATAGCTGGAAGCCCATAAGTACTAGGGGAAGAGTTCAAACAGAACAGCTCATTAAAGCCTCTAACTCGGGGACTGGGTAAATTAGAAGATAAAACTGAGAGGCAGAAAGCTGAGAGCCCAGGCCAGGGTCTAGCCCAGGGGTCTTCGAACCTGGAGCTATCAGTCTTTGACATGTAACAGGGGCTTATCTCAGGAGGCAATGATCAAGACATACTTGCTATCAGACTGCCCTGGTACAAGACTATCCTAACACAATGTATTGGCTATGACTCATTACCCAGACCCCTGATGATAAAAAATGAGGAGCAAACAAGGTCCCACTATTACTTTCAGTAATTAGAATCTGGTCTTGATATCTCAACTCAGAAATTAAGACTGGAAATATGAGTAAGCAGAAGAAAACAACAATCGGGAAATACTGTTTAGCTAGAGATGCTCAGGACACAAACTACATCATTTACAAAGCCTCAAAGAAAATTGTAGGTTCACCATAAGTTCTACTGAAATACCTGTTGGAAGTAAAGCAAAAGTTCAAAAATGATCATATAAATGAATAAAGCATTCTCCAGGAAAGAATAGGAAGAGAAATGAGATCTCAGAAGGAAAGAATTGGAAGGAAAATAAACAGCTTAGTACAGGAGGCACAAAATGGTATGAGATTTTTGAAACTTAATTCAGGCTGGATAGAGATCAGTGACTCTATGAGACAAATAATAGGATAAAATTGCAAGATGGAAAAAAAGTGGTACCTAGTATTTATTAAGCACCTGCTATGTTCCAGACACTGTTAAGTGCTAGGGATATGAAGAAAAGAAAAAGCAAAACACAACAGTTCACTGCTCTCAAGAGGTTCAGTTTAATAGAGGAGACTCTTTCCAGGTCTACATTTAATGATGTCATGATAATAAATGACATCCAACCAGAGAATTCCAGCTTAAGAAAGGCTTCCTGGAAGAGGTGGCATTTGAATCAGAACTTGAAGAATGCATAATATGTTGACAGGAGGCAGAATAAATGGAAAAGAGAAGATTTGGGGCGTAAACTGAATGCATTTCATTGATTTAAGTTCAAGTAACAATGTGTTCATTTATTTTGCTTGTTTGTTACAGTATTGTCAGGTTTTGGTATGAAGAAATGTTAGGATAGATTCATAGACTTTTGCACCTAAAAATTGCTTAAGAGAACATTTAGACCATGGGTAAGGTAAGTGAGACCCAGGGAAGGTGAGGTGATTTGTCCAAAGTCACATGGCCAGTCAGTGTCAGAGCTAGGAATTTGAACCCAGGTCCTCTGACATCATCAGATATTTCCATTCCATGAAGGTTTTTTTCCCCTCTTAGAATAAGAATTAATGAATGAATGTAAAACTATTTATTATATGATACTATGTGTAAATCAATATTCTGATATTGATATTGAATAGGATATGTTCAGATATGAATAGGAAAAAAAGCCAGTCCTTGCTTTCAAGAAATTTACACTCTTCCTCACCTTTATTAAATTACTTACTCTTAGTTTTCAACATTTCTGTAAGTTTTAAATTTTCTTCCCCTTCCCCTTTCTTCCCCAAGAAGACTTAAAATCTGATATGGGCTCTATACATACACTGTTATTAAATACATTTTCACATTAATCATGTTGCATATAACAATTAAAAGAAATGAGAAAAAAATAGTCTGCTTTGTTATGCATTCTGACTCTAGTTCTATTCTGGATGTGGCTAGCTTTTTCCATCATGTGTCCTTTGGAATTGTTTTGGATCCTTGTATTGCTGAGAAGGTCTAAGTCTATCAAAATCAGTCCTCACACACTGTGGCTGTTACTGTGTACAATGTTCTCCTGGTTCTGCTCCCCTCACTCAGCATCGGTTCATAAAAATCTTTCCAGGTTTCTCTGAAGTCCTCCTGTTCATCATTTCTTCTATAGCACAGTAGTATTCCATTACATTCATATGACACAACTTGTTTAGCCATTCCCCAATTGATGGGCATCCCCTTGATTTCCACTTCCTGGCTGAAATTTACATTCTAATATTTAATATTAATAATTTAATTTACATTCTAATATTTAATATAATAATTTAGAAGATTTCAACTGCAAGTCAGAAAGAAAGGCCCAATGGGCCTTAGGGTGCAACAGCAAAGAAGAAGGTAAATACATCTTCTCTAGCATAATTTCCATTGAGAAAACTATTTGTTTCTGATGTTGAATCAGTTGCAATGGCAAGAATTTTGGTGTCAGGAACTTTATTTTCTGGATTTTTGGTAGATGTGACTGCTGAAAAGTTAGGGGCTGCCACATCTGCAGAGGCAGTTAGCAGATTGCATCAGTAAATGGCCACAAAGCCCCTGATTTGGGAGCTTTTGGTCACTGGATTCCTGGGTGTCTTTGGGCATAGGGATATGGCCTGGGTCAACTTATCTGTGTCTAAGAGATGTTGGTGATCGTTTGACCTTCCTGGTCAAACACTGTCTCTTGTCTTTGCTCTCCTTGCATCTTGCTGTTTGAACCTAGTTTGCATTTGAGGTTGGTGGTGGCAGGGATGCTGGGAATCATCTACAAAAAGGTCTCCCCTCACTGATTGCTTTGGGGTCCAGACTAAAGTAGGGTTGATGATCTGGGCTGGGGAGTACTGATCTTGATCCTGGGCTTTCTCTACTGAGGTCTGAGAACGTCTTTAAAATTGGACTTCTTGGAGCACAGACCTGTTTCATTTTGTATCTGTTTCATTGTTGGGGCTCTTGTTGGTAATGGGTTGAATTGGTCCTCAGCTAACAGGAGGCC
>CM053595.1:175089878-175112522 GCA_028646575.1 Pseudocheirus occidentalis
ACTGCCAGTTATTAAACAGATAGGACTAAAATTCAGGTCTTCTGTCTCCACAGTTCTCGATAAACAATGGGGGAGGGTTAAGCCGATGCAACCAACCTTTATTAAAACCCAAATACATTCAAGAGACTCTGTCCTAGTTGCTCAAGATTCAAAGACACAATGAAAAATGTCATTTTGATCACTGTCATCAGTGAATGATGAGTCATAACTAAGCAACTGTGAATGTACCTGGATTAAAAAAAAATCTTTGACAGTTTCAGGGGAAATCCTGATTATTTTGTTGTTCTAGAATTTCACTATGTAGTGAGCATAGCCAGAAACCTTACCCTTATTCTTTGGGACTAGACTCAAATCAGGTTAAAACTCAGCTTTAAAGAGCTAAATTAGCAATTCAATTCAATTCAACTTTTAGTTGTGCTTGAGGGGCATTCTGCTAAAAGAAACAGTTCTGCTCTCAAGGAGCAGACTTTTTTTTTTTACTGGGAAGGGACGACACAACATATAGACATATGAGTAAATACTTTGAGAAGGGAAGAGAGAAAGGTTTCATGGAGGAAGTGACACCTGACTTGAACCTTAAAAGATTAGGATTCTGAGAAAGGATGGAGCAAGAGCGAAATCCAAGCACTAGAGACAGTTTGTCAATGCACAGGTGGGAGGTAGAATGTCAAGTCTGGGGGAAAAAGATAGTCCAGTTTAGCTGAAACGGAGAAGGTGAGAGGGAGTAGTATAAAATAAGACTGGAAAGATAGGTTGGGGCCAGATTGTGGAGGTTCTTAAATGCCTGGCTAAGCAGTCTGTATTTTACTCTACAGCAAGGATTCTTAGCCTTTTTTCTGTGTTATGGATCCTTTCAGCAATCTGGTGAAGTCTATGGACTCATTCTTAGAATAATGCTTTTGTTGCCTACGTTGGTAATAGAAGGAAATGCCATATTTCACTTAGAAGTAGGGGTTGTTAACCTGTGGTCAGAAATGTCAACAAATATTTATCAAGCACCTATTACATGCTAGGAACTGTGTCAGGATGGTGAAACAAAAAAAGGTAAAATAAATTCACATCTGTCAGGGAGCTCAGTATAATGGGGGGCACAAGTAAACAACTATATACAAACAAGATAAAGACAACAAATTTGAGATGAGCTCAAGGGGAAAGCACTAGCACTAGCTCATGGTATTTTAAAAATATTTTGATAGCTATTTTAATATAGTTGGTTTCCTTTGTCATCCTATGCATATTATTTTATGCATTTTAAAAACATTATTCTAAGAAGAGATTTACTGACTTCCCCAGACTGTCAAAAGGGGGTCAGAGATACACAAAAACCGTTAAAAACCCCTCAGAGGTCAGTGAAAATAAAGAGGTAATGTTTATGTCCAATCCAAGTTAATATACCCCTTGAAATCAATCTAGCCTCTGTGGACTCCAGGTTAAAAACCCCTGTTGTGGAGACAATCTTCAGAGGCAACTGAAGGCTTTTCAGAGAGTGAATTGGTGACATGGTCAAAGCTGTGTTTTAGGAAGATTATTTTGGCAGCAAGTTAGAACTTTGAACACAGTAGGAGAAAGAAGGAGGTGCTATGAACATGCCCTTTCCCCTCTAAACTCCTGAAATTTGGTTTGTTACTTTGTAATGGGGGATGGAGAGGAATGGTGGTTAGGAGTTTAAATGTCTTTTGTTTAAATTGTTGGTATGTTTGAAGTGGGACTGGGGAGGTCATTTAAAGGTCTGTTGATATCTGATGGGAGGACAAAATATGCCAAGAACTCCTATACTTTAGCAGAGCAGTTAGCCCTTCTCTTCTCACCTACAATTAAAACAGCACACAGTAAGCTATTTTTCTTGTAGACTTACCACTGGTATTACTTTTGAATTTTGAAGTAGTAACTGAAGTATCTGAAATTGTCTCTGTCACCAGTAATTTTTCAAAATATTTCAAGTTATTAGAATCAGACCCTAGTCTCTTGTTATTCTGAAGTGAATGACTCTGGATCTGTATCTCTAAAGTGACTTGTCTCCTAAATTCAAATCCCCTTTCTCCAAAGGTCTTGTGGTGCATTTCTATTTGCCTATTCAGCTTCACTTAAAACTAAAATTCAACTCAGTCTCATCTACACCTTATTCCCACTCCCTCACCAAACTAGCTCCACTTACAGAGCTCTCCATATCTGGCAATGGTACCAGCATTTTCCCAGTCTCTGATGGGGAGGCATCTGATTTCCCCTCCCTTGATTTCCATATTCAGTCTCTCTTTGTAATGTTTTACATTCTTTCCAGGCCTATTGCCACCATTTGAGGCTAAAATAGTAACAATAGTTTTTCCTGAAGCAAATCCCTGCCTCCTGAATAAACTACCTTGCACAATGCTGTTACATTATTCTTGTAATATTCTTGCAGTTTTCCTATTTTTCCTACATTATTCTTGTGGTTTTAAATTTTCAAAACGCCTTGCATAGGTGCTCAACAAATGCAGAAACAGATGGTAAACATTTTAAAGTGGGGGTTCCATTTGGTATGACCCAGGTGAATGATTGGTTTGGTCCCTTTTTCTTATTTTTCCATTGCTTTTTCCCATCCAAAAGCATGCATTTAGGACACCAGAAATCCAAGACATTCCCCACTCCCACGTCACCCCTTTTCCCTATAGGGTGCATGCAAGTAAAAGATTGGCAGAGTCACCAAGGCTATTTTACCCACCTATTAAACGGGTATAATATCTGTACAAGGTGCTTTATTACTCCTTTACGGTTTTTGCTAATGAAATAATATACAGGGCCACGTGCAAGTTCCTTAGCCCTTAAACTTTGTTATCCACCTAAGTATAAAATGACACAACTCCCCTATATAAAAGAAAACTCGCTGGAGACCTCCTACTACAGAAGAGAATTTTAAGATCCTTGTTATTGGTAATTGGGGAACTTTCTCTTCTAATTGTGAACACACTTTAACCGCCCCAGGGCATTTTTCACTACTATCCTCGTCCCTGCATTACTTTGTCTTAACCTTTTTACAACGTATTTTCCTCCGTTTGGTATGCTAAGAGTGGATTTGGAGTTAGGGAACAAACATTTATTAAGCTTTTCCTACGCGCCAGGCACAGTGTTAATTAAGCCCTGGGGATACAAAAAAAGAGGCAAAAATACGGTTCCTGCCCTTGAGAACTTTATATTTCAATGGAGGAATTAAGACTCTGGTTACCTGGGTTTGAGTCCAGAACGGGACAGGGACCAGTCATGTGAAACCTGGGCACACGTTTCAGTATCCTCAGTATTCAGTTCAATGACCTCTCAAGGTCCTCTCCTGCAATATATCTTGTAATCTCATGACCCCTTGTGTGTCTGCTCTTTCCAATTATCCCCTACGGGGGGGATCATGATAGGTTTGGGGAGGAAAGAGGACTCTGCAGTCTTGCAGTCCTTGAGACTTGCCCAAGGTCTCCCGCGGGCAGATACACAATTCGAACTCCAGCCACCTCCTCCCAAAGCCTGCGCTCTCGCCTCTGCATCACCGAACCGCCTAAGACTAGAGGCAGAAACTCACACTGCGTATGCGTGAGGAGCGGGCAGCTCGCCCTCTCAGTGGCCAGCTGCTATGCCTCTTCTCCGCTCTTGGTCTAGGCCGGGGCACCGGTTGCCTTGGTAACCGGAAAGCCCGTCTCTCCTTGGGAAGCGGTTCCTCTCCTCTCCTACCCCCCTCTCTTTTCCTTCCCTCCTCCCTCCCCTCCCCCGGCACCCGGTGCGCTGCGGCTTGCTTGAAACTAACATGGCCGAGCCCCCCGGCCGGCGGCAGCGGCTCCAGTGGCTCCGGCTTCTGCTCCAGCTCTGGGCTCCGGCCGGGGGTGGGGGCCCCTCCCTGGTGAGACGGCGGCTCCCCGGGGGGTGAAAGGGAAGCCACTGATGCGGCCCCTGGGTCAAGGGGAGACGGAGGCTGAGGCGGCAGCGGGGACTGGACGGAGGGGAGCCCGGCGGCCTTGGGTGGGTGGACGGAAGGTTAGACTGAGGGAGAATGCGGAGGCCGCTTCAGGCAGAGCGCAGAGGCCGCCTCAGGCTTGAGGAGGACAAAGTTGGGGACGGCCTCAGGGGTGAGGGGCTGAGAGGAAAATTCTGAGGGAGACTGGACAGAGGCAGCCTCCGTACTGGTGGTGAGAAGGAGCGCATCTCCAAACCACGACACCGAGATGTGCGGGTACCCCCTCCCACGCTGAGGGGAGCTCGCCTGGAGGGACTGACCCAAGTCAGGGTTCTAGTTGGGGCCGGGGCTGACCGGAGGTGTAGCGCGATGGTGGCGTAGTGTGAGGGGGAAGTCTGGGGGGCGCCGCCCCCTCCCGTCCCCGCCCCCTGACCCCCTTTAGTTTTCACAACTTAAGTTTCTTTTTTTTCCTCCTTGTGTTTTGGGACAGAAATCATAAACCCGAAAAAAAAATTTATAGATCCTCAACCAGTCACCCCGACCCAAATCCAGCAAGTTTAAAAAAAAGAAAAAAAGAGGGGTGGGGAAGAGAACGCCCCCAAGGCTACTGTAGCATGTGGAAGCTGAACAAGAGCAAAGTGCTTCTGGATGATTCTCCAGAGGAAGAGGAGAGCCGGGGAGAGGGGAAAGCGCTGCCGCCGCCTCCAGTCGCCGCGGCCACCGCCTCTCAGGTATGTGGGGGCGGGGGAGCAGCCGAACCCCAGTTTTCTGGGGCATGCCCGCCGCGGCACGGGAGGGCGAAGGGGGGGGGCAAGCCGCATTGGCACTCACCCCACCACCCGCGGGGCTGGCTCTTTAGGTAGGAGTTAGTGTGGTGCCTACAAGACCCGGCTGTTACCCTGGACTTGTCCGGAGTTGGAACCCCCGTTGTGCTGCTACTTACTCCTAGTTCTCACTGTTGCTTGCTTACTCCTAGTTCTTAAACCTGGGAGTTTTATTTGCCTGACCTTGGACATGTCACTTTTTACCACCCTAGATCTCAGTTTCCTCATTTGAGGGTTTGGACTAAGATGAATTCCGAGGTCCCCACTCCTGCAGTCTATAATTTCTTAAGTTTGAGACCTGCCTCTGTAGTGCTTATCACATGGTTGTATGGGAGTTGGGGAAAAGAGAAGGATTTAGCTTAAAACCTGACAGCCCTCTCTCCCATTACTTTGTAGTTCCTGGTAATACTGCTGCTGTGCATGCAGCATAGGCACTGTAACTACATTAAATGATGTTTCTATGTAAACGCTTAATGAGTGCTTTTCTACCTCTAATAATTTATTATGCTTAAACTCCCACTCTCAGGGGAGTCTATATAATGTAATTCCCTCGTCTATAAAATGAAGGGGTTTGACCAGCTTATTGCTTTAAGTTTCCTTCCAGATCCAAATCCTATGATCCTATTGAATATAATGCAGTTAAGCTATAGGATGAGAAGAATCTTGGCATAGTGACTAGAGAGCCTGCCTCAGAGTCTGGACAACCAGGGCAAGTCCTATTTATGATTCTAAGTGCCTGTTTGACCCCGGGCAAGACTATAACTTGCCAATGCTCTAGGCGATTCTCTTAAGACTACAAGTTGCAGAACAATTTAAGGTCTGCTTTGGTTGGGGGAGTTTCCTTATTTGGAGTTCCCTTATTCCAGTGAAATCACAGGTCCAGGCTTGGACCAAAAAAAGCCAGAACAAAACAAAATAATCTACAGGAAAAAAAGCTTAAGGAGTGTTTGTCTTTTTTAAACATGAAGAGAAATGCTAGCACAGCTCATTATAATTAGCAGTAGCAGAGTTAGAAATATTAACTTATCAAAAAGATGGGATTTTTTTCTGTACTATATTTCCAGGGCAGATCAAAATCCATGCATAGATATTCTCATCCTATACATTTGTTGTCCTTGTTCTTCCACAAATTGTACTTAAAGAATCTACCCAAAGTGCTGTAATGCATTCTTCTGGCTCTTTTAACATTTCCTGAATACCAATGCTATATTCAAGTTAATTGTTTTTCTAAACCTTGTTTTTTTACTTTTGCTTTCAGTATATTTATTTGAGCATAATCAGGTAGACATTTAGTCCTAAAATAGGCATAATTCCAAATTTTTCCCTCTTTAATTTTGGCAATTTGGAACCATCAGAGTATCACACGCACAGGCAAGAACTAATATATGAGCCAACTGATTTTTATTAGTATGAATTAACAGGGTTTAGATAATATTTACTTTTTTTTGTAAGTAGCATGTATTGAAAATTGCACAAGAAAGGTAGAGGATATTAATAGTTTATGATTTGTATCCTTAACTGTATGTTCATTTAGTATTTTTAAAATGTACTCATACTCAGGGTAGCTAAGAGAAGCACTTTATAAAGCCATATATAAATATGAATGGCCATTTTTTCATTATTACTCTTTCCAGCACAAATTTACTGTACTCTTTGGTATGAATTTCTTTAAAAAAGATGTTGAGAGAACATTTTCATCTTAAATTTTGTTCCAGTTGTTATGCTGTATTTATCCTTAATATTGGTGTAATAGTTACACAAAAGTTTGACTCATAGAAAACCAAAACCATAATTCAACCATAATGTTGGTTGAATAAGTTATTGAAATACAGATCTAGGTAAATTTAAGTGTTAATAAATATTTGGTTTACAAGCATTTCCATTTTTTTAATTAGCTTTTGATTATATGGGGGAAAAGCATATACTTGTATATTAAAAGCCAGAAAGGCATTGTTGTTAAAATTTAGAATTGTGCTTAAACTATTTTTAAGAAAGTTTCCCAAATGGGTTCTTCTTATAGATACTTTGCACCTTTTCTCCTGCATTAATTCCTTCTATTTTATGTATAGCTAACTAGTTTAAATATCCAGTGGGGTTTTGTGTTTTTTAAGACTCATAAAGAGTTGACAGTTGAAGAATATTGACTGGAGTCATAGTCAAATCAGCAAGCATTTATTAAGCTCCTAATATGTCCCAGCCATTGGGCTGAGCACATGGGATACAAAAAAGGCAAAGGATAGTCCATTTTATCAGAGTTTACTGTCTAATGGTGTAGACAACATGCAAATAGCTATGTACAAACAAGATACAAATAGGCTATGGATAATTGCAGAGGCTAGGCACTAGCATTAAGGTGAATTGGAAAAGGCTTCTTGTAGAAGGTGGCATTTTACCTGAGACTGAAGGAATCTGAAGACAGAGATGAGGAAAGAGAAAATTCTAAGCATGAGGGACAGTCAGTGAAAGTGCGCAGTGGGGAGATGTAATGTCTTGTTCTAGGAGGAACAGCAAGGAGGCCAAATTTTGTGAGAGAGTAAAGTATAAGATGACTGAAAAGGTAGGAAGGTGCAAGCTTATAAAGGGTTTGAAAAGCTGGACAGAAGATTTTACATTTGATCTTGGAGGCAGTGGGGAGCCACTGGCATTGACTGAATAGTGAGGTGATATTCTCAGACCCGTGTTTTAAGAAGATCAGTTTGACTGATTTGACTAAATGGAGAATGGAGCGGTATGGGGAAAGACTTAAGACATGGAGACTAACCAGGAGGCTGTTATAAGAGTTCAGGCTCCAGGCAATGAGCTACTGCACTGGGGTGGTTGCAGTGTTGGAGAAGAGAAGGGGGTATCAGCGACTCAGGGAGAGGGTGATGCTTGCTAGTAATAAAAAAGTTAGGAAGAGGAAAGGGTTTATTGCAAGGGCAGGGACAGAGAGGCTGATAAAATTCAGTTTTGCATATGTTGAGTTTGAAATGTTTATACTATATCCAGTTTGAAATGTTTAATAGAGATGTGAGATTCTCTGTGAAATGCAAGAGGTCAGGAAAGAATTTATTGTTGGTAATAGGTCTAGGAATCTGCATAGAGATGACTGATAACTGTGAGCCAATGAAATCTCCAAATGAAATAAATATAGAAGATCAGATTGCAGGCCATCTTGGGGAGGGGGAAGGAAAGAGAGGGGGAGAAAATTTAGAACTCAAAATCTTAAGGAAGTGAATGTTGAAAAATAAATTTTTTTTTGAGGGGAGAAGGTAGGGCAGTTGGGGTTAAGTGACTTGCCCAAGATCACACAGCTAGTAAGTGTGTCAAGTGTCTGAGACTGGATTTGAACTCAGGGCCTCCTGACTTCAGGGCCGGTACTCTACTCACTGCACCACCTAGCTGCCCCTAAAAATAAATTTTAAAAAAAGAAATAATATAGAAAGAAAAGAGAAGAGGATAGGATAGATATGTGCATTAGACAATAGGAAATATAATCCTGGAGGTCAGGAAAGAGGACCTAGATTCAAATATTGACTCTTAATGTTCATTACCTGTATGATCTTGGGCAAGTTGGTCTCAAATTCTGGAGGTAACTGGTACTTTAGTCTCGAGCTCTTACGCTTGTATTTTTCAAGAAATCAGTATTTCATTTTGAATAGATTTTTGGAAAATCCTAGGGTAGCTAGGTGGTGCAGGATATTTCTGGGTTCATATCTGGCCGCAGACACTTATTAGTTGTTTGACCCTGGGCAAGTCACTTAACCCTATTTGTTTTAGTTTCTTATCTGTAAAATGAGCTGGAGAAGTAAGTGGCAGACCACTCCAGTCTCTTTGCCAAGAAAACCCTGAATGGGGTCACAAAGAGTTGGACATGACTGAAATGACCAAACAAATACAAAATGGAAAATCCTATTTTAATTTTAATCCTATATTAATTCATATAGTCTTTCTATTTCTCTCAACATCTCAAAGATTCTTTAATTTTTAATAGAGCTTGTCAGTATTCTCTGTATTATTAAAACATTAAGATTTCATTTAAATAATTTGAAATATCTGGGTCATATTATTAAAAGCACCTACAAGGTAGCTATGGGGAAAACTTTTCATGTTTCTTATGCTGACAGAGATGAAGAGGAAAATTATCTACTAATTCTGATAGGTTAGTCATACTCTAAATTTAGTATTGCCAACTCTTCCGAAAGTCTGAATCTTTATCACAACACCAAATTCTTTAAGTATTGAACTTAACAATGCATTACAATTCAAACATGAAACCTCTGCCCACAAAATTTTATTTTGTTTGATAAAGAATTATATATAAGCAGGACTGAAATCATCTGTTACAATATGACAGGTTCTCCAGTGTCTTATTAAAACTGATAACTTACTATTTCTACTTAATTTCCAAAGAGTTCTTCATTGTAACTCCTTTTTGTGCTAAGTAGTCTAATCTGTAAGATACTAAACAGATTTCCATGCTAGAAATGCATTTGGTTTGAAATGAAATTTATTTTGTACTTAACTCTTTGAATTGACTTTTTAAGGATGGCATCATTTACTTGGTTGTTTATTTTATAAAGCAAGAAAGTGATTTAGTGTTAAACAGAAATAAGTGTTAAATGTAAAGTTTTAAAAGTTTTAGGTTGTTGTTTAATAGGAACTGCTAAAATACTGTGATAAAATGGAGGTAAAGGGGTGGAGGGTTGTGAAACAGTATATGTAAATTAAAAGGAATCAGTTTCAGAACACTTTATTAGGCTTCTAGATCTTTTAATTTGAATCACTGCCCTTTGATTTTTTTTCTTTTATTCTGATCCTGAAGAAAGCAATACAGTGACATGATCAGTATCAATTTAGCTTATGCTTGTGTTTAAAATTAATCTTTAGGGAGACATTTTATAAAAGTTGTTGTATTAAAAAGCAAAGCAATTTTAAAAAGTCTCTGATATGCCTTGAAGGTATTGGAAGGTAGGGGGGAGGGGATATTTCAAGTATTTATTAATCAGCACTGACAAAAACCACAAGATAATAAAAGCTCTGTAATTCAGATTCAATTATGTTAAAGTCTTATGATAACACAACCTTAGGATGGGCTGAAATTTTCTTTGATACAGTAGTGGAAGAATAGGTTTGTCAACAAAACTAATCTTGTAAACAAGATTCTGGAGTATGTGCTATTTGAATTAATACCTGTGTTTTAGTCCTAGCTTTGGTACTTCAGCTACATGGCTTCACTTAACTCCCTGGACTTCAGTGTCCTCATTTGTAAAATGAGTTTTTAGACTGGATGACCTCAAGGTCCTTGTTGTTCAGTCATTTTCAGTCATGTCCAGTTGTTTGTGACCCCATTTGGGGGTTTCTTGGCAAAGATACTGGAATGGTTTGCTATTTTCTTCTCTGGCTCACTTTACAGATGAAGAAACCGAGGCAAACAGGATTAAGTGACTTGGCCACAGTCACGCAGCTAGTATCTGAGGCCAGATTTGAACTTAAGATGAGTCATCCTGATTCCAAGCACAGCATTCTTATCTGTTGTTCCACCTAGCTGCCCAATCTAGGGTCCCTTCTAGTCCTAAAATTTGATGAATAAACTATTTTAGAGAATTTAAATAACTTTATTATTTGTATAAATGGTCACTATAAGTTTTCTAGAAAGTGAAGCTTATCGGTCAAGATTTCTGTGAGGAGATAAATACTTTTTATTACTGTTACTCTATGGCCTTGAAATTTAAAAAAAATGAATTCCTTCAAAAACATTCTGCAATATAGATTAGTCTTATCTCAGTTAGTATGAACTAGTAAGATTTTACTACATGAGATACCTGTCTCTAATGGACACACCATTTTTAATTTTGAGAATTTTACGTTTTAACATCCAATATAATCCTATTTTACTTTTTCCAGTGGGTTCTAGAGACTTACAAAAGAGGAGGGTGGGTATGCAGGAGCATTATGTATATGTTACACATTCTTACTAATTGGGGAGTAGGAAGAAGGATAAGCATTTCAACTGGAAAAGGAGATAAGCTCCTAGCAAATTCACACACGTATGTGTGTTCTACATGTGTATGTGTGTATATACATACATACATGTATATATACGTGTGTGTATGTATATCCATGTGTGTATGATGTTACTCATACATCCTAATGTAAGTTTCATTGAGATATCCAGGTTTGTCTTTTGGGATATAGACAAATTACTTTTTCTCCTCAGTTACCTTACTGGGATCAACATCTGGATTTAATGGTTTTCAAAAAGTCTAAAATAGCAAACAATTTTGCTGCAAATTCTTCTAGGGGTGCTCTGAAATTTTGGATTTTATGTTATTGTAGATAAAAATTCTTAAGTAATTTTATTATAAATTTTACTTACCCAGCATGTAGAGGATTCACAAGATAAACAAAGCTTTCCTATTATATATAACTAGCTCCAAACTAATTGGACCAATCTCGAAACCTGTTAGACTTTGAACTTGCAAAGAACTCAATAAAAACGACTTCTCTTACTAAATGGAAACTGTGCATGTCCAAGTTTCCCATGGTATTGCCAACCTAAACTTTCTGTATGCTATGATTTTTAATGGGAATATTGTACATTGAATTAAAGTTTTGTTTTTAAGTTGGGTGTGGAGATGAGGATTAATTGGAGATGAGCTATTGAATAGTACAGGTTATGCTTTTCCCCTTCCTTGGTTTAACCATCTCCTTTTCTTTATTTATTATGGATACTTGTGATTCTCTTATATATGAAACTGCCGGAAAAGATCCTTCATGAAGACATAGGGCTTCTTTTTTTCTTTTCTTTTTGGTAGTTTTAAGGGATCGTCATGAGCTGGTTTATCCTGTTCATGTTAGCAATATTATAAGTTCCTTAAGGGAAGTTACCGTAATTTATATTTTTCCTTTATTCTTCACAGCCCCTAGAACATTGAGTGTATATAGTAGGCCCAGATAAATAATTATTAAAATCCAGCAAACCTTTATTCAATGACTGTGGTAGACTGGGAGTCTTATAGATGACTAGTAACCTAAAGAAAACTACGTAAGTATTCATAATAAAAATTTGATATAAATAAAAATATGATAAGTACATAAGAAGGATAAGATACAAAGTATTGTATGAATCGTAGGGGAGAAAGCATTTCTGATTGAAAGCAACAAAGAAGGCTTCATGGATGAGGTATCATTTGGATTAGACCTTGAGGATTTCTGAGCTCTGCTTTTGACTTTCTGAACTTTTTTCTCCATAAATACACAGTAAGCTTCTCAACCTGGAAGATCACTGAGGCCTCTTTCTTTGATTGGTCAGTTCCACCTGGAACCTCCATTTTAAGGAAAATATGTTGCTAACATTGTTCATTCCTTCATTCCTCTCTTGGGTCCATTCTTCACTCTTTGGATACCTTCCCCTCCAGCTTCTTTTTTATGTGTTGTCTCCCCTTATTAAAATGTAACCTTGAAGGCAGGGACTAGCTTTCTTTTACTTGTATTTCTATTATTGGCACTTAGTACAATGTGGAAAATGTTTCTTGAATTGACTTTCAATAGGTGGAGATGGAGGGAAAGATTTTCTAGGTGAAGAGAATGATGTGAGCAGAAGTTTCTAGAATAATATGTTAAAGTAGGAAAGTATGAAATATGTGTAAGAACTGTTTTATACTTTGTGTGTAAAAAAAAGTAAATAAGTACCTGTGTCTGTCCTAGACCTCTCTAACTTTTCTTCTATCTGTTTACTTTCATTGAGACCTAGTTTGCCTCTGACCCTCCTCTTTACACTGGCTATACCTTTTTCCCATATCCATACCTCTTGATGTTGGTCCTGGAGGGGGAGTCAGAATACTTAACATCCCTCTCTGCTACTTCATACTTCTATCATCATCACTTAGCAACCAGTCTTTGAAGTTTACAGAACCAACATTTTCCTCCTAAATCAGGGTATGACAGTTGTTCTATTCGAGTCCCCCATGTCATCCTTTTTCTCAAGGATTTTAGCATCTGACTCATCTTCCTCTCCTCAATTCCTGACCTTATACTAGGGGGTTTCATCATTCATATTGACTCTCCCTCTAACTCCTGTATCCTCCAGTTCCTCATTCTCTTTAAATCCTGTGACATTTACTCCATTCTGCCCCATAGGGATTGTTACATGCTGGATCTTAGCATTACCCGAAAATGAGTTCTATTTCTCTAATTTAAAATTCTTACATTTTTTAATTGGTCTATAATCTCATATCATTCCTTCTCTCTGTGCTATCTAAACCTATTTTTCACTCTCATTGAAACCGCCAATCCTTCTACTCCAGATTACTTTCTTGGGCCATTACCTTTGCTCTGATTTTACTTCTTCCCCTCTCTAATGTTGACTCTGTAGTTAGCCAATTCAGTTCTCTACTATCCATTGCTTTTGAATCCCTAGTCCCCTTTGAATCCTTGGTGTTCTGTTACCACTCATCAAACTTCAGTCGTGGATTACTCCCTTCATCCATGCCCCTCTACTCCTTTTTATGCTCCTAAAAAAGGAGCTCAAGGAAGTCATACAACTTCTGACTAGGTACATTATAAATTCATGTTATCCATTTTCAACTGGACTATCATTACAGCAAGTCAGACCTTTTATTCTTGCCTAATTCCCTATTTTATTTTCCAGAAAACCTTTCTGAATCTTGATTAATACTTTGCCTCCTCTCTTAGTTGAGGATCTTACTTTATTGAGGAAAATTGAGATTATTTGAAGTGAACTTCCTCTTCTTTTTATCTCCAGAACTCTTTGACATCATCACTGACTCTTCTCCTTTCCCCTACCCTCTGACAATGAGATAGCCTTTCTCCTTGCCAAGGCTAGTCCCTGTAAGGCCCTTAATCTCAAGCCTTCTCCTCTAGTCTTTGGTAGATTACAATCTCAGTCATCCTTCTTCCCTCTTCTCTTTTCCTCAACTCTGTTTCCTTATCACAATCTTCTAGTTCAGTGGTTCTCAACCTGTGGGTTGCGACCCCTTTGGGGTTCAAACAACCCTTTCACAGGAGTCGCCCAAGACCATCGGAAAACACATATTTCTGATAATCTTAGGAACTGAGACACAGCTCCTCTATAGTCTCCAGTTGGGTCCGCCCACATGCAGATATGCCCACATATGAGTATTAAAGGGTCGTGGCATTAGGAAGGTTGAGAACCACTGTTCTAGTTGTTTATAGATTTAAATATGTTCTAATCTCCATCCTTAGGAAACAGACTCTTTAAATACTCTATCTTTGCATTTCTCAAGCTACATTCCTAGACTAAACTAACTCCAAATCCTCTTCTCTCATTTATTTCTTAATCCTTTGCAGTCTGGTTTCTAATCTCATCACTTAAGTGGAACTGCTGCCTTCAAAGTTACCAGTGATCTCTTAATTGCAAAATTTGGTGATTTTTTTTTTAAATTTTCATCTTTGACTTTGCTGCTCTTTACCACCCTCTCTTCCTGTAAACTCTCCACTCTGAGTTTTTGTGACAATACTCTCGCCTTGTCTAGTCTACTTGCTCCTTCTCAGTTTCCTTTGCTGGTTCATTTTCTGATTCAAGTCCCTTAAATGTGAGTGAAATCCTCTTACTATTCTCTATACTTTCTCATCAACTCTGAGGTTGATGTCAGCTCTACTCTGATGACTCTCATTTATATGTTATCACAGAAATATGTATATATAGATAATATGCACATCTTCGGGTATATCAATAGATAAATAGTTATCTCCAACCCCAATTTCTCCCTCAGACTTCACTTCCAGTTGCTTATTGGGACAATTCAAATTTATCATGTCCCAAGCAAAACTTGACACTCAAACCCACTCCTCTTTCAAACTTTGCAATGCCTGTGAAAGGTAGCTAACATTTTTCTAGTCTTCTGGGTTCGTAATTTTGTCTCCGTTCTGGGCCCCTTACTCTTTTACCCCATGACAGTCAGTTGGCCGAAGTTTCCTTTTTGTCTTGGCACAACATCTCTCATGTCACACCCCATCTTTGCTCATACTATTACCATTTGATCTCAGGTCCTTATCTCCTTTCTCTTTGGTTATTGAAGTGGTCTCCCTGCTTCATTCTCTCCCCATTCCACTCCATCCTTCACACTGCAGTCAGAGTGATTTTCATTAAGTGCAAATCTGACCATGCATTCCTTTGCTCAGTAAATTCCAAAGCTTTCTATTGCCTCTAAGATCAGATGGAAACTCTTGTTTAGCTTTTAAAGACCTCTACAGACTTGTGCTAACATAACCTTCCAGTCAATCAACAAACATTTATTAAGTGTCTGCTGGTTTCCAGGCTCATTGCATATTATTTCCCTGTACTCACTCTGCATTCCTGACAAAATGACCTCTGTGACTCCATCTCTTGTGCTTTTGCTTTGACTGTCTAGAATGTACTCCCTTGCCACTTCTGCTTTATTGAATTTCTCTCCCCACCTTAAGAAGCAACTTACATGTTCTCCCTCTTAAACTACTTTGTATTTATTCTCTTTACATATATTTTATTTATATTTCTCTATTTGCTTATTTACTCTGTCAAAATATAAGCTCCTAGTGGAGATTGTTTCATTTATTGTATTTGTTTCCCCGTTGAATAGCACAGGACCTGGTAAGTGCTTAATAAATAATTTTTGATTTATTATATAAGATTTTGAATGTCACGCCAAGGTTTCCATACTTCATTCAAGTGGGGAACCATTGAATTTTTTTCAGTAGTGGAATGACATGATCAGAACTCTGCATTAAGAAGATTAAATTGGCAGCAAGGTATAGAATGAAATGGAGGGGGAAAGGACTAGCCTGGAGGTGGAAAGACTTATTGGAATAGTGCTGATAAGGAGTTGTGAGGGCCTGAATTATTGCTGTAACCTTGGGAATGGAAAGGTTAACAGTTGAGACATTTTGGAGATAGAATCTATAGGGCATAACTACTGTCTAGAGGTCAGAGGTGAGATCAGTGAATCAAAGATAACAGGGGATGCATGAATGACTGGAAGATTGGTGGTGCCACTGATAGAGATACGGTAATTAAAAGGAGTAACTGAGTTTTAGACTAAAGATGATGTTTGACTTTTAGGCATGTTGAATTTGAGATTCCTGTAGTACATCTAGGTGATCTAGTTGGAGATGTCCATCAGGTCTTTGAAAATGTAGCCTCAGAAGAAAGGTTACATATAGAAATACACTCTATTCTATGAAAATCGTTATTTTTATAGAATAGAGTATATGAAGGGGGACATAATGGAATGCTTTCCATTTGGATAGGGGCCCTGGTGCCTTGGCTAGGGTTTTCTCAGTCACTGCTGTGGGGCTAAATTGATACAAACTTTAGGCATAATATGCTCCCCACCCTCAACTACTCCTGCCCTTTATGGCCATAATCAGAGGGATGGGCTGGAACATAGCGCATGCTGGGACCCAGCCATCCCTCTTTTACTCCCTTTCGTCCCTCCCCCCTTTTTTTTGGTAGATTTGTGCCTCATACTATTTGGAGCAAGGTTCTACAAGGGCTGATTTAAGATAGCATGGGTCAAAGGGGTTAGTTTGCATTTGCAAAGAAGAGGGCCACTTATTCCTCTGGAGAAGGAAGGTGGAGGGAGCTATGTTAAATGACATACTCTTAGGTATTTTTATAATAATGTTTATAGAAAGCATATTTACTAAAAGTTTTTTTAATCAAATATTTTACTTTTTCACCTGTTCCCAGAGTTGGGACAGGAGAGAATCTCATTGTCTCACAGTTCCCTTTTACTTGATAAGTGGTCTGGATAAGAGAGGAAAGAGGCTTGTAGAATTATAGAATTTAGCAAATGAAAATAGCTCCTGTCTTCGAGGCGCTTATATTCTATTGGGAAGATTAGTATAAACAAAATAAACACAAGGTAATTTTTTGACAGATGTGGGAATCAGGAAAGGCTTTATGTAGCTAACATTTGACTGAGCATTGTAGGAAATGAAGGCTTCTTAAAGCACAGGTGAGGGAGAAGTGCGTTATAAACGAGGGGAGTAATAGCCAGTGCAAAGGGGTAGAGATAGTAGATGGAGTACTCTGTGAAGAACCAGTTTGACTAGACTGCAGGGTTTTGAAGGAAAGGAATATATAAGACCAGAAAGGCAGGTTGGAGCCAGGCTATAAAGGACATAAAATGCCAAACTGAAAAATACATACTTGATCTAAAAGCAATAAGCATTGATTATGTACTAGAGTTTGAGTAGGAAAGCAGACCTGAAGTTTAGGAAAATTAATGTGGAATGGCCAGTTAATGCTCCTAAAATGCTGCTTTTGATTATGTTACTTACCTGCTTAGAAACTTTCATGTTGCTTAACATTCAAATTCCTCCGCTGTATGGTTCCAGGTCTGTCTTTTTATCCTCATCCAGTCATCCTCATCCTATGTACTCCCAGGTGCACCACTTTTTTTCATGCCTTTACCTTTTGCCTAGAATTTTGTTATTTTTTTTTAATCCAGGTTATATCTGTTCTTGACGCATTGTTGTATAGTTGATAGTGTTTGACTTGGAGTTGGATAGCCGTGGGTTTGAATCCCACTTCAGTTACTAGCTTTGTAATCCTGGGCAAGTCACTTGATTTCTGTGGGTCTCAGTTTCCACGTTTGTTAAATGAAAGCCTTGGACTTGATGACCTCATTGATCATTTCTGGGTCCAGATGTATGATCCTAAGGTAAATAAAGTAGTCTACTTGATCTTTCCTTGGTCACTTCAGACCACAATGCTCTTTCCTTTCACTTAACACACATCATTTGACTGCCTTTGCCACTCAGTTGGTTCTTAATTAGTCTAAGAAAATTTATTACATCATAGGGTTTAGAGCTGGAAAAGAGACATAGAAAATCATCTAGTATAAATTCTTCATTGTTTCTACTTTAGATTTGCTGGCAGAATGTGAAAATGAGTAAAATTCTTAAAAAATATTACTTTCCTATTGGGGAAATGGATAAATAACTTAAATTAGAACATAGGTATATAGGAAGAATAATAAGTGCTATGAGAGCTTTGAGGAAGGAAATATAACTTGGCACCTGAGCTTAGACCTTGAAAAATGTTTAATAGGAGGGGACAGGACAGGGTACTTTCTTTAAAGTCAAGGAAGCAGGAAAGGACAGGCCAGTTTGGGAAATTATGTTTGTTTGGAGCAACAGAGTCAGTGAAAAAGAACGATGTAAATTAAGTTTGGGACCAGGTGATGGAGGGTTCTTTAAATTAATGAGTCCAGACTAACAGTAAACAGTAGGTATCTACTTGAAGATTTTTGAGTGAGGATATGACCTGTGTGGGGTACAAAGACCCTAACCCAAATTGACTACTCAGAGATTTATCCAGGTGGAAAAAGAAAGGTTTCTTTATTAGAATCTCATGAGAAATGGGCAGTCCACATCACTGGAACACCAGAGAGGAGGCCACCATACAGAACCCATTTCAGCTCATTTAGATCACTGTTCTAGTAGTCTGTGTTGACCTGAACTAAGGGGGTGACATACAGTAGTTACTGGTTGCAAATGACAACCCAAACAAATATGGGTTAAATAGACAAAACCCACAAAACCCCTCCCTAATAACTGGACCTTCATTCCCATTGGTGGGAAGGGGTGTCCTTTCAGTCCTTTTACCCAATACAAAATTATTTCTCAGAAGTTAGCTTATCACAGATTACATATTTTTCTCTTGTTTTCCAAAAAGCAAACAATTTACAGAAACACCTGGCAGACATATTACTTGTTGCAAAAAGTAGGCAATTTATAGATTACTTCTTGCTTTTCAAAGACAGGTAGCTGGCAGACACATTATAGAAAAACAAAATTTGGGCCTATCAAGACTAAAGCCCAGCTCAACTTTGGTGACTGTCTCCTTTACTTTATGGGAATATTTTCTTTTTCTTTTTTTTTAAAATAATTTTTTAAAATTTGTTTTCTTGTTTACATCACTCATTTTCATGAGATTTTTGAATTACAAATTTTCTCCCCATCTTTCCCCTAACCCAACCCTAAAACAGCAATCCCACTGTAGAGCCCCTCCCCTGATCTGTTCTCTAACATTCTGCTAGGGCAGGGAGGGCCTCCCTACCTATGGGAATATTTTTATTTGTCCCTCTCAGTCTCTGTCTAATTTCCTGACAGTGTGTGTGGTGACAGGACACAAGGAACTCTAGCAGATAGTCCACCCCACACAGACCTGACCAGAGTCATGGGTTAGGAATATTATTCTGGCGTTGGTATATAGTATAGATTGAATTGGAGGGCATTGAAGTCTGGGAGCTCATTTAGATCACTGTTCTAGTAGTCTGTGTTGACCTGAACTAAGGGGGTGACATACAGTAGTTACTGGTTGCAAAACCAAAACAACCCAAACAAATCATTTGTCCCTAATGCCCTCTTTGCTTACATGTTCTGTGCTCTCTTTCTTTTTGTCTCACGTACCTTCATTTACCTTTTTTGTCTTCGTCTTTTTTGATTTCTTAAATTTTTTTTCTATGTCCTTTTCCCTTCGAACCTAGGTCCTACATCTGAACTAATAAAACAGTTCTTGGAAAATGGAATTAATCAGAAGATGTACCTCTTACTCTGTAGCAATAATGGAACATGTTCCATGCATGTAATGTCTATGATAGGAAGGAAGACAGACTGAAGAGAAAATAGGAATAAGTGTCATGTGGAGGGATGACAGAACTATAGATTTAGAGGTGGAAGGGATTGTAGAGGTCATCAAATCCAGCACTCTGCCTCCTCTCTCATTTTACAGATAAAGAACCTGAGGTCCAAAGAGGTTAGGTGACTTGCGCAGAGCCACAGTTAGTAAATGTCTGAGAACGCATGTCAACTTTAATCTTTGTGTCTCCTGGCCTAGTGCCACATCCACTGTAGCATCTAATTGCCAAAGAAAAGGGAGAAAGAAGATGAGAGAAGTGTTCATGAAAGGGACCAGGCACCTGGAAGCTCCTGAGTGTTTCTCCCTGACTTTCATCAGACACTCCTTCATAACTCAACCAGTTCAAGAGTCTGAGTGATATAGCCACTGCTACCACTTCATGTTAACAGGTGTTGAGTACAAGTATATGCTTGTCTGGGCATCCTACTTCTGAAATGATTGGAAATATTTTGGTTCTACATATTAGCTTCGTGAGTATAGGATAGTGGAGGCTGCAGCAAGACTAAAGTTAATCTAAAAAAAGACCTTAAGATTTTAGGGGATTGCAAGTATAATATGAATGAGTTAGCTCTGATATTGCACCCTTAGACTACATTAAGAGAAGCATAGTGTCTAAAAGTGATAATCCCATTGTATTCTGCTCTGATTCAGGGGTGGGGAACCTTCAACTTCAAGGCCACATGTGACCCTCCAAGTCCTCAAGCATGGCCCTTTGAATCCAAACTTCACAGAATAAATCCCTTTAATAAAAGGATTGGTTCTCTAAAACTTGGACTTAGTCAAAGGCCGCACCCAAGGACCTAGAAGGTAATATATGGCCTCAAGGCCACAGGTTCCCCACCATTGTTTGATTATATCTCAGTTGTGTTCATTTTTGAGTGCCACAGTGTAGGAAGAACATTGGAAATGCTGCTGTTTCTGCTACTTGTACTATTACTACCATTGTCACCACGTAGCATTGTACATTACTTTAAACTTTGCAAAGTGGTTTATAAGTAATTCATTTTATTCTCGCAACAATTCTGGGGGGGCATTTTTTTTTACCGATGAAGAAACTGAGGCTGAGGCTAAGTGATTTTCCCAGAGTTACACAGCTAGTAAAAGTCTGAGGATGGATTTGAACTCATCTTCTTGACTCCAGGCCTAGTACACTGTCCACTACACCACTTAAATAAGACTTTAGAATGTCCCAAGAAGGGTAGCCAAAATGGTGAAGGGTCATGAGATTAAATATGATGACCAGTTGAAGTAACTAGAGATCTTTACACTGGAAAACACTTGGGGTAGGGCTTAAACTTTATCTCTTTGACATTAGAGAGCAAAAGAAATAACATAGAAATTACAAAGAATCAAATTCAGGTTTGATATAAGAAAGCATTTCCTAACAATTAGTTATCAGAAAACAGAACAGTTTGGATGATAGATACTTCCTCAATGTTGGAAGACTTCAAACAAGGATGAATGACAACTTTTCAGGTATATTATTTTTAATAAATTTATTTATTTTTTAGTTTTCATTATTCATTTATGCAAGATTTTGAGTGACAAATTTTCTCTCCGTCTCTCCCCAACCCCCCACCCCAAGATAACAAGCATACAGAATAACCTCTTTCCCCAATCTGTTCTGTCCTGTGTCCTCCCCCTTACTTTCTTGTAGGACAAGATGGATATCTTTACCTGGATATCTTATTTCCTGATTGCATGTAAAAAAACAGTTTTTAACATTTGTCTTTAAAACTTGGGTTTCCAGATTCTTTTCCTTCTTCCCTCCTCACCTACCCCCCACTGGGAAGATAAGCAATTCAATATAGGTTGTACATGTGTAGTTAACCCAAAACATTTCCATAGTAGTTATATTGTGAAAGACTAACTATATTTCCCTCCATCTTATCCTACCACCCATTTATTTCAGGTATGTTTAAATGAGAATTTTTATTTGGGTAGAGATTGGGAAAGATAGGTTCTGAAGTCTATTCAAATCTGAAATTCTATAATTCTGTTATTCAAATACCTAAGCCTAGCATTACAATGAATGCCTTAAAATTGGAATATAATTACACAATAGTCTCTCTTCACATATGTTTTGCTTTGACATGTTTCATTTTGTGACTGACCTTTTTCCACCCCCAGCTTCTATCAACTCTCTAGTATATGTGTCAAGACCCACTATTTAAGAAAGATTTTTTTTGGAAGAAAATCTTAATTTGTAATGACTAATTTATGTACTGTTTCTGTGCCAAAATATGGATCCTTTAGAAGCTAATATAATCCTTCAATTTCTCATCAAGAATGCTTGAAAGTCCTCTATTTGATTGCGTGACCGTATTTTCCTCTGAAACATTATACTCAGTTTTGCTAAGTAGGTGATTCTTAGTTTCAATCCTAGTCCCTTTGACCTCCAGAATATCATATTCCAAGCCCTTTCATCCCTTAATGTAGAAGGTGCTAGATCCTGTGTTATCCTGATTGTGTTTCCACAATATTCAAATTGTTTCTTCTTGGCTGCTTATAATATTTTCTCCTTGATCTGAGAACTCTGGAACCTGGTGATAATATTCTATGAGTTTTCTTTTTGGGATGTTTTTCAAGAGGTGATTGGTGAATTCTTTCAAGTTCTATTTTGCCTTCTGGTTCCAAAATATCAGGGCAATTTTCCTTGAGAATTTCTTGAAGGATGATTTCTAGGTTCTTTTTCTGATCACGACTTTCAGGTAGTCCAATAATTTTTAAATTACCTCTCCTGCATCTATTTTCCAGGTCAGTGATTTTTCCAGTGAGATATTTCACATTGCTTTCTTTTTTTTCATTTGTCTGGATCTGTTTCATAGTGTCTTGGTTTTTTATAAAGTCATTAGCTTCCATTTGCTCCAGTCTAATTCTGAAGGAATTATTCTCTTCAGTGAGCTTTTGAAATTGTTTTTCCATCTGGCAAATTCAGCTTTTTAAGACATTCTTCTTCTCTTTGGCCTTTTGGGCCTTTTTTGCCACTTGAGTTAGTCTGTTTTTTAAGGTGTGTGTTTTTTTTTAATTTTAATTTATTTTCTTGGTTATATCATTCATTTCCACAAGGTTTTGAGTTACAAATTTTCTCCCCTTTTTGCCCCTCCCCCCCAGCACAGAACATTGATCCCACTGTAAGACCCCTCCCACAATCTGTTCCCTTTTATGCCCTCCTCCAACACCCCTCTAGCTTTCTAGCAGGGCAGGGAGGAGCTCCCTGTCCCCGTCCCTGTATGTATTATTTCTCAGTTGCATTTAAT
>CM053595.1:175113022-175155574 GCA_028646575.1 Pseudocheirus occidentalis
TACTATTCTGACTAAGTTGCTCCAGGTTCTTGGATATCTGTAAAATAGGGATAATAATACGAACAGAGGTAGTCTGATGCAGTACATAGCGCTAACATTGGAATCAGAAAGATGGTCCAGCCTCTAGCATTTTCTAACTTTGTCAACTTAGACTAGTTGAGAAACTCTGTAAGCTGCTAAAATTGTCACACTGCCAATATTCCCCATGCTAAGGAAACCACAGGTCCTTCTCTTATTTGGGGAACTCATAGTAAAATTCTGTACATGTGAGCTTCCTTCTCTCCCTTGAATACACGCACAGACGCATGCACGCGCACACACACACACACACACACATACACACACACTGTGTAGCCTTCTTTATTTGTGAATTACAAACCTAATTACTCTTGTGAAATAACTATTAAATGTGTTCAGATGAGTTTCAGATTTTGAATTTCCTGCCTGATTCCCTCCCACTGTTTAGTCTACTTTAAGGCTGCCTCTCTGCCACTAGAAGTTAGTTTGCTTAGAGAAAGCAAACTAAGAAATAATAAAAATCATAGGATATATTTCCATAGCACTTCAGGATTTTCAAGTGCTACCCTCCTACCAATTTTATGAATTAAGCAGTGCAGGAATTATCACTCCCATTTTATAGATGAGGAACCTAAGGCTCAGACAGGTGGATTTTCCCATAGTCACATAGCTTAAAAATGGCAGATTGGGATTTGAATGAACCCAAGTGTTCTTAGTCCCAGGTCTAGTGAACTTAGTCTTAAGAAAAGATGGGAAAGAAAATATACTGGAGAAAAAGAATTATAGCTTGCACTCTAAATTTAAATGTAGAAAATTTTCACATTATTCCTCATTTGAGATTATCTGATGTTCCACCTACAAATTGAATGTACAAATAAAATCCTATTTTAATGAATTAGATTACTTTAGATTAAATTAGATTACTTTAATTAGAGTACTTTTCCTTTTTTATTAAATTATTTTTATCAATAAAAATCTGTTTTCTCTCCCTCTTACTTCCCCTTCAGTGGAGAGAAAAAATAGAACAACTCTTTTATCAAATATGCACAGATAAGCAAAATAAATTCCCTTATTGATGATGTATTACTCTGACACCTCATTCTTGGGACATGGGTAGCTTGCTTCATCATTGGTCCCCTGAAATGGTGATGGGTGTTCATTCAGAATTCTTAAGTCTCCCAATTCAGTCAGTCAGTTAACATCATTAAACACCTTCTATAGGCTAGACACTGTGCTAAGTGCTAGGGATACAAACAAGTTGTTTGTCTTTATAAGGTGATTGTTATTATATAAATTGTTCTCCTAGTTCTATTTGCTTCACTCTGCAAGAATTCATGAACTCTTCCCAATTTTTTCTGTATCCATCCTTTTCATCATTCCTTACAGCACAGTAGCGTTTCTTTACATTCATACACTGTAATTTGTTCAGTCATTCCCCAATTGACTGGTGCTGCTTTAGTTAATTGAATTACTTTTAAATAAAGATTGTATACTCTTGTGTACAGAAGGGCAGGGTTTGCTTGTTTCTTTGCTTATTTAAATAAAGTGAACTCAACTGAACCCAGTACTTCAGGTGACACAGGACTACAGTTGCTACCAGTAATGGTAGCTTAGGGCTGCAGAGAGCTCTGAATTGTTGGGATTTGAACTGAACTTCGGGATATAGAGTCTTTGGGTTATTGGTAGCAGGAAACAGGTGAAATTAATGTGAACTATGAAAATGAATGCTCTTGTAACTGCTGCCAGAGGCAGTAAAGCGTACTGGAAAGCATACTCAAGCCAAGACGACTTGTTTTCTGCCCTAGCTCTTCCACTAATTGTGTGATCTTGGGCATGTCATTTAAATTTTTGGAGCCTTCTCTGTAAAAGGACTTGAACTGGATGACTGCTCAGACACCCTGGCTCTAAATCCCACAATCCACTTAATCTCTCCAGGCCTCAGTTTCTCCACCTGTAAATGAGAGGGAAGGTCCCTTCTAGTTGAACATTCTGCTTTCCTCTTCACTCACTCACACCAATCTATCTTCTCTTCTTTGCACCCTGCTGAATTTCCAGAATACTAACAAAATTACAGCTGAAACTTAAAAACATATTATTGTCCTTAAATAAACAGATTGACTACTACACAGACAGGGAATTAGGAACATATTTATTCTGAACGCTACTTTTAAAATTAGCTAGATTGTGCATAACTCATGAAAACAGCATCTCTATTAGCTTTAGTAAATAAACCCTGAGAGGTAGCATGGTAAAGTGGATAGAAGGATGGATTCAGGCAGAAAGTCCCAGGTTCAAGTCCTACCTTTGAGGATCCTGGTTGTGTGACCCTGGGGAAGTCACTTATCTTCTCAGTGTCCCAGGGCAACTATCTAATGAGTCTATGACTATAAAGTAAGTGTGAAATAGTGGCTGGTCACCATTTGTAAAAGGAGTTTACTCACCAAGGTTCTTCATCCCAAATGAAGCATAGATCTGGACCAAACATAATCCTTCAACAGTAACATCCTGTGCCAAAATTATATTCATCATCATACTTACACACACACACACACACACACAAGTGTATATGTGTACATATATATATATTTTTTCCATTTATTTCAAGTATGTAGGGATATGTTTGTGTGAATACTTTAGTAGCCTCCCTACACCACCTACACCACTAAATAAATAAGCCTGGGAAGCTCAAATCTGTTACCTGGTCCAAGTGAGGTTTGCAGTAACAAGAGAACCCTGCCCCCACCCCCAATCAAGGAGTTTACTATCAACTGGCTGCCAATTCCTTGGATGTTCCCCCCAGCACAAAGTGGCATGGGTCCCATAACCTTAAGCTGCACTCTAGAACCAGGGTTCCCACTCCAGGGATCCCCTGATGCCTGGTCCTGCTTGACTCAGGTAAGAATTATATATATAATAAAACAAACAAGCCTGTTTTTGCAGGTTTTCAGTGTACTCCCACCCCACTCCTATCTTCCACTGGGTACCCTATTTCCATCTTCTCTGATTGTCCCTTCTTATAAACCTAAGTATTTTCCCTCAGTAACCCTGTTTCACTTCACTTTGTGACTCTCAACTTGTGCAATATTCTCAGTTGTCAATGGTCAATAAACTTTTATCAAGTGCTGGGCACTGTGTTAAACTCTAGAGATAAAAGGAAAAGGAAAAGACAGCCCCTACATTTTAGGACCTCACAATATAATGTATATTATGCAAATAATTATGACTAAACAGGCTATATTATGTCTTGTGCTATAGCGTCTTAGATTCTTGACCCTGACTCAAACTACATTAAATCAATATAGATACATATGTGAGTGCGCAATATATATTGCAAATCCAGTTGAAATCCATCTAGAACATATCTGCATATCATCTCACTAACCAAAAGGTTTTTACTCAGAACATGGACTGATCTGCTCAGATTCTGTTCATGAATATAGGAACCAGGATCCCTGGTGTCTAATTCCAAGCCTCCATACACAAAGGTGAGCGGGAGGCAGCTCCAGTTGCTTTTGCTTTCTCCAACACGGTCAGCAATGTCGCCTTTCCCCAAATACATATCAGTTATCTACTTTGCTGGAGAATAGGTTTATGCATCTATCTTTACCTCTGTCTCTTTAGGACTGGGACAGAATCTGTTGGGTTTTTCCACAGATGGGTGGCATTGCCTGCCATGAGATAATGGGTTGGTTTGAGTCTGACTATTAGTATTCGTCCCTCAGTCTGAAACTTTGCTGATCTTCAAGCTGTCCCTGTAGTACCAGCACTCAAATGAGGTCCAGATAAAATAATCCAGACACTTCTCCCAGATGGTAGTCTGACTGATGAATCCAGCATCCTCAAAGACAGGGGAACAGGCTAGATCTTGGGAGCCATCACATCTCTCTTAGACCCTTGATTTTAAATTTCCTACCTCTGCACCACAACCTTATGGGTATGCTCGCTGAGTCTGACTACGTGCATAACCAAAGACTAGCATACGCCCAACATCACATTTGATCCTCCCAATAATTCTTTGAAATAGGTAGTTCAGGGCTAACTAGGCGGAACAGTGAGTTCAAATCTGACCTCTGAGACCTGAGTTCAAATGGGACCTCAGATATTTATAGCTGTATGACTTTGGGCAAGTCACTTAACCCTTATTGCCTCCAAAAGAAAAATGGGTAGTGCACATTCATTTTACAATTGAAAAAACTGAGGCTAAGTCTAATTTCAGTAATCAACATCAAACTTTGCCCACATTGTTTTGCATTTTTAAAAATTTTATTACTTGTCTATATCTTATGTTCCATACCACTTCCTCCTTCTCTCAAAGTGGAATGTAAGTTCCTTGAAGGTAGGGATTGTTTTATATCTATCTTTTTATTGCTGGTACCTGACACAGTAACTTGCACAGAGTGGACACTTGTAGCAGCTGATGAGTCAGAAAGACTTGAGTTCAAATCCAGCCTCAGACACTTACTAGCTGTGTGACCTTGGGCAAATCACTTAACCTTTGCCTCAGTTTCTTTAACTATAAAATGGGGATAATAGCAGTACTTACTTCACAGAGTTATTGTAAGGATTAAATGAGATAAAATTCACAAAAGGAGCTTAGCACAGTGCTAAGTGTAAGTACTATATATATGAGTACTCCTTTTCCTTTCCTTCCTTTTCCTTCTCCCTGCCCTTCCTCACTTAATGAATGAAATTGAAATCTTTTGAGTCCCAATTCCAAAACCCAGTAGCCGTGACAGAATGGGAAAGTCAGATGAACATTTTGGGGGACCAGTTTCCTCCTCTGTAAATAAAGAGTAATAAGACTTGTATTGGCTTCCCTCCCAGGGCTGCTGAAAGGAAAACACTCTGTAAATCAAGTACTTTGGATCTGTAAGTTATTACTATTGACTGGATTTTTCACTTTTCAATGGATCATTCTGTTGTTATGCAGAACTTTTGTTGAGAAAGCACTGAAAATTACAGTAAAGCTACTATTAAGAAGAGGCAATTGTCAGAGTCATAGAACACTTTTTTCTCCAATTAGACAAAGAACTAATTGTATATATAATTTTAATATAAAGTGTTTTGATAAATATATATGACTATGTCAATTATTTTTTCATGTTAATACAGATTTGACTGAATTGGTTATAATTAGCAGTTATGTAAAGCAATTTCACTATTTTGCATTTAGGCCAATAAAATTATGGAAAAAATTAATATGCTAATTTAATTAAGACCTAGATTTCTGTTACATTGTACATCTTAGAAAACTTTGAAAGTCTTTGCTTTGCAGCATTCTAAAATATAAAATCACTAATATTATCTGCTCTCTGATTTGAAGATTATTTTTTTCTACCATGCTTGATTTGCTTACTTGTAATAATCAGATGCAAATTTTAGATGAGTTTTTCAAAGAAATTTAGCATATAAAGACATGAGAATTACTATCATGTTTGGAAGATAGTAAAAGTGCTCCAGAGGGATTATGGGTAGAGGTCTCCTAGACTTTGCCATACCTAACGGATAGTCGAGTGTTTTCATTTTTTTCTAAGCTGAGCAAAGAAGTGTTTGAATCTCCTCATCTGAAGTTTGCTATTTCAGGGAGCTTGTTATGAGTACATCTTTCATTGATGAAAACAACAAACACTTTTTGCCTTAATGTATGGTCTTTTAGAGTTGCTGTGGGTAGGAAATTAATCAGTGTTTGGTCAATTTGCTGGTAAATCTCTTTCAATTTAACTAGACTGGTCTTCGGCAACAGAAACAGGGCATTGCTAGATATGTATATATTTATGTATATAGAAGTTTTAACTAATATGAACCAATTGCTGTAACAAGGAGAGCAACAGAGCAACCACAGTCAGCAAACACTTTACTAACTTACTTACTGAGTGGAGAGAAATAACAATAAAAATCAATTGTTAAAAATAGAAAAGTATTTATAAACATCTCACAGTGAAGGAGTGTTCTTGGTCACATCTGATTCAAGTTAGTCCAGTGGCTCAGGTTTGAGATTGGAATGAGGTGGGATACTTGTAGACCAGTGGTTCTCAACCTTCCTAATGCCGCGACTCTTTAATATGGTTCCTCATGTTGTGGTGACCCCCAAACATAAAATTATTTTCATTGCTACTTCATAACTCTAATTTTGCTTCTGTTATGAATCATAATGTAAGTATCTGATATGCAGGATGTATTTTCATTATTACAAATTGAACATATCCCACAGGTTGAGAACCGCTGTTGTAGACCATATAATATTTTGCAAAAGTTAAATTTACTAATGGAGTGAACAATGGGAAAGAAGAAACAAATTCAAACATGGAAAAGAATGATAGCATGTGGATTGCTTCAGTCTCCATTTAAACTCTGTTCTTTCTAGATCTTTCTCTGAATATAGACATCTCCTCCCATCCTGAGACTTGTAGAGTTGCCTTATAACTCTGCATTGCTGAGAAGAGTACAGTTTATCAAAGCTGGTCATCACACATACAATGTGTCTCTGATTGTGTACAAATTTTTCCTGGTTCTGCTCTTCTCACTTAGCATCAGTGTGTATAAACCTCTCCAGGTAAATATGAAGTCCATCTCCTTCCCATTTCTTATAGCACAATAGTATTCCATTACATTCATATACCACAACTTGTTTAGCCATTCCACAATTGATGGCCATCCCCTTAATTTCCAGGTTTTTGCCACTACAGAGAGAGCTGCAATTAATATCTTTGTACACATGGATCTTGCTCCCACTTCTATGATCTCTTTGGGGTACAACCCCAGAAGTGGTATTACTGGGTCCAAAGGGTATGCAATTATTTATAGCCCTTTGGGAATAGTTCCAGATTGCTCTCCAGAATGGTTATCAGTTCACAGCTCCACCAACAATGAATTAGAGTCCCAATTTTTCCACATCCTCTCCAGCATTTGTCATTTTCCTGTTTTGTCATCTTAGCCAATCTGACTGGTGAGATGTGGTACCTCAAAGTTGTTTTGATTTGCATTTCTCGAATCAATAGTGATTTAGAGTATTTTTCATATGCTTATAGAATTTAATTCCTATCTCTGAAAATTGCCTGTTCATATCCTTTGACCATTTATCAATTCCATTGGTTACAGCCCTTCTTTACAACCCTACTAACGTCCAATGTGAAAGTATTTGCAGATCCAATACTTGATTGCAAGGCATCATGGAGGGAGGAGGGTGAGGGAGGGGAGAAAATTTGAAACTCAAGAGATTGTGGAACTGAATCTTGTAAACTAAAAGTAAATAAACAAATCAATTTAATTTTTAAAAAGTTAAATTTACTTAATAATAGCATGGGAAGGCTGTTCAGCTAAGATTCAATTCTGATTCATTTGGACGAAGTTCTTCTGGTCTCCATACAGGGATGAATCAGGCCTAAACAGATGTTTTACATAGAGATGTGGATCCATCAGACCTGAGGAGTTAACTTCTTGTGATAAGTATTTTGGGATTATTATGCCTTAGGCAACCAGGAAGCTATGGTTTAAGCCTTAGTTCCATAGACAAGTCCAACTAAGCACAATACCTGGCATATAGTAGGAGCTTAGTGTTTTCTGATCAGTTCATTAAGTCTTTTAAAAAATTTTATTTTTCCCTAATTATATGTTAAAACAATTTTTTATATTTTTAAACAATTTCGAGCTCCAAATTATTTCCCTCCCTCCCCCCTTCCTGACATGGCAAGCAATCTGATATAAGTTATAGGTGTGCAATTAGATAAAACATTTCCATATTAGTCATTTTGTACAAGAAAATGTGAACAAAAAAAGAGTGAAAAGAATGGAAGGAGAGAGAGAGAGGGAGGCAAGAAGGAAGGAAAAAAGGAAGGAAGGAAAGAAGGAAAGAAGGAAGGAGGGAAGGAAGGAAATAAGGAAATAAGGAAGGAAGGAAGGAAGGAAGGAAGGAAGGAAGGAAGGAAGGAAAGGAAAATAGTATGCTTCAGTCTTTATTCAGACAACAGCAGTTCTTTCTCTTGAGGTGAATAGTAGGTTTCATCATGAGTCCTTTGGTATTGTCTTAGATCATTGTATTGCTGAGAATAGCTAAGTCATTCGCAGTTCTTCATCATATAACATTGCTGTTACTATCTACAATGTTCTCCTGGTTGTGCTCATTTCATCAGTTCATGTAAGTCTTTCCAAATCATCCTGCTGTGACATAAAAAGTTCAAGAGATATAGTTTCTGGATAGTTAATCATTTTGTTAATCATTGCTTGCAGATAATTAATAAAAGGGGTCAGTGGCACTTTCAAATGCCAAAGACCCTTCATGGAACCAACTCAATACTTAAATGCATTTGGAAGAGTAGGTTGTTGGAGCAAACTGTTCTCACCTGCCCGTTCCAACTGGGATAAGTCTTCCCATGCTTGGAGCAGACATTCCCCTAACTCATCAATGGGTATGAAGCCTGTTGGTTACCTTCAACCTGATTTAACCCATTTGCTGAGATGGTTTTACTGGAGTTTGGCTGCTGCTTATGCCACAGCTTCTTGGAATCACAGGTGAAAGTTGAGTGAAAGGTAGACACCAAAGGTGGATGGTCAGGCCTGAAAAGCACTCCACGAGCCCTCCCACAAGAGGTGCTAGCCCTCCCTGCATACCCCATAGGAAGCTACCCACCCCCTGAAAGAGAGGTGAGGAATGTAGGGTGCAGATTAAGGTATTTTTTTTAACATGGCCAATGGAAGAATTTATTTTGCTTGATTATATAGATTTGTTATTTAGGGTTTTTTTTTCTTTTTTTTCCCCAATGGGGAGAGAAGGGTTTTATTCATTGAAAAATATAAAATAAAAAAATAATAGTAGTATAGATCAGTGGTGTTACATGCAAATAGAAAAAGCAGGCACTAAGTGTTACATAAGGATCTCTGTGGACCACATATTGTTTTAGAAAACCACATATTAACATTATCTATGTGCTACTGTATTTTTATATGTTTTGTCAAATATTTCCCAATTACATTTTAATCCTGCATTACTCAGATGCGTTGTGAACAGTGTTTGATATCTCTGGTGTAAAGGACACCTTTTACGTGTATGATTGAACAGAGAGATGGGTCAATAGTAGAATCTTAGGTTTAAAAGTTGCTAGAGACCATAGAGGTCCCCTAGAGTAAACATCTCATTTTATAATGAGGAAACTGATATCTTAATATAAACTTCTTTTCACTGGTTCAACCTTGTCTATCTATCTTACTAAGGAACAGACACCACAGAGCTTTAGTTTTGTTCATTTGAATAAACTTTTCTTATTCTTCCTAAGAAAGGCTAGAAGTGTTCAGAATTGTTTCTTCTAATGTGACCCGGTATATAGAGAGACCAGTTAATAATATATGCTAGTCAACTTGAATCCCTGCATTAGATCAATAATGTATCATGTAATACCCATAGCAGCTAGATGGAAGAGTGGATAAAGTGCTGGACCTGAAGTCAGGAAGACCTGAGTTCAAATCCAGCATCAGACACTTACTGTGTAATTCTGTGCAAGTCATTTTACCTGTTTGCCTCAGGTGCCTCATCTTTAAAATGGGGATAGTAATAGCACCTCTCTCTGAGGGTTGTTGTGAAGCACAATGAGATAATCATTATACAGTACTTAGTACCATGCCTGGTATGTAGTAAGCACTATATTTATGTTAGCTATTATTATTATGACTCACTGAAATAGGAGAACTTCATAAGATCACAGGATTTAGAAATGGAAGGGACCTTAGGGATGATCTAGTTCAGTAATTCTCAAACATTTTTGGCTCAGTACAAAATTGTTTGGTTTGATAAATTGGGACATGCTACCAAGGAGCTGGGATAATTGCAGGAGTGTAAACTGCAAGTTCCCAACAATGCATGGCATACCTAGACAAAATCTGATAGATACTTTTTGAGAATCTCTGATCTGATCCAACCCTGTCCTTTTACAGATGAGGGCAATGGGTGTCAGAGAGGGGAAGTAACTTGCATAAGTTTCTACAGTGTCAGTGGCAGAAAGTCAGCATGTAAAGCCAGGTCCTCTGATTCCAATAAAGTTTTTTTTTCTTCTCCATTATGACACACTACCTTATTGCACTGAAACCCAAAATATAGATATGTGAAGCCAAAATATACAGTGGCTTACAGTTAAAGAGACAAATTATGAAATGTTTTTCCTTATTCTTTTCTCTCCCCCACCCCTGCCTCCATTCAACTCAATTCCTCCCAATCAATCCAAAAGTGCAGTAAAAACATTAGCCTCAATTGTAAGTCATTTTTGGTAAGTCAGGTGTGATCTCTCCAGCCACAGATAAACATAAGCTTTTTTCTATAGCATTTCAGGGCTTTTGATTGCTAAAGATGAAGGAGCCCAATAGCAATCCCAGTAAAATGAACAAACCAGAAGAAACGACCCATCATTCACCACGGGGATGCAAGTCCAAGTGATAGAGTTCTAAGGTGCTTAGACAGAATTTCAGATAAATCAAGTATCATGCCAAGAACATAATCAACAAAGACATAAATATCTTTTGTTTATATTCAGAGCAGTTTATATTTCTGTGGGTGAACCAATTCTTTATTCTTATGTTATCTCTCATTAATGCTATAATTCCTCAAACCAAATAATTTCCTTTCCAATATTTATTTAAAAATGAGAATACCATCTATGGATTGCTGCTGAAAATTTTGTTATTTTAATTTCTAGTTTTCAACATTCATTTCCACAAGATTTTGAGTTATAATTTTTTTCTCCCTGTATTTCCCCTACCCCCACCCCAAAATAGGAATCCTACTGAATACCCCTTCCCCCCAATCTGTTGTATCATATATCCTCCCCCTTCACCCCCTAACTTTCTAGTAGGGCAAGATGGGTTTCTATACCCCAGAAACTGTATATCTTATTTCCCAGTAGCATGTAAAAAGCCAATTGTTAAACATTTGTTTTTAAAACTTTGTATTCCACATTTTTTCCCCTTCTTCCCACCTCACCCACCCCCACTGGGAAGACAAGCAATTCAATATAGGTTGTACATGTGAGTTACTCAAATTATTTCCATAGTAGTTATATCTTTAGTTATATAACTATTATATATTTAGTTATATAACATAATAGTTGTATATTTCCCTCCATCCTATCCTGCCCCCCACTTATTCTATTTTCTCCTTTGACCCTATCCCTTTTCAAAAAAGTTTGCTTCTAACAACCCATTCCCCCAATCTGCCCTCCCTTCTGTCCTCCCCCCTCTTATCCCCTACTGTTGCAGCCACTCCACTTACAGACCCAAGGACCAGCCTTGGGTTGTGTCTCAGGAGGGATTGAATGAAGAGACCAGAGACCCAAAATGTATGCAGCTTGTAATTTATTCCAACATGGCCACTATCAATAAGCAAACAAGCTCCTATATTATTCTAGAGTAAGCAGGATTCATGCATGACCACCTCATGCACAGGGGGTGAAGGCCAATGAGGAGACTCCAAACCAGTGATGTCAGCAGCTGTCCAACAAGCCGGCAGTTTCTTTCAAAACATCCTTGAGAATAACAACTGTACTGTGGGTTTCGGCACCTTCTTGTCTCTAAGAAGTACACAGAGCAACCTTGGGACTCAGGAGCTCAGAGGCAGCTCTTAGATTCCCGTGAGAGAGAGGGTGCCTTTTACTCACACTGACCCCTGCACCCTATCCCCCTATTTTCCTGTAGGGTGAGATACCCAATTGAGTGTGTATGTTATTCCCTCCTTAAGCCAAATTCACTGAAAATCAGGTTGTCCCATTCCCTTTAACCTTCCTGCACTTCCCCTCCATGGTAACAGTTTTCTCTTGCCTCTTTTATATGAGATAATTTACCCTAATCTATCATTCCCTTTCTTCTTCTCCCAATAAATTCCTCTCTCACCCCTTAATTTTTTATTTTAGATATCATCCCTTCATATTCAACTCATCCTATGTCCTCTGTCTATGTATACACAAACATATAAATGCCCACACTCATATATATATTTATATACACATATACCATATACACATATATGTATACATATATGTATATACATTTATATTCCCTTCAACTGTCTTCATACAGAGAAAGGTCTTATGAGATACAATGATTGTTTTTCCATGTAGGAATGTAAATTGTTCAACTTTAATATGTTCCTTATGATTTCTTTTTCCTGTTTACCTTCTCACCCTTCTCTTGCTTCTTGTATTTGAGAGTCAGTTTTTCTCTTCAGCTCAGATTTTTTCATCAAGAATGCTTGAAAGTTCCCTATTTCATTGAATGACCATATTTTTCCCTGTAGCATTATACTCAGTTTTGCTGGGTAGGTGATTCTTGGTTTAAATCCTAGCTCCTTTGATCTCTGTAATATCATATTCCAAGCCTTTCAATCTCTTAGTGTAGAAGCTGCTAGTTCTTATGTTATCTTGATTGTGTTTCCACAATACTCAAACTGTTTTTTCTTCACTGCTTGCAGTATTTTCTCCTTGATCTGGGAACTCTGGAATTTGGTTATAATATTCCTAGGAGTTTTCTTTTTAGGATCTTTTTCAAGAGGTGATAGGTGAATTCTTTCAATTTCTATTTTGCCCTCTGGTTCTAAAACATCAGGGCAACTTTGTTTGATAATTTCTTGAAAGATGGTGTCTAGGCTCTTTTTTGATCATAGCTTTCAGGTAGTTCAATAATTTTTAAATTATCTCTCCTGAGTCTGTTTTTCAGGCCAGTGGTTTTTCCAATGAGATATTTCACATTGCCTTCTATTTTTTTCATTTGTTTGGATCTGTTTTATAGTATCTTGATTTCTCATAAAGTTGTTAGCTTCCAGTTGTTCCAATCTAATTTTGAAGGAGTTGTTCTCTTCAGTGTATTTTTGACATTCCTTTTCCATCTAGGAAATTTGGCGTTTTAAAGCATTCTTCTCCTCGTTGGCTTTCTGGGCCTCTTTTGCCATTTGAGTTAATCTATTTTTTAAGGTGTTAATTTCTTCAGGGTATTTTTGGGTCTCCTTTAGCAGGCTTTTGACTCATTTTCCATGATTTTCTTGCATCATTCTCATTTCTATTCCCAATTTTTCTTCCACTTCTCTTACTTGATTTTCAAAATCCTTCTTGAGCTCCCCCATGACCTGTAACCAATTCATATTTTTCTTGGCGTGTTTTGATGCAGGTGTTCTGACTTTGATGTCTTCCTCTCTCTCCATGCCTTGATCTTTTTTGTTCCCAAAAAAGGATTCTATCATCTGTTTTGCTGCTATTGTTTGTTCATATTGGCAGCCAATTACTTGACTTTTGAACTCTTTGCCACAGTAGAACTCTGCTTCCAGAATGGAGAGAGCTATGTGTCCCAAATCCCTGGGGTTTTTGCAGCTGCCAGAGCTATTAGATGGGCACCCTCTCTACAGCCCTGTAATGCCGTGCATGAGCAGCTTCCCAAAAGAATGCTACTGTGAACAGCTTTTAAGATTCTGATTACACAGTATAGTGAATACTCTATTTATTCCATTATAAATCAAGGCAAACATTCACCAAAAAAATCACAATATAATATTCACAACATTACATCTTATCACAGAAAATCACAATATAGTGTTCATAATAGCTTAACATTAAAATGGCCATGTAGTTTTCACCAAAGTGGCCATAGTATTAAAAACAAAGAACAAAAGAATAATCATCTGATATCCCTAAGGAAGTTTGTCTCCTTGCTCAGTCATTCAGTCATTTCACAATACAATAATCAATCTTCCACTCATGGGGCAATCAAAGATTAACTTAATCAGTCATTTTCACAATTACTAAGTATCTTTAATCATTAAATACAATCATTAGAAAATTATACAAACCCTCCACCCCTATGTCTCTAGTAAACTTCAGTTTCATCACACGTTCAATATCCAAGGGGAGGCCTTTTCTTCATCTTGACTAGGGGTGGTCTCTCAGATTCCCTGTATCCCCTTCCATGGTCCCAGCTCCTACCTGAATCCACCAAACAGTTACCTGGATTCAGAGACAGACAGCTCCCAGGTTCTCATCCAGTCCTCTAGGCAGTTCTTGTTACACACTGAAGTACACAGGGTCCAGCACATCTCAAAACCTTCACAACTTCTGTTGCTGGGAACTCAAGGATCTGCCAAGCCACAAACAAAAACAGCCTTATCCCGGTCATGCTTCTTCAGTCCTCTAGCAGTCCAGTTGGCTCCAGGACCCAGAAGAAATCTCAGCCTTCCATGTGGCAGCAGCCACTTCGGCCTCCACCACATTCTAGTCTCATGGAAAACTCCAACTCAGTTCTCAGTCCAGCAGCCCAGCTTCCAGATGCTGTGAAAATTCTGCTCCCTCTACCAGGAGTCACCAGGAGGAAAATTTTTGATTCTGCTTCTCTGTCTCTGGAACTCTTCTTATACACACATACACACACACACACACACACACACACACACACACACACACACACCCCACACACATTGGCTTCCTGTCTCAGGAAGCCCCTTCCTGTTATGTCAGCAACAGGAGACAGAGTTCATACCTTCTGCTTCTTTCACAGAAGTACTTAGCCCTTAGTTTCTAAGGGCTGAGTACCTGCTAAATTAATTACCATTACAAGGCCCCCCACAGGTCTGGCTCATTGGTCACACACTCCAGGACCACCACCCAAGATGCAATCTGATCCAAGTAGGTCAAAGCAAGACCAATTTCCCTCTGAACTGTAGCTTGATTCCCCTACAATCTTCAGGCCTGTAGCTCTGGAAGCAGCCATGTGGCAGTGGCTGCAGCAACCGCACCTCCTCTGCTTCTTGCTCCAGGGATAGACGCCAGACCGCACTCTTCTATCCCCCCCTGGACCAAAAAAGTTCCACACTGACCTTTTACTTTATCTTTATCATTTATGGATTGAGAAGTCTGGAAGCCACTACAGCTGCCAATGATTTACTCACATGAAGGCTATTCCAGCCACTGGTCATGGCCAACCCTGAGACTAAAACCATGGCTCAGGTGAGACTGTGCTCCACTCCCAGTGGGCTGCAATGGACCCTTCCTGCCAGCCTGCTGGACTTCCTTCAGTGGGAGATCTGCTTCTCTCTGTCTCTTTGTGGGATCTACAGCTCTAAAGTTTGTTTAGAGTAATTTTTTACATGTATTGGAGGAGGAGGAAGCCGGAGCTGTGAGGAAGTGCTGTTTCTACTCTGCCATCTTGGCTCTGCCCTGCCCCCCCCCAATCTTTATTTGCATGTGTGCACATAGTCCTTCTCTTCTACTCAGCATAGCATGGAAGTGGTCTTAGGTTCTTGAAGTTTACACCCATCATGGGCAAGCTCTGGCATGTTTTAGCAAACTGGTGAACAATCATGTCCTTTGTCTGGTGTCTGAAAGATCTGCATTTTCTGGTCACAGAAACATGTGAATCACAGAATTTCAGACTTGGAAGCCATTCACTAAATGATCAGTCAGTGACCATTCAGTCCAATCATTAATTACAAAGAATCCCTGAAAAGTAGTCATCCAGTCTTTGCATACCTTTAATGAAATGATATCTAACCCATCTGAGTCAGTCCATCCCACTTATCAATAGCTCTAATTGTTAGGAAGTGTTTCGTGGAATGAAACTTCTCTCCCTGCCTTTTTTCTCCTCCTAGATCTATCTTCTAGAACCAAATAGAATAAGTCTGATCTCTCTTTCACATGACAGCATACTTAACGATAGCTATCATGGTCCCACTAGTGTCCTTTCTTCTTCAAGCTAAATTTCCTTCAACTGATATTCCTATGTCATAGATTAAAACAGTTCACTAACCTTATTATTTCTATATACTATCCAATTTATCCATTTCCTTCCTAAATTGTGGCAATCAGAAATTATGCATCCCAAAATCACATTATCTTTTTCTTCCTAAGACTAGGATTCAAAATAATTACTGATCTTTATTGGTAGGGAAGTTTCCTCACTGGGAGCTCCTCACAAGGATGAGACCATAGGTCTGGGGAAAAAAATAAATATACCATTGATACATATTGAGCTTGAAATCTATTAAAACCTACTAAAAGAACTTTTATATAACTCAGGTCTCCCCATTTTGTACTTGTGAAGTCAATTTTTGGTGACCAAGCATAAAATCTTAATTTGTCCCTATTATATTTCATCTCATTACATTCAACTTAATGCTCTACAGTCTAGCCTAGTGACTTTCCATAAATGCCATATTTTGACCTATCCCTATAAAAACCTACATAATTAAATATTTCCTTAGTCACAGGAAGTACCCTTTAATTCTTCCTGGCCTCCACCACCTCTTGTAATACTTTTTCTAACATATACAATTAACCACTAAAACACTGACTCCCTTTGGAGTGTAAACATCTTAGTATAAGAAGCATATAAGACATCTCCTGCAGCTGTCTCCTGATAATTCTCTTTGCCTCAAGTAGCATCCAGTCTGATCTTGTTCTCTTTACTGTGATCTTAAGACCCAACTACTTTTCCAAAGTAGGGTTTCTGCTAATCAGAGAGCACAACCTATATAGAGAGATTAGCCTTCCCTGTAGATTGACTGTTTTCATACAATTAGGTCTATACTTCTTATCTATGGCCTTCTTTGATCTACTTCCCTTTGAAAACCTCTTATGATCCCAGTAGTGCTTAAGATTTGAGTCCTATCCCAAAAGTGATAATACTACCTACTCCACAGGGTTCATAGTCTCTAAAGGCAGAGGGGACCTTTCAAATCATTTAATTAGCTTATTCACTTTACTGAAGAGGAAATTAAGGTGAAAAAAGAAGGGTGACTTAGTCCCAGGCCCTCTGATTCTAAATCCAAATCTTTTTTCACTATTCCTTTTGCTATTTTCTTGGTTCTTTATGAAATTATTTGGCCAGCCCAGTAGAAAAGTCTTTTGTTCTCTCTGTCCTAAGGGAATCAACTGATCTTTGGAAAGTTTTTGACCCTGAGCTCCACATGTCAACAACTGGTTTGCCCCAGCACTATGCCACAAATACTGGCCTCTTACTAACATATAACCGGAGGTTGAACTTCCCACCCAGTGGAAAACAGCCTGCCTACTCATCTTATCTGAGGCATGTGGGAGAAGGACAAATAAATATTATTAGATTAGATGAAACACGATTTAGTTGGATTAAAAAAAATTGTGTGGTGATTCTGGGGTTGTTTTTTTTTTTTTAAATGAGGGAAGCCACTCTGGAAATGAATTGAATTCAAAGGCTTAATCTTCAGCTGGAAGTGGAAAGGGGTGGTACCAGAAACATATTATTTGATGACTGAATTTAGCCAGTGAAAGACAGAAAATCTGTAAAATACAGGATTTGAACTATATAATATGAGGTCCCTTCTAGTTTTAAATGTTTGATCCTATGAGCTATTGACCTGAGAGCTTAAGTTAAGTAGTCAGAACAATTAGATTAATGTTTTCCTTGATACCAGTTTAGGGCTGAATGAACAATGTGGATTTCAGCAAAGCCCCAACTAAAATATTGACTTCTGCTAGCCTAAAATCCTATCCACACTACAGAAAAAATTGCATTAGACAGTCTTAGCTGCCTTGATCATTTCTAACTGGGTTAGACATTATCTGTAAATATTCTATGTGGGTAAAACCAAAGTCAATTATGAGCTAGTAATTTTGAAGTCAGCTGTCATGGGCCAATTCTACATTGAATATTTGCTTTCTTCTCACTTGACTATGCTGGAAAACTTCATGCAAGCTCTGTCTACTACTAGAAAAGGTGAATGATTCCCAGAAGCATAGACTTGGAAGGCTATCCAGTCCAATACATACTTGACCAAAAATCCCCTCCACAATATCCCTGACAAATGATCATCCACCCACTGAGGCAGCCTGTGACACTTCCTCTGATCTCTAATTGTTCTGAAGCTTTTCTATATCTCGGGTTGCTTTGATCTTACACTAGTTTCTTCTAGTTCTGACCCCTCTCTGTTGCTAAGCACAATAAGTCCAAGCCTCCTCCTCTACATGACTGCCTTTCGAATATGTGAAAATAGCTCTCGTGTTTTCCCCAAGTCTTTTCCACATCCTCTTTGTAGCATGATTTCCAATCCCCTCACCAACTTCATCTCCCTTCTCTGAAACATGCTCTACTAAGAGTAAATCAAGTCAGAAATTTGACACACACTTGTGCAGAGCACTATACTAGGTATTGGTGACATAAAATAAAAAAAACAGCTAGCTGCCTTTAACAGGCTTACATTCTATGACAGGAAATATACGAAAACAGAGAATAAAATACAAGATAATGGTTTTAGTTGTTGGCAGAGAAGATTCAGACAAAATGTTATAGGAAGATTTGAGAAGGGAGAGTTTGCTTCCAGCTTGTAGGGTCAAGGGAAACTTGAGGGAAGAGGCAACATCTCCTTAAAATAGAAAAGGATCCTCTGTACTCTCCACAAAGGAGAGGATACATTCTAGGCCTGTGCAAATGCATGGAGGTGGGAGAAAACAGGTCAACTTCAAGGAGCACCGATTAGTCCAGTTTACCTGAACTATAGATTGTGTGTAGAGGAATAATACAAAATGAGGACAGGAGGAAGATTGGAGCCAAACTGTAGAAGGTTTAGGAATTTCTATAGTGCTTTAAGGTGAAGTTTATAGGGTCAACCTTCCCCCCCCCCCTTTTTGGAGGGCAATTGGGACTTGCCCAAGGTTACACGGCTAGTTTGTGTGTGTGTGTGTTAAGTGTCTGAGGCTGGATTTGAACTCAGGTCCTCTTGACTCCAGGGCTGGTGCTCTATTCACTGCACCACCTAGCCACCCCAGCGCCACCTAGCCACCCCAGTGAGGTCAACCTTTTACATAAATTCCAATTTACATATGAGGAAATGGAGGCTCAGAAAGAAAAATGTCTTGCCCAGCATCCCAGAGCTATTAAGTCCAGAAGCAGGGACTTGAACCCAGATCACCTTATTCCAGGGCTCTTTGCAATATATCATAGTCACTTCATGATTGGCTTAGGGAAAAATAAAATCATAACCTCTTATTTTGTGATTTGTAATGGACAGTGCAGAGTGTTGGATATAGATTCAAAGGCCCTGAGTTTGAATCATGGCTCTGATATTTGCTATCCATGCAACGGGTTTTTCTGTCAGTTTCCTCATAGGTAAAAGGAAGGATTTGGATCAGATGATTTCTACAGAGTAGTACTGCACCTGGGAGACTTGTTTCTGGCCATACATGTATAACAAAGGCAGAAATTTGGAATAAACTGTGGAGATGGAGTGTGATGCCTTGCAGTAGCTATGCCTGCTTTTTTTTTTCTTGCCTCTACTCTCTCCATCTGCATTTGCATGAGAGACCCAAAGTATCTTGGGCAGGAGAGGGGTGGTGAAGCTGAGGAAAACCACAGGGCCCCAGATTCAGACAGTATTTTGTGGTTTTTGAGATCATTTGGGGGGAATGCATGCTGGCAACCAGCAATAAAACAACAGTCATACGCACTTTATAAGCCTAAATCAGTTTGAGGTTTAGGAAAGAGACATTGATCCTGGTGAGGAGGAGAAAGTTAAGTTCAAAGATTGACTTACATGCCTGCTGGCTTTACTTAGCTGGCTGGCAGATGTATTCCCAGAATATGGCCCATGGAGGCTGAAACTCTGGTAGTTCACAGATCTCTCTTTTATTTTGGAGAAAAGGCATTGGAGAATTTTTTTTTTATATAGTCTGTTGATTGGGTATGTAAAAGCTTTGCCTTTTTTTTTAAAACCAAAAAAAGATAAAACTTAAATCCCTGGGTTCTCAGCTAAAAGAGAGATGGTAGAACATTCTCTTTCTCTTACGGGGAAAAGATCAAACACTGGATGAGAACTTCCTCCAGAAACTGGTAGTAGAGAGACTTTCTCATCAGAACAATGTCTTGTAAAGAATACATATATATCAAGAAATGTCTTCAAGAGCAACATAGATGAACTTGCATTCCTGGCAACATGAGCTGCCTCTCTTGGATATATATGTTCTGTTTACATGGTGCTTATTTGTGATCCTTATGTGTCCTATCTTCCCATACATAATGTGCATATTTGTGGGAGAATGTTTCATATATGGTGAAAATATCTTGTTACTACTTAAAAAAAAAAAATCACAACCAACTACGCTACTTCACTCCTTGGGCTTTGAACTGACATATCCTCTAGCTGACTAGTAAAAAGAAACAAGTTGGTGGAAATGACTGTTTCTCACACAGGATTCTCCATCTTCCCATCTTCAAGCCTTTTCGTTGGCTATCACGTAAACCTAGAATGCTTCCCCTCCTTACTCCTGTCTCATAGAATCCCTAGTTTCCTTCAAAATTCACTTACCTCCTCTTTTGGAAGGAGCAGAAGATCCTGATCCTACCAAGTGCTAGGATAAGGCAAGGCCACTAGCATTCACTAAGCTCATTTTTTGTGCCAGACACAGTGTTAATCCTGTGGTTACAAATATAAGCAAAAGAAGATAGCCTTGTACTTAAAAAGTTTATGTTCTAATGGGAAATGAAGATAATGCATTAAAAGGGAGCTGGAAAGTGTGGGAGGTGGGTGGGATAAAGAGAGGGAATGTACCTGTAATGGTAATTAATTTAAATTTGAAGACCCCTTTTTGTTCTGGAAAGTAAGCAGGTACTTAGCCCTTAGTAAGTAATCAAACCTTTGTTAAAGAAATAGTAGGTGTGAACTCCTATCTCCTGTTACTGACATAACAGGAAGGGGTTGGCTGAAACAGGAAACCAATGTTGTATGTGTATAAGAAAAGCCCCAGAGAGGCACAGCCAGAATTTCTTGAGACCAGAATCTGGTGGAAGAATCTGTTCTGCTGGGGAGAGAGAGTTTCTCTCAGCAGCATCTGGAGGCTGGGCTGCTACTGAAGGACTAAGAACTGAGTCAGAATTTTCTTTGGACAAGAATCATGGAGACTGAAGTTCCTGCTGCCAGGAAGGCTGAAGAGGAACCCCTGCCCTTCATACCCTGCCCCTGGAGAAAAAGATTTTTGATTTTGAAAACCTGGGAGGACTGATTTTGATTCTAGCAGCCAGCTGAGATTTCTTCTGTGTCCTAGGGCCAGCTGAGCTGCTGGAGGACTAAGGAGGTATGGCTGTGTTGCCAGTATTCTGCTGATCTGTTTTGAAGTTGTTTTGCCAGACTCTGATGGTGACCAGTCTTCTGGTGAGGGACAGTGCTGCTGTTGCAGAGATCCTGGAACCTGGCTGTTGGCTCAGAAGCCCTGAAGAAGGATTTTCTTGTATGTTTACAGAAATCTTGGAAGAGGGTCTTGCTGATATTTTCAGGAGTCCTGAGACTGCTCTGCAGCAGAGAGTGAATTGTTGAGGATGCCAGCAATGAATACTGTGGCTTTGTTAAGCTTTGTCTTCCCAGGAACAGAGATTGCTGAGAACTTGCCTTGGGTCAAGATGAAGAATACTCTCCTTGGGTATTGAATGCTGTGACTTGACAATAATTGTGGTTTACTAGTGACCCAGGGTGGGGGGTTGGGGTATTTTCTAATGATTGTATTTAGTGATTAATGATATTTACTAACTGATTGCTAAATAAGTGACTGATTGAGTTAACTTAATTGCCTGTGAGTAGAAGACTATTATACTCTGAGATGACTGAATGACTGAGTAAGGAGGCAAATCTCCTTAGGGATACCAGATGATTGTTCTTTGTCCTAAATATTGTGACCACTTTGGTGAAAACTACGTGGCCATTTTGATGATAAGCTGTTGAGAATACTATATTGTGATTTTCTGTGATAAATTGTAATATTGTGAATGCTGTACCTTGATTTTCTGTGAATGTTTTGCTTTGGTTTATTATGGAATAAATAGAGTTTACTATACTGTGTAATCAGAACCTTAAAAACTGTTCACAGTAGCATTCTTTTGGAAAGCTGCTCATGCATGACATTACAGTACCCCACATAGGAGTATGGAGTTGAAGTCTGGAACGCTGAAAGCAGACCCAGAAGGGAACTAAAGTTTGGCCGGACTGGACCCTTCCCTAAAATGGAGGCCCTGATAAGAACATAGTAGTAGGAGAAGGGGGCCAGCTTGGTGGACGGATGTTCCAGGCTGAAAAGGCCTCAAGGTCACATGAATAGATATTATAGGGTGAAGAGACTCCAGGCACTGAGGAAAGTTCTAGGGTGTGGTGACAAAGGTTGAAAAGTCAGAAGGAGAGCCAGGATCCTTCCTTTCTGCAATGACCCTCCATCTACTCTGTATATATCTTGTACGTACCTAGTTATTTTCATGTGCAGAGCCCCCTTTAGTGGGTGAGTTTTTTGAGGACAAGAAGCATTTTGTTCCTTTCTTTGTATCTCCAGCATTGATCACAGTATCTAATACGTAAAAAAAGTTTAAGAAATGCTTATTGATTGACTGGCTAGTTTTGGATGGATGTAGACATGCTGAGAACCTCGAACCTTGACCAACTTTTCTGGGGAACCCATGCACAAGTAGGGATGGTCTCAATCTATGGTCTCAGGTCTTTCTGGTTTGCCCTTCTGAGAGTGAGATAGAATGACAGATAAGACAACATTGTTCCCTGTTTGGAAATAGCTTGTGGAAGACAAGCACTACTTTCTAACCTGGTAGAATTCCTTGTTGCGAATTACCAACCCTTGCTTGTCTTCAATATTTGTTTTCCTCTTTAAGGATTAGGCTGCCCTCTCATGAAATACATTGGCTAAGCAAATTATCTTTTTTAATTACTGAGCAAAGACTTTGAAAATGACTTAAATTGTGTTATTGGAGATATAAATGTTAGGAAATTGTTCAAAAAGATACATAACTCAGTCCAAGACAAGTAGTGTGTTCTGTTGATATTCTGATCCATCTGAGAATATACAATGAAAGAAAGGCAAATAAAAAGCAAGAGATATTTCTGGATAAGTTATTTTCTTGGTATGATTATGTTTTGAAACTTCTATGTATCAGCCTTAATGGTGCAAATTAGAGGTTCTTCATAACATGATGAACCAGCATCAGTATCTTTCACTCACAATGGACTGTTGTTTTTCAGTTGTGTCTGACTCTTTGTGCTCTTGTTTTGATTTTTCTTGGCAAAGATACTGGAGTGGTTTGCTATGTCCTTCTCCAGCTCATTTCACAGATGAGGCAACTGAGGCAAACAGGGTTAAGTGACTTGCCCAAGGTCACATAGCTAGTTAATATCTGAGGCTGGATTTGAACTCAAGGTGATGAGTCTTCCTGACTCCAGATCTGGCATTCTGTCCACTAAAGCATCATTTAGCTGCTCTCACAATGGATTACTACAGCTTATACCACACTGTACCACACTGTGGTACTGATCTGCTCTAAATTTTGAATTTTCTTTTTGCCACTCTTTAGGCTATCATATGGTAACTAGCTTCCATCAGCTGACTATTCTTCAATTGTGGCTGCTTAGCTCAGTTGTAGGCTACCTGGTACAATGGAAAGAGTTGAATTTGGGACCAGCTGACCTGGGTTAAAATTCTGGTTCTGTCCCTTACTTTCTGTGTGATCTTGGACACATCCTTTACGTTCTCTGGGCCTTGGTCTTGTCTTCTATAAAATGAGATTAGACTAAATGACTTTCAAGGTCCAGTTAAGCTGTAGATCTATGATTCAATGACCTCAGAATAATATAGTCCTAATGGCTGTGAGTTCAGTCTACTTACTGACTGTCTGTGTGTGGTAGACTACAACAAATGGACAGCAAAAACAATGCTGAACCTGAAAGTGAGGTCTGCGTCAGAATTCTTGCTCTGATGTTTAGACTGGGTGACCTGTGTGGCGAATTGTTTCATGAAACTCTTGAGTCTTGTTTCCTCACCTGTAAAATGGAGTTAAGAATATCTGTTCTACATACTTCACAAAGCTATTTTAAGGGGAAAACTTTATAACCTTGAATCACTATGTAAATGTGAGTTCATATTAACTTACCCTTCCTTCTCCCACCCACCCCCAAACCATGGCATTAGTCATAGGAGGGATGAGTAAAAATCCATCACTCATCGGTGAAAAAAAGCTCAAAATATATGCCCAAATTAATGAGAGGTCAGCAGCAACATGGAAACTAGGTGGTACAGTAGATAAAGCACTGGGCCTTGAGTCAGCAAGACTTCAGTTCAAAATTGACCTCTGACACTTACTACCTGTATGAACCTGAGCAAGTCATTTAACCCTATTTGCCTCAGTTGCCTCATCTGTAAAATGAGCTGGAGAAGGAAATGGCAAACCACTCCAGTATTTTTGCCAAGAAAACCCCAAATGGAGTCATAAAGAATCACCTATGACTGAATGACAACAGTAGAAACATACTTGTATAAAATAAAAACACAGATTTCTATTTTAGATTAGGACTTGATCTCACTATCCTGTGCTTCCAAAATTACAAAAGCTCACATTTATATAGCAAGATGGTCTACAAACACTTTCCTCACAACAGCCCCATAAGACAGTTGGTGCAGGTGTTAATTGCCCTCATTTTAGAGATGAGGAACCTGAGTCTCACAGAGGAAAATAAAAAGACAAAACTCAAAGTCACACAGCTAGTAGGAGGCAGAACCAGGACTTCCAGTCAGGATTTCTAATTTCCAGTTCATTGTTCAAACTATTCAATTCAACAAGAAAATGCCAACTATGGATAAGGTACTTTTTTTATGTGTTTCAGGGTGCAACTGAAAAAAGCAGCCATCCCTGTGCACTAGGAAATTTTGTTCTAATGGGATGAATGAAGAGCTCAGGTAACACAGTAGATAAAGTGCTGGGCCTAGAACTAGGAAAAACTCAGTTTAAATCCAGCCTCAGACACTTACTAGCTATGTGACTATGGACAAATTAGTTCACTTCTGTCAGACTGTTTCCTTATTTGTAAAGTAAAGGTCATAATGAAGATCAAAGGAAATGATATTTTTAAGTGTCTTGTAGACTTTAAAGAGCTACATAAGTGCTAGCCATCACCACTATTATGAATATACACAAAACCAGGTAAGATTAACAAGAACATGATTGAGAAAAAAGAGGGAGAGAGAAGACAAAGTATTTCTGGGATATTTCAGGAATATTTTATTAAGGAATAAACAAACACCAACATTTGGGGAGATAAGAGAAGACTTCATTGAGAAGGTGGTATATCAGGGTGTAGAAGCAGGAAAACTCTGTGGCTCCCCCATAACCACCTCAAACACCTATAAAATATGACTCCAAAAAAACTTTAGAGCTACAGAACCCACTAAGTGACAGAGAGAAACAAATCTCCCACTGAAGGCAGCCCGGCAGGCTGGCAGGAACGGTCCATTGCAGCACTCTGGCAGTGAGGCACAGCCCTGTGTGAGGCTGCAGTTTTGGCCCCAGGGTGGCCTGACCAGCAGTGTCTAGAGCAGACTTTGGGAGAGTGGCTCACCAGCAGCTGTGGTCCTTTCCAGAATTATCAACCCATAAATGCCAAGGGCAAAGTAAAAGGTCATTGTGGGCTTTGGGAACAGGGAACCAAGAGCATGGTCCGGCCTCTACCCCGCAAAGGGAGAAGCAGGTCAGGCATGGGAGCTGTGCAGCCACCTCCATGTGGCTGCTTCAGAGCTCCTGGCCTGCAGATAGTAGCAACCATTCAGAGGAGTAATCGCTCCTGCTTTAACCTGCTTGGATCTGGATCGCTGTCTTGGGTATCGCTTGTCCTGAGGTATGTGACCAGGTGCTAGAGCCTGTGGAGGCTTCATAGAGGTCCCTCAACTAATAGCTACAGCAGCTGTGAAAACCCCAGAGATTTGGGACAAAGCTCTCCTCTCTGGAAGCAGAGTTCTACTGTGGCAAAAAGCTCAAAAGTCAAGTAATTGAGTGGCAACATGAGCAAGCAAAGCAAGCACAGCAATCCAATTTTAGATTCCTTTTTTGAGGACAAAAAGGATCAAAGCATGGAACAGCAGGAAGACAACACAGTTGGAACTCCTGCACCAAAAGCTTCCAAGAAAAGTATGAATTGGTTACAGGCCATAGAAGAGCTTAAGAAGGATTTTGAAAACCAAATAAGAGAAGTGGAGGAAAAATTGGGAAGAGAAATGAGAATGAAGAAAGAAAACTATGAAAAGTGAGTCAACAACATGACTGAAGAAAATAACACCTTAAAAAATAAACTCAAGTGGCAAAAGAAGTTCAAAAAGCCAACGAGGAGAAGAATGCCTTAAAAAGTCAAATTTTCAAGATGGAAAAATAATCTCAAAAGCTTTCTGAAGAGAATAATTTGTTCAGAATTAGACTGGAGCAAATAGAAGCTAATGACTTATGAGAAATCAAGATACTATGAAAATCAAGATACTATGAAAATCAAGATACTATGAAACAGATCCAAGCAAATGAAAAATAGAAGGCAACGTGAAATATCTCATTGGAAAAATCACTGACATGGAAAATAGATCCAGGAGAGATAATTTTAAAATTATTGGACTACCTGAAAGCCATGATCAAAAAAAGCACCTAGAAATCATCCTTCAAGAAGTTCTCAAGGAAAATTGTCCTGATTGTTTTAGAACCAGAGGGCAAAATAGAGGTTGAAAGAATTCAGCGATCACCTCTCGAAAAAGATGAAAAGGATGAAGCAAGAATATCTATTATCATACTATTCAACATTGCACTATGAATGCTAGCTGTAGCAGTAAGACAAGAAAAGAAAATCAAAGGAATAAACACAGGCAAAGAGAAAATAAAACTATAGCTTTTTACAAATGATATGATAATTTACTTAGAGAACCTAAGAGAGTAAACTAAAAAACTAATTGAAACAACAATTGCAGCAAAGTGACAGGACATAAAAGAAACCAATGCAAATCATTCTCATTTTTGTATATTACAAAAAAAAATCCAAAAGGAAGATATAGAAAGAGAAATTCCATTTAAAATAACTACAGATGGTATAAAATATCTGTGCATCTACCTACTAACACACCCATAAGAATTCTGTGAACATAATTACAAACACTTTTTATTCAAATAAAGGCAGATCTAAATGAGTGGAAAAATATTAAGTAATGTCATGAAACAACACATTACTATTCCTGCATAGGCTGAGCACATATCATAAAAATGATAATACTATCTAAATTAATTTACTTATTCAGTGTGATACCAATCAAATGTCCAAAGGATTACTTTATAGAACTAGAAAAAAAATAACAAAAGGCACATGGAGAAACAAAAAGGGAATTGATGAAAAAAAAGGGAAGGAAAAAGGTCTAGCTGTATTTGATCTTAAACTCTATGTAAGTGTCAAAACTGTTTAGTAATGGATAAGAAATAGAAAGTTTGATCAGTGTAATACTCATCAAAACTGAGATAGTCCTTGCATTTAAGCTTATCTTCTATTGGGATGATACAACATTTTTACAGGTGAGTAAATACAGAATATATTCAATATTATAGTGATGGAGTAGAAAACATTTGCTGTTGTTTGGTCCTGTCTGAGTCCTTGTGACTCCTTTCAGGGTTTTCTTAACAAAGATACTAGATTGGTTTGATATTACCTTCTCCATCTCATTTTACAGATGAGGAATTGAGGCAAACTGGGTTAAGTGACTTGCCCAGGGTTACACAGCTAGTTAATGTCTGAGACCAGATTTGAACTCAGGAAACTGAGTCTCCCTGACTTCAGGCCTGGCACTTTCTCTACTCTACCACCTAGCTTCCCAGTGGAAAGAGTATCAGGATAGATTTCTTGAAAAAGATTGCACTTATGGTATGCTTTGAGGAATTCTGTGGGTTGCAAGAGACAAAGGACTGTGTTCAAAGTATGGAAGAAAGCTTATTCCAAGGCATGAAGGCAGGAGATAGAATTTTATGTAAAGGGAAAAGCAGTTAGACCAAATTGGCTGGAGTATCAAATATAGAAAGGGGATAATTTATACTAAGCCTGGAAAGATAGGTTAGAATCAGATTGTACAAGGCTTTAAATACCAAAGGGAGGATTTTGTATTTTATCCTTCCCTCTTCTTTTTAATCAGATTAGTCTTTTCAAAGAACAAATCTTTAATTTTATTGATCAATAATGAGGTTTCCCCCTACCAATTTATCTGTTTGTCCTCTAATTTTTAATATCTCCTCTTCTGTGTTTAGTTTAGCTTTGTCTATTTGTTGGCTTTCTAATTTTTTTTATGCATTTCAGTCCATTAATCTTCTCTTTTTCTATTTTGTTAATGTACATTTGTGAGGATATGATTTTCCCCCTGAGGGTTGCTTTAGCTGCATCCCAAGAATTTTGACATGTTGTTTCATCATTAAAATTTTCTTTCACATAATTATTGTTTCTATGATTTGCTCTTTGACACTTATTATTTAGGATGTCATTATTAAATATCCATTTGAGTCTGTATCTTTGGTTTGTGATTCCTGAACCAATGACTAATTTTATCTTATTACCTTGCATAAAAGATGTATTAATACTTTCTGCTTTTTAAAAAATATTTGCTTGCAATATCTCTGAGCCCTAACACATGGTCAGTTTTTATTAAAGTTCGACATGGTACTGAAAGAAAAAAATATATATATATATATATAAATTTTGCTACCTCATTTAAAAAACACCAAAAGTCTTTTATCTCTAGTTTCTTCAGCAATTTGTTCAATTCCATATCTTCCCTTCTGCTTATCTACCTCTTAGACACATGCAAAAATTAAGAGAAGGATATTGAGGTCTTCTGTCACTATGTAGTATTGTCTTCTTGTAGCTAATATTTCCTTTATGAATTTGGATGCAATAGCATTTGTAGCATATAAGTTTATTGATGATAATGGATTGTTGTCTATGGTTCCTTTCACCATAAAGTCATTTCCTTATTTTTCCATGTTTATTTTTTTGAATGTTGACTTTTTCTTTGTCAGGTAGCATAACTGAAACTCCTGTTTTTTAAAAAAATTCATTTGATACATAGTAAAAATATATTTCTCACCCACTTAGTTTAATTTTGTGTATATCTTTGTTTATAAAATATATTTCTTGTAAGCAACAGATTATAAATTTTTGTATTCGTATACAATCTGTCAGTCTTTTTCATTTGATTGGGTTGTTTAATTCATTCACATTTAAAGTTATAAGAGTTCAGGGAAGCTAGGTGATATAGTAAATAGAGCACCAGTCTTGTAGTCAGGGGAACCTTAGCTCAAATCTGGTCTCAATCACTTATTAGCTGTGTGACTCTGGGCAGGTCACTTAACCCTGTTTGCCTCAATTTCCTTATCCATAAAATGAAGAAGAGATGGAAATGGCAGACTTTTCCAGTATCTTTGCCAAGAAAACACCAAATGGGGTCATGAAGAATCAGATATGACTGAACAGCAATTTCTAGTAACTATGGGAGGAAAAGGATGGCTATAGAGTATATACATACCTCAAAAAAAAGTTATGAAAGTTTGGTTAATATTTTCCTTTACTTGTCTCTAATATTAGGTTGTTTTAAGTTTTTGTTTTTCTTCTCTCTTCTCGTGTAAACAACAGGACAAAAAACCTGAACATTATAATGCAAAAAATAACGCAAGAGAAATGCCTGAAACTTCTGGACACAGAAAGTGAAAGACTTTCAAATATAAAGGGAAAGGTTTAAGTTTTTCCATCCTGCCCATTATTTTTTATGTACAGGCCAGGGATTCTGTACTCATTTTTCTTTTAAACTTCTCAGAAACAGTATATTGTGCGTCTGTGTTTTCTTCACATTCCACAGGATCCTCTATCTAGCATTGGATCATTTTCTTCAGTTTTGCAATATTTATTCATAGATGCTTGAATTAGTTTACTAAATCCAAGAGTCATATTTCCTTCCATTGTTTTTTTTTTTGCTTTTTTTTTTTGGAGGGCAGTTGGGGTTAAGTGACTTGCCCAAGGTCACACGGCTAGTTTTTGTGTTAAGTGTCTGAGGCCGGATTTGAACTCAGGTCCTCCTGACTCCAGGGCCGGTGCTCTATTCACTGCGCCACCTAGCCACCCCTATTTCCTTCCATTGTTAATGTTTTCCCTGTTGATTTATTTACTTATGTTTAAAATCTTGAAGTTTCTTCTTCCTGAGATCTTTGGTAATTTCTTTTCTTTTTGGAGGGCAATTGGGGTTAAGTGACTTGCCCAAGGTCACACAGCTAGTAAGTGTTAAGTGTCTGAGGCTAGATTTGAACTCAGGTCCCCCTGACTCCAGGGCTGGTGTTCTGTTCACTGCACCACCTAGCCACCCCCATCTTTGGTAATTTCAATATTTTTTCCCTTCATGTTCTTTATTGTTCACTTTCTGACGCCCTCACCTCTGACTGTGGTTTCCTTGGGGGCTGTCTCTTAAATCGGCCTCTTCCCATACTGGACAATTCAAAGTTAAACAGCCTAGGTTTCTGCCCCCATTGCCTTTTGGGCTGACAGAACTAGCCCCAGCTGAATGCTGTGTTATTTCTCCAAAGTTTAATGGAGGCCACACAGTCTCCCTCTCACCTGGTGTCCTGTCCCAGTGTCCTGTTCTGCTCCCTCTGTTCATCAGTTCCCTAGCCTGGCACCTGCAGTACAGAGAGCTGCTACACTGGTTACAGGGTTGATTTCTGTAGTTTGAACCTCTGGGAGGGTGATGAGAAATGGGGAGTGGGATGGAGCTTTATCGTTAGCCTGGACACGTGTTCTCTCCATTTACCTCTGTTTGCTCTGCTCTCCTGCAGAGATTTTTTTTGCTACTCAGAGTTGCTGTCACTGGCTCTGCATGTGTCTTGGTTCCAGTAAGTTTCCACAGCCTAGAACACTGCCTTGGTTCTGAAGCCTGAAGCCCAGATCTCCATGGCACTGGAGAAAAGGAAAGGGGATTGTAGTGTGAAACCATGGACAGGGGAAAAGTTACTTAGATCTGGAATGACTATAGCTTTTCTAAGCTCTGTGCAAACTACCTATAATCGGAGCTAAATGTATTTAAACTTTCTACTTTAAAAACACCTTACTTTTTCTCCCTTCTCAGAGTCAAATTCTAAAGACTTCCCTACAGTCTCATTAAAAACAAAAACAAAACAGAATTGATACATAACTCCTTTTATGCAAAGCCTTCCCTCTCTTTCTTTCATGACACTGTTGGGCTTTGATGCCAGGCTGGCCACATTTCAGCGAGAACAGCTTTTTCTGAGCACCATCACAGGATTTAGGTTCCATATATCTTCAAATAAAGACATACCATGGGTTTAGTTCGGAGACATAAATAAAACACTGTAGTTAAAGAACCTGCTAACAGGCCAAAATAAGGCAACATAATGATTGAGACTGCAAAGCTAATCAAGGAATCAAGAACTGAGGAGGAAGTGAGAGATGTTATTGAACAAAGCAAGGCTTCCCACTGTGGAACAAAATTTTACTCTGGAATAATTTCATTATAGATGATCTTGTCAAAAAGCACCTTAATATAGAAAATGTGGTAAATGACTTTCCCTTGGAAATTTGCCATCATGGATTCATCTTTTGATATGATGATATCATGCCCATCATTAACTTGGACTTTTGGTTACCCTTGATGATATGCTAGCTTAAAAATGAAGCTTTCTTATTTCTCTTATAATTAGCTGGAGTTTATATAAATTGCTTTAAAACCTGCAAAACTCTTTATATGAATTATCTCATTTGATACAATAATCCTGTGAGGTAGTGCTAATATTCCCTTTTCTTTCTTTCTTTCTTTCTTTCTTTCTTTCTTTCTTTCTTTCTTTCTTTCTTTCTTTCTTTCTTTCTTTCTTTCTTCCTTCCTTCCTTCCTTTCTCTCTCTCTCTCTCTCTCTCTCTCTCCCCCTCTCTCTCTCTCTCTTTCTCCCTCCCTCTCTCTCTGTCTCTCTCCCTCCCCCCTCTCAATGTCTCTCTGTCTCTGTCTGTCTCTGTCTCTCTGTCTCTCTGTTTCTCTCTCGCTCGCTATTTATCCACCATAGATAGCCATCAAGGAAATTTATTTTAACTTTTACAAGAAATTTGTTTGTCTTTTTTTTAATAGAGTTGAGAGAGAGAAAATAGGTTTTTGACCATTTAAAAAATAGATGTGGGAGGAGACTGCAGATGAATGCACTTTCAGAAGTCACTGTCTTATTAATTTTTGCTTAACTGTTTTAACCTTTCATGGAATTGGGGAAATCTGTAAGTAAATTCGATGCAAAAGCAAAACACATCAATAAAATGCAAATTCCTCAGTTTTAGAATTTAAAAAGGAAAAGAGTCCCCTAGAGAGGGATGCCATGACAATGGGACTCTGAGGAGAAGATACTGGGCCAGTGAGGGATGATAATCCTGCCCCACCACAGGGGAACTACCAAGGAGAAAAAGTATCTCATCCCTAATTCAGCATCCTGGAATAACAATGGCATGGTCTTCTCACCCTAGTTACTCCTGGAAGATATGTTAGAGAAAATCTAGAATGACCTGCTTATTTTTCTGTCGAACATATTGAGCCAAAAGCAGGGACGCAACTTTGCCAAGGCAATGCAGAAGGTAGCAGAGACAGGATTTGAATCAATTTGAATCAGAAGTGTCAATCAATAAATTTGAATTGATTGATTTGACAATCAATCAATCAATCAATTTTCTGATTAGAAATCCAAAATACTTCCCACTACTTAGAGTGGAACACTTCCCACTGTTGGAGTGGAACACTCAGCACTGTCTTTGCTGCTCAAATTCAAACAGTGGAATAGATTTTAGAGTCATAAACTGTTAGAACTGGAAAAGATCTTATGGATCTTAGGAATCATCACAATCCACATGGATCTCAGAGGTGATTAAGTCCAGGAAAAACATGAACAAGAATTCCCTGGACAGCATATTGTTGATGTTCAGTTGTGTCTGACTCTCCATGACCCCATTTGGGATCTTCTTGGCACTGGCATACTGGGCACTTGTATATAGGAGTGGTTTTCCATTTCCTTCTCTGGCTCATTTTATAGATAAGGAAACTGAGGCAAATGGGGTTAAGTGACTTGCCCAGGGTTACACAGGTACTAAGTATATGAGGTCAGATTTAAACTCAAAAAGATGAGTCTTCTTGACTCCAGGCCCAGTCCTCTATCTACTCTGCTACCTGGCTGCCCCTGGACAGCATCCTTGATGAGAAATCATAAGAGTCTTTGATTAAAGGCCTTTAGTAAGGGGACTTCTTCTACCTCTCCAGGAGGTACAATCCTGCTCTAATTATCAGGGTGGTTTTCCTGACCTCAAGCCTAATGCTTACAATTTTCACCTACATGCAAGTGGGACAAATCTAAGCCCTCTTTTGTGTGGCTGCCCTTCAAATTCTTGAAGGAAGCTACTACATCCACACTAAGTTCTTTTTTTCTTTAGGCTAAACATCCCCAGTTCCTTTAAATGGACCTCTTCTGGCATGCCCTTCAGGCACAATACTATGTTGGTTACCCTCTATTGCATCGTCTTTACTTTAGCAGTGCCTGTCCCAATATGTGATTCCCAAACAATCAGACAATGAATAATGGTTATGTTCCAGGCACCCCAGGTTGAGCAAATATGGTCTGACTGGCTTAAAAAGCTTACCAGGATGATCCATTTCCTTAGTCCTAGATATTGTGCTTCTTCAAATGCAGTCTAATATCACCTTAACTTTTGTCTGATAAATGATCCTGAAGATGATCTTTTTAGATGAACTGCATGCTGCCTTTGACTATAAGACCACATTTTTCTCTATTAAATTTAATTTGTTCTATTTGGAACAAATAGTTCCAAATTCACCTAAAAGTTGTGGAAGCATATTTTTAAAACTTCTTTTCATTTCTCCAGAATTACTAATAGTATTTTGCTGCTCTAAAAATCTTTTTCCAAAATCCTTGGAAAAGCCTCTGGGAAGGGGTAGGGATGGTGGTCTTGGGTTGGGAACTAAGAGGCCTTTCTCAAGGAAAGGGATTAAGGATAATAAATTAATTTATCCTTAAATCTTCTCTAGATAATTTGCCTTTCCAAATCCTAAAGCACCCTAGAACCCACCCAAGGAAAACTGAGTGGGTTCTTTTCCATTGAAAAGGAGTCACCCTTTCTGTCTCCTATTGAGTTAGATTCTGAGTTTGGCTTTTTGGAATGTATCTATTGATCCATGGTCAAGGAAGCATGGAGTAGGGCAGGAGAGAAGAAAGAAAAAGGATAATTATCTAGTAATGGGATAGAATATTAACCTGGCTAGAATGCATCTTTTCCCCATTCAAGATTCCTTTAAATGTTACCTCGAATGTTCTTGGGATAGAATCCTTCTGGAGCACATGAGGAAGGAAGGAAATAAGCATTTTTTTTAGTATCTCCTCTGTGCCAGATAATCTTTACTGCTTTTGGAGTTGTTCACCCGTGTCTAACTCTTTGTGACCCTATTTTAGGGTTTTTCTTGGCAAAGATTCTGGAGTAGTTTGACATTTTTTCCTCCAGCTCATTTTACAGATGAGGAAACTGAAGCAAACAGGGTTAAGTGACTTGCCCAGGGTCACACAACTAGGAAGTGTCTGAGACCAGAGTTGAACCCAAGGAGATGAGTCCTCGTGACTTCAGGCCTGGCACCCTATCCCCTGTGCCACCTAGCTGCCACAGAGTATATGAAGGATTAATGCCTCTGGTGTAAGGACTTGTTGAACCCTTTTAAGGGCTGCTCATGCACCTTTGGTGTTTATTTGATTAACCCAACTCTTAGATTGCTTCAAGAAGCTGTAGTATATGTAGCAGCCATGCCCTGGTAAATCATCTAAGCTGATGGGCTAAACCAGCTTGAGGGTGACTGTCAGGTCTCAAACCTGTTGGTGATTTAGAAGGGCGTATACTCCAAACATGTTAAGATATTCCCTGGTGGGATAGGTGGATGAGAACAATTTGTTCCAAGGACCACGATGGCAGCTAAAGCTGGAGCTGACCAACAGCTGGTCAGATGTTGAAGATGCCGAGGTCACCCGTTGCATCCTAGGCCACTGCCAGTCATTTTGATTTCTAGCTTGCCTCTGGATTTCAATGACTCAGGAAGAGAAAGTGAGGCTGAAAACTCTGTGTGATTCTGTCTCATTTTGAGCAGCTAGGTGACACAGCACATGGAGTTCAAATGAGGCCTCAGACAGTTAACAGCTGTATGACTCTGGGCAAGTTACTTAAAACAGTTCTGTCACACTTTAATCCCAATTCATGAACAAGTCAAGACGTCACCTATGATGACGTTGGTTCTCTTTGAAAATGAAGGGTATACAACAATAACTATGTGCCAGGCACTGTAGTAAGAACTTTACAAATATTATCTCATTTTGTCCTCACAACAAATCTACGAAGCAATTGCTATTATTATCCCCATTTTTTGGTTGAGGAAACTGAAGCAGACAGAGGTTCAGTGACTTGCCCAGGATTATGTGTTTAATAAGTGTTTGAGAAGGAATTTGAATTCAGGTCTTCTTGACTCCAGGCTCATTGTTCTATCTATTGTGCTACCTAGCTTCTGTTTTGAACATATTTCTCTCCAAAAGGCTTTGATATACATTAATATTAAATTAAATTGTTTGTTGCAGAGTTTTGTCTAAATGCAGAGTGTGGTATATTTTTCTTTGACACAGTCTAATCTACATTTCTTTATCTCACAAACAGAAAAAGACAGAAAGAGTGTCAAATACTTTGGTAAAAAGCCAGGCAAATTCTAAAGGATTTCCTTGACATGGTATTATGTAAGTCTGACTAGTGATTCATGATGTGAGAGATGTCTCTTCCTACTCCCTCGAAATAATTTTTTTCTTTGATCTACGAGTTCTGAACCTTGTCATTCATATTTCTACATGTATTATACATGGGGTTTCTCCCTGATAGTAACCTGTTATCTGTGTATTATTTGTGTAAATTTGTGTAAAACTTTGTACTTTACCCTCTGGTTTTTACACTTCTGGAAAATTTTGTTTTATCTTTTCTTGAAATATGGTATTCTGGTTTTTAGTGCCCTATCTTCCAGGTCATTTGTATTTGATACTCTCTATCTAGAATGTATCTCTAGTTTTACTCTCTTTTGACTTTGCTCTGATATTTTGTGTCGCAATGTTGAATTTTTTACTTCTGATTATTCCATATTTTTTTTAAATCTGCTGCTTTGTTAAAGCTTCCTTGCTTCTTCTCAAAGCTACCTATTTCTTAAATTATTTTAATAAAACTTCCAAACACTATCTGAGTCCTTGTGGCCACAATTCAGACAAGTTGAACCAGACCAAATCTGATTTCATAGTTTTCATCATCACTTCCTCTCTCTCTCATACATGCTTGGTGGGGACCAAATTATAACTATTAATTCTGTCAGAAGGCATGGTGGTAGTGGAAAGTCACTCAACTCTTGGGACACAAAGCACTCTAGGGAAAAAAGATGACAGGATAATGCTCTAACAAGTGATGAAACAGTATGGAGCCAATCAGGGCTAAACTCACTTGGGATGTGACTTTCAAAGGAAGGAAGTGGAAGGAAGTAGTCTTCTATCTGGTAGTTTCCTCTTTTAATATTGCTTGTTCTAAAAATATTCCTCTGGATAAATATTGTCACCTATACTTCATAGATGGGAAGATGGAAAACCAAGGAGATAAAATACTTTTATAAAGCTAAACATGTTGTTGGTCAGTCATTTCAGACACGTCCAACTTTTTGTGACCACATTCAGGGTTTTTTTGGCAAAGGTACTGGAGTGGTTTACCATTTCCTTCTCCAGTTCATTTTATAGATGAGGAAACTGAGGTAAACAGGGTTTAAGTGATTCACCCAAGGTCACATAGCTAGGACATGTCAATGCCAGATTTGAATTCAAGAAGATGAGTTGTCCTGGCTCCAGGAAAGGAACTCTATGCACTGTGCTACTTAGCTGCACCAAGGTCAAACACTGAACCACATAAAATCTCAGAAAGTGAAGGGACCTCAGAGGCTGTCAAATTGAACCTGTACCTCAGTAAGAATCCACTTTCTAAGTCAGAGGGGTGATGGGGGAGGATATAGGAGAGAGCAGATTGGGGGAGGGGGTATACAGTGGGATCACTGTTTTGGGGTGATGGGTAGGGGAAATATGGGGAAAAAATTTGTAACTCAAAATCTTGTGGAAATCATTGATGTAAACCAAAAAATAAACAAAAGTTAATTAAATAAAAAAAGAATCCACTTTCTATCATAAAAAGCATATGGTCATTTAGTCTTATTTTGGTAGTAGCAATAGTTTTTTAAAAAATTTTAAATATACTTTAGGAAACAATATACAAAGCACAAAACAATATACAAATACACCATTTCTATATAACAATGGGATGCTCCAGTTACACAAATTTAGCATTTTATGATAACTAAGAACAGCAGTCAGCATCAGACTTGAACAGTTAGCTGCAAAACAAACATTCTTCTATCATATAGTCTTTTCTCTAAGACTTATGGTGAGGAGCGAGCTATTCTCACTTTGGGTAGCCCATTACTCTTTTGCACAGCTCTAATTATTAGGAAGTTTTCCCTGACATTAAACCTAAATTTGCCTCTTTTTAGCTTCTACCTATTACTCCTAGTTCTACCTTCTGGCATCAAGCAAGAAAACATCTTTTTCATATCACTTGAATACAGGTATCATGCCTCCCTACTTCTTTCCTTCTGCCCTCCCCACTTTAAGTTTTCTTTTCCGCAAGTGAAACATCTATTTCTTCAACCAATCCTTATGTAATATGCATTCAAGACCCTTCACCATTCTGATTGCCTTCTGTATATACTCCAGTTTAACAATACTTTTCCTAAACTCTGGTACTCAGATCTGAACTCAGTGCTCTATGTGAGGTCCCAGGAGGTTAACTGATTTACTGCATGACAAAATTGTCAGGATTTAAAACCCAATCCTCAGACTCCAGAGCCTGTGTTCTTTTCATACAGCTAAAGTGATAAAGCATTCATCAAATTCTGAATTGCCAGGTTAGATCCAACCTATTAAAAAGATAACTAAGAGGATAATCAATTAATTAAATTAATTAAAAGGATAATTTAGTTCAATTCAATAAGTGCTATTCTTTAAACGTAGGGAAGGCTACAAGAGAAAAGTCTTACATTTAAAGTCAATGGGGGGGAGCAGTTAGGTGGCTCAGTGAATAGAGCACAGGCCCTGGAATCAGGAGGACCTGAGTTCAAATTCGGCCTCAGACACTTCACACACACACACACACACACACACACACACACACACACACACAAACTAGCTGTGTGACCTTGGGCAAGTCACTTAACCTCCAATTGCCCTCCAAAAAAAAAATAATAAAATAAAGTCAATGACCTAGCCTTATACTTCACTGAGGAGACTGAGATCATCTGATTGATATGAGCTTTCTCAGCTCCCTTTTTCAGTTTTCTTAGTATCATCACCCCTTGTTCTTCCCTCTCTTTACAGAAGAAAAGATATCCCTATTTCTCATTAAGTCTAATCCTTCTAACAGCATTGTTGACCTTAAGTGATTTGTCCATTATCATACAATTAGCAAGTTTCAGAGCTGCAATTCAAACCTAGTCTTCTTACCTCTCTGTTCAACCTTCTAGCCATTATACCATGCTGCCATTACAACCAACCGTGGAAAATTTGGAAGCATTATGCAATCTATATTTCTGGGTATATTCTTTCCTCAGAGTTAATGAACTGAGATCTATAATCACAAAGGTAATTCCAAATCTTTTCCCCATGGTATTCCCAGTAACATATAAGGTCCCTGAGGGAAGATACTATTTCATTTTTATCTTTGTATGCCCACTGCCTAACACAATGCCTCCCACATAGCAAGTACTTAATAAAAATGCTTGTTGAATTGAATCAAATGCCTGATATTTGTTCTCCCTTTATATGATGTCATCATATTGAGATTTTTAAAAATAAAGTTGGGTGCTTTCTTCCCCCCCCCTTAACAAACCATTTCCTTTTAGTTACCCACTTGTCTGCATTTCAAATTAGCCTTAATTCTTCTCCTCAGCTGACATGTTCACATTGGAAGTTGCCTTGTTCCTGGTCTTTTCACTTTGACTTCAGCCCTTTCCTAGCATGAAACTAGCTTTAGGTTACTACTCCAGGATACTATGACATTGTTGATGAGAAACAGGTACTGAATAGACTCAAACTACTCTCCAAATCTGGAGCAGAATTACTGTGGTTTATACCTATGGTTCAACTGGGTCTTGGAATCCAATTGTAAGCCAACAGCTATCCCAAATATTGGCCCCACACTCCACAGCCCTAAATTAATTTTTGTACAGCATAGTCTAAGTATAAAAGCATGGAGGACCAAGATTTATCTCCCTGACTATTTGAGAGTGAAACATTAGCTGTTGAAACTCATTCCTCAGCAAAGAGCAAGTTTCTAACTTGATTTTTAATTTGGGGGTGACAGAGATGAATGTGTCTGATTGCAGTTCTCTTAAGAATCAAGCATCAAGAACACTTATTTCTATTTATAATGCAGAATTATATAATATATGGTGCTGGGGGAAAGTACTAGTTTCAGAGTTGGGAGATATAGGTTCAAATTGTTGCTCTGATGCTTATGATTTATGGGACCACAGCAAGTCATTTAGACCACTCTGCACCTCATCTTCCATATCTGTAAAATGGTGATAACAAACCTTGCATTGCTTGACTACAGGTTTTTTTTATGAGAAAAGCACTGTGTAAAAAATCTCTCAGAGAGCTAAAAAGATGAGTCTACGTTCTTTATGCCTTTTTATAAATCAATACAGAGATTACAGTTAGCTTTCTTATTATAATTCCCTTTCTCCTTTCACTCCTAGGTCAGTAGAAGGAAACTGAGTATGATGTAGGAGAAATAAAGCTGGATTAGAAATCAGAATCCTTGGCTTCTGATCCTGATTCTTCTACCAGCTACCTATGTGACCTTGGGTGAATCACTCTTTGGACCTTACTTTCTCAGTTTATAAAATGAATGGTTTGGATTAGATGATCTCTAAATGTCATTCATCTCTAACATTTTGTGATCTAAAGGGAGAAAAAGTTCATAGAGGGAAATAAACGCCTATTGACTTGGAATTAGAATATCTGGGTTTGAACCTTGCCTTAGATATGTATTAGTTGTGTAATCATGCTTTCAGCCTTTCATGGATTCAGTTTCTCCCTCTATATGCTGCAGATATGAACACTTGAAATATCTACCTAGCAGAGCTATTGAAAAGAAAGTGGTCTGCAAACCTTGAAGGACATAGTAATATGAGTTATTGCTGTCCTATAAGATTTCTCCCAACTCTATGGTATACTATAATTCTTTTAACTATTTGAATTGAATTTTGTGCAAAACTAGATTCCAATCCTCTTTGCAACCAGCTTTCTTAGATTGGCTAAAGTAATATTAGTTTATGTAAAACTCTTCACTCCTCTTCTCCTGTGATGAAGGCTTATGAAATATGAACTACATGGACTTTTTGGTTTGTTTGTTTTTTAGTGTCTACAATTTATTTATTTTTTCCCTTTAAAAAAATTGATTTGTTTATTTACTTTTAATTGACGAGATTCAGTTCCACAATCCCTTGAGTTTCAAATTTTCTCCCCTCCCTCTCCCCCTCCCACCTCCCCATGCATTGACTTTTTATTAAGGTTGTTACATTCTTGAATGATCACCTCTGATCCCCTACCTTCTAAAACAGGCCCTCCTTCTTTCCTAATAGTCCTTACATGGTCAGCCATTTCCATAGCTAGGAAGTATATCCTGTGTGTGGAACATGTGGAAAGCAGAGGTGGACTGGCATTAACAGTGTGATTCAGCTGTCTGTCATAGGTAAAGATGATTCTACTGATCCAACATCAAAACATTCACCTTTTGAATTGTTTTCCTTAGAATTACAGGTTTGTACTAAATCATCCAAACTCTTTCGTTCAGGTCAATTTGTAACTTACAAATTAAAAAAATTAATGTAAAATTATAAAAAGCATGAATTTTGTTAGATAACTAGTTATGTTTACTTTGGTAAAGGTAGTGCCTTAGAATTTTGCAAAATATGACAAGGTTAAGTATATATGGTGCTGCGGCTAGCACAATCCGGGTCTAGTTACCAGCTGAGTGAAATAAAAGGGGAGAGAGAGAGAGAGAGAGAGAGAGAGAGAGAGAGAGATGAATAAGAAAGAAGGAGACGGGGATGTACTCCATAGTCTGTTTATTGCAAAACTATTTCATACAGAGCCAAAGATACATGGGATTTACAAGGCTTATATATCCTTAGCAGAAAGCAAGGAACCACCCTTGGTCTCGGATCTTTCTCTATCCCAGCCCAAGCCTATCACTTGTTAAACTCTTTATCCTAGGACCATGTCCAGAGGCACAAACAAACAAGGTGTTAAAATCAAGACTTCAAATTAACTCAGTACTTCCTTTAGATATTCATGAAACCAATGAGAGCATCCAACCAACAAGAGTATACTCTCCTTGCATATCTGCCTAATGACCTTTGTAGAACTGGGGAGCTAATGTGGCCAAGGCCCCTGAAAGTCTCAGCCTACAACAATATGGGTTATTGTGTCTGCCCTTAACTGCCCTTCTTCAACCAAAACCTGTCCTTTTTATGTTTAGTTTTAATATTCCTTGATCTCATAGCATTTGACATTTTGCAACTCCCTCTTTCCAGAGATTTTCTATAACCCTTGACTTCTGACATCACACCCTCCTAATTCTCCTTCTACTCTTTGCCCACTTCTTCTCTGTTTCTTTTGTTAGCTCTCCTTCAGGCAGCTATTCCAAGACCCTCTCCTCTTCTGGATTCCCATTTCTTCTCCTTCCCTTCTCTCCCCTCCCCTTTTGTCTTCCCCCCTCCTTTCTTCTCTTCTCCAAACCCCCTTTCCTCTGATGATTTAATTCAGTCCTAAAGCTTTTTTTTCCTGAATTCCAGAACCATATTGTCTACTATTCTCAAGACATCTCTATGTGGATGTCCTGCCAGAACCTCACACTAAAACCTTCAATACTACAAGGATGATGTGTGTTCCCTCCATGTATGCAGATTGCTATCCTTCTAGAACTTGGACTTTAAGCGTTGCTGTGACTGAAAAATTCATCACCTTGAAGACAACCTGGTAATAAGTCTCTCTGAGCATAAATAGGCTGGTCTTCAGATGTCAATTTATGAATCCTTGGGGCATCTGTACACCATAATGGGGGATTAGAGTAGTACTTCAAACTTCAACTCTCAAACTCATTAGGTCTTGAATCCAGGTTATCTTTCCTTTAAAAGTGTATGCTTCTTTCTGAATTTACTGTTTCTATCATTGCTACCACCATTCATCCAGTCTCCTGTGGTTGAAAACTTGGCATTATTCTTTTGACTTTTCCTCTCTCTCTGATTTCTTATTATCATATCATATAGGTTCCAAGTGTTGCCTAATATACCTCCATCTTAGTTAACTGTGGTAGAATAAAATTCAAAGTTAAAATTTGTGACTAAGTGATGAGGTGTAGGCTCTGGGACCCCTCTCCCCTTTTGAGCTCTCCTTGATTCTTTGGCTCTGGGAAAGTAAACCTTCCCAGGGAAGACATTTGCCTGAGGTCATGATGCGGCTCTGCCCAAGTCTTTAGCTCACTTTGTTCCAATAGTTTCCCACCCTTGAATTGGCCTGG
>CM053595.1:175156074-175231268 GCA_028646575.1 Pseudocheirus occidentalis
AGTAAACCTTCCCAGGGAAGACATTTGCCTGAGGTCATGATGCGGCTCTGCCCAAGTCTTTAGCTCACTTTGTTCCAATAGTTTCCCACCCTTGAATTGGCCTGGCCCCCCATTGTCTATGGTCTCCAGGTAGCCTCCAGCAACTTCCCACCCTGAACCACTCATTCATTACTGGAGTCTGACCTCATCTGACTCCTCCTGAAGACCTTCCCCAATCTCCTCCTCTGGACCACCCCTGGATTCCTCCCACAACCCTATTGTATATAAAAACCCATCTTCCCTCCATGTGGTGTGAGACCACCATGGAATAGTTTGGCATAGACGTGCTTGGTGAGAGCGCCATGGGAATAGCTTAGCATAGACTTTGCTCAGTGAGAGTGCCATGAGATAGCTTAGAATAGACTTGGTCTGTGAGAGCACCTTAAAATGGCCTAGCACCCCACGTGGTGAACTTGAACTTTCAATAAACTTTACTTTTTCCTTGGCTGAGAAGACTTGAGTGGAATTCTTTCTGCAGGACCCGGTATGTTGGTATTCTGGGGTCTCAGGCAGCCCTAACCCTCTTTGGGTTCCTCTTCATAAGGAGTCATCACTCACCAATCTCAGTGGGTTTGTAAGGATGGGTCAGTAAGTAAGCAGGAATCTGGAGATAAAGCAAAAAGCTCTTTATTTGGCTAGCTGAATAATTACTTATGTGGAAGCATAAGCCTTTGGAAAGATAGCTTTTTTGGTACAGCTTTCAGGCAGTTTTTCTGTATCTCATACCACCTAATCCTACTTGGGTTAAACCTTGAATTGGAGTGGTTTCCAAGAAAGAGAAGGGGCGGTACATTTCTAGGAAATTGTTGTTTATCCTTCATTTTTGAAGGGTACAAATGACATCATCGGGTCTTACTTGTGAATTGGATTTAAGTAAGGCAGAGTTGCACAAAGTCATCAGCCTCATTTTTTCTTCCTGAGTCATTGAAGCCCAGTGGAAAGACAAAAATTAGACAGCTAGCAGTGGCCTAGAAGGCAGGAGATGACCTTGAGATCTTTGAGGCCTGACCAAGCAAGCTCTAAGCATTCCACAGCACCTGCTTCAGCTGCTTTCATGGCTGTTGGAAAAAATATTGTTCTCATCCAATCATTTTGCCAGGGGAAGTCTTCACAAGCTTGGGATAGACATCTCCCTAATTCACCATGGATTTGAAACCTGTTGGTTACCCTCAACCTGGTTTAGCCCATATACTGAAATGGTTTTACCAGGAAGTAGCCAATACATATGTTACCACTGGTGAGAGCTGGGTGAAGGTAGACACCATAGGTAGCTGAGCAGTTTTGAAAAGAGCTTGACAAGCTCTCACACCAGCGGTGCTAGTCCTCCCTTTTAACAAGATGAGACCGAGGAGGGGCAAAGGGAGGGAGAGGTTTGAGTAAGAAGGCAGAGGAAGGGGAATCCTTGCTCCAATACATGGAGGTGAACAAAGAGACAAAGGGGAGGAAGGGGAGGGATGCAGGAAAAGATCCTTTACCCAGTTACTAGAGACAATCTGCCTTGGAATGAAATCATGAGGTGCTAATAGGGTCCCACTCTTACAGCTCAGTGAAGTTTTCCTCGATTTATTCCACACAACCAAGTGAAGGATAAGTCTACATTGTTCTGGACAAGAGGGACAAAGAGGAAGAACTTGTGGGGCATGTTGGTACATCTCTCATCACTTTATTCATAGTGTTCTGTTACCTTATTCCTCTGTTCCACTATAATCACCACTTCTGGAAGCATGCTTATTCTCTTGCCATCTCCTGCCACAATGTATTTGTAGCACTCAATTAGCCATAGAGTATCAGCTCCCTCTTCTGGGAATGGAATGGGGTTCTGTCTCCTTTGGGAAATCACCTGGATCTGGAAGATGCTGCAGGCCAAAGTTACTGAACCCACCATCCACACTACTTCTTGTTAGTCCCCAGAAACACTGTAACTTCTGTGTATATAATGGAGGACTGGTCAAGCCCAGCCCTTATGAGCACGCATGACATGGGTACTAATGAATGCAGTCTCTACATGGACTTTGGAGCATGTGTATATATTCTCTATCTGGTTCTGATATGCTAACCAAATGGTGAAGAGATTGACATTTGATTAATTATTGAAACAGAATTGAGGTGCATTCAAAAGGCATTAACTAGTCAAAGAAAGCTTCTTTCTCTTTCCTACCTGGTTGCATTAGAATGGGAGAGGCAGACAACGTGTCTGGATAAGGAGAAGCCTCAGTTCCCCACTCCTTTAGGACTAACCCATGGCCCATTAACACATAACTCTGCTCTTTGCCTCTCTGTATTTACTGTTTTCTGCTTTTAGGTGGAGTAGTGGAGGCAGCTGCAACTTCATGAATTTTGAAAGGTCAGAACAGCAAGCAACCAGCGTGCAGAGTAGAATCTCTGCCAAAGTTTGTAGCCAAATGAGGTCAGGCCAATAGCAAACTCTGAGGAGTGACTAGGAGCTAGTCTATAACGGATTGACCTGGGGAGTCAAGATACCGAACCCTAAAAGTAAGGCAGCAGCTCTACTCATTGGCTCTGCCAAATGTGGAATTGAACTTTATGGTGCAAATGCTTTATCAGAAACTGCTTTCAGTTTGAGCTGACAAGGTGGTATAGGGAGGAGGATGCCCCCAGGTATTAGGGAGGAAATGTTTATACTTCTGTTCTTGCTCTAGCTTTGTTAAAGGTAATTGATAGTAACTGGTTAAATGAAACTGGTGTACTAGTCACCAATGATTGATATTGAGAAGAACATATCATAATGGGGATTTGAGCTGATAGCATTAGAGAAAGTCACCCTTAATCCCTCAGAGCTACTCCTAGGGAAAGGGTAAGTACAACTTTGCTCATCAGTGAAGTAAAATTTGAGATAAGGACCTCAGTTTCCATAAAAGCATTGTGGCATATGAAAAGTTCAAGAGATGTGAATTTCTGGGTATTTAATCATTTTATTAATTATGTTAGCAGATGATTAATAAAAACTATCAATGGTATTCTCAAATGCCAAAAACTGATCATGAAGACTTCTTGATGCTTATGTGCCTTTGGAAAAGGGGGTATTCCCAACAGGAAGCAATCAACCCTAGTTGGTTAACAATTAATGAGAAGAATGGATGTTCTAATGAGAAGTAGATTTATTCTAAGGAGGGGTTGGGGTGACCTAAATTTGATTATATCACTCCTGGACAAAGAGATAGTTTTATCTCAAGCCAGACCACCTCTACCTCAGCCTGAGTGGAGGCATTGGGCTGGAATTCACCTTAGATTAAATTCTTTGTAAGGTTCTTGAAGGAGATTTGAGCAATCAAATGAACAACGTACAGGTTTCTGAAAAAACAAACAAACAAACAAACAAACAAACCCAAAATCCTGGTCCTAATTCAATAATTGGTTATTAATATGAGAAAAATAATCATTTCTCTCAAAATATTGTCTCCCTGGATAAAATATAGGATCTTTGTCAAAGAGACTATTTCATTGTTGTCTTTGCATTCCCAGTGGCCCACACGGTGCCTGGCACAGGGTAGGCACTTAATAAATTCTTTCTGATTGATTGATTTCCTTCAAATCTAATCTAGTGCTCTTTCTGCTAGACCATTCTGGCTCTCAGTCTCCTCAATTAGTCGTTTCTTTCCCTGGCTCTCTAGCAACTCATTCTGTGGCCTTTTTGCCTCCCTAAAATAAGGTAATCATGTCAAGTGCCTCCCAAGGCTCTCTGATGAAGCAACATCTGGGGTACAGGCATTAGGTTCTGGTATTTTTCACAAGAGGTCAGACACAGTATTTTGAGTTCTCTCTGGCAAGGCCTGGTCCTCTTTCATTACTTCAAAGCTTGCCTTGTACTGAAGTCCCTCAGCATGGCTGCAACCTTGGAGACCCCTTATATGAAAACTGGCATCTGTGATTGCTAAAACACATTTTAGCTCAAAAGAAGCATTTCATTAAGAGTGTTCCCTTTTTCTCCCATTTCTTTTCTCTCTTTTTCTCTCAAAACATTTCACTGTGACTTCTCATATTGAGAGTGCCAAACTAACAGGAAAAAACATTCACATTTCAGTCTGAGATGAAAGGAAGAAACTTGATTCTGGAACTGCCAGCTTTGTGCCCAAGCAGCAGGAATCCACACAATCAGTGATAGTGAGAGAAAGGGAACGAGAAATAGAGACCTGAAGGTTCAAACATAAGAGTTCTTTTGCAGAGCTCCAGGAGAGCAGAAACAAACAAACAAACTCCCCTAACCAAACAAAGCAATTATCAAAGCTGTGTCCATATTCCTTTTAATTAAGTTGTATTCAAGCATATTTGTTAACCAACATCTAGCATTCTTATTTTAATTATATACAAGCACAATTTTTAATTTGGTGCATGAATGAAACACAAATTAAAAACTCCTTGATCTAATTGGATGCTACTTCATAAATAATGAGAGCCTACTATCATCTGGGTAGGGGAGAACCAGAGGGACTGATACAAACTTTAGAATAATTTCACTGAATCCCAGGTTAAGAATCTCTCAGCCTAAACCATTTTAACTTACCTTTTATAGTGATCATGAAACAAAGGTAAAAAAAATTCTACAGAGTGATCAATTAGGATAAAGACTTCAAAACTTAGGGGGTTTTGATCTGCTGGAATAGTTGGCTTAAATTTTGGTGTACCCTGGAGCATCATCCTTGAAAATATTTAAACTGGTCAAGGGTGGAGAAAGAATTGCTCTTAATTGGATCAATTAGTCTGGGGATGAGAGTTCCTCCCAGAACTTTTTCTTTGGAAACTGGTTAAAACAAGACATTTTGTAATCTGATTAAGTACTGATAAGGTTTTTCAAAATTCAGATGAGTCCAAAAAGATTTCAGACAGAAATAATATCATTTCTTAATATTTTCCTCAAAAAAAGGCCTAATTGGTATGCTTCCATCTTCTTCCTCCTCTTCTTCCTCTGTCCACAAGGAGAGATATACCCTCATATGTGTGTGTTCTTTCCAAAGGTATATAAATTTTGATCATTTATACTATGTAAGATATCTTGGGGCTTGGGACTAGAATTTTTTCTTCCCTATTTATTTATTCTGTCATTAAAAAAAAAACTGGGACAATTAACTCTTATTCAGTTTTCATTTATGATTTCTTGAAATATAGCTCTGTAAAACTAGTCTTTGATAAAGCCCATTGGGATGCAAATGAAGCTACTAGACTATGCCTTTAAAGTAAAATCACTCTTTCCCTCACTGATTGGCCAATAATAGGCCCTACCCTAGCTTGACTTGTTCATTGTTTGGGTTTTGTTTGCTCAGATTAAATGTAAATTAGCAATTGTTTCTGTTGTGGCCAGAAACTGAGGTTCTTCCTCTCCTAGACTGATTCTTTTGTAAAGGTAAAGTAGCCCATCTTTTACCTCAATTCTTACCTAACCTTTAACTTCTGAATGGGTGTTGCCTCAGACAAACTGAGACCTAGAAAAGATCCTAATTTAAAAAGGCCAAGGTCTCCACTGTATCCTGGTCCATGGCCAGTCTGCTGAGCTGTGTTTTACCACTGGACTCCCATGACTCCAGAGGAGAGAGTAGGGCTGATGACTGCACAGCTCTGCCTCCCTCAAATTCAATTTACTTTCAAGTCAAGACTACCCTCATGATGTCATTGGTCCTCTTTGAGAATGTAAAGAATGAACAACATATACAGATGAAGAAACTGAGGACCACTGAGGGGAAGGATCTTTTTCCAAGATGGTACAGATGATGGAAGAGCCCATATGTAAATCCAGATTCTCACCTCCAAATCCAGTATTTTTCCTTCTACATCAAATTGTACAGTCACATTTTAATGGATCTGAGGTAGGGGAATGACAACATATATCTGTATTTGTCTATCTAAAGATATGAATGAGGAGCAAGGGTGGGGTAGAGGGTACCCCCAAGAAAAAATAAGCCCCCTGTGAACCTGGGATGGGAACCTTGGAGACCATTGGAAGCTGCTGGTATGTGGCATGAGGGCACTGAATCCTAGCAATGGAGGCTGCCCACAAGAAGGAGAAATGGTGATGGAGAGACAATGAGAAAAGACCTCCTCTTCTTCAAGTGAGAGATGGATGCAAAAATTCATCTAAGACTATAACGGGCTATACAAATGCAATATGTTATTATTAACATATCATTGTTGTGATTTAACCATTTTTTCCCCATGTTATCTCTATCTAAAGATGTCTTCCTGCAGGGTCTTTCTGATCGTTCCAGAGGCCTCTGGCTTTTAAAATAGTTTCTCTTTAACCAATAAAACACTTTTTTGGGTACTGAACGTTATTGAATTGAAAGGAGTTGCTCAAAGTACCAGTAAGACAAAGGGTATTTGGTCTTGTGTCAATAACAGTCCCCCTGTGGTATAGCAAAGAGCTCCCTAGACTAAGAGTCAGAGGACAGTAGCTGTGCTGTGAACCAAAGGGATGACATGACCTTAAGCAAACGATTCCATTGCTCTGGATCAAATTAGCTAAATGGGGGTTGGATAAGATGATCTCTGAGGTTCCTTTCACCTCTAACCTTCTGTGACTTTAAATGCTATTTTTTTAAAGCAGTACTACCATGTTCACCAGGCTTGACTAATAATGACTGTTGGCTATGGCTAAAAATCAACCCACCCTGAAAGGATGAAGATTTATCATGGCTGAAGGGACTCCACAGAATGTGCCTGAAGCTCTGAAGGCAGTTCCAAAGGAAGAATTCCTAAAATATTTTCAGGGGTAGTAGGCAGGATCCCTGGAACAAATGTATGTATTTCCAAAAGGACTGCTTTGAAGGAGGCAAATCTTATTTGCAGTGGTAAGTTCTGGTATGGTTTAAAATATCTTGTGGGGGCAGCTAGGTGGTACAATGAATACAGCACTCGCCCTGGAGTCAGAAGGACCTGAGTCCAAATCTGGCCTCAGATACTTAACACAAAAAACTAGCCGAGTAACCCTGGGTAAGTCACTTTAATCCCAATTTCCCTCCCTTACCCCCTCAAAAAAAAAAAATCTTGTGATTTATTAGAGATAACAGTATTGTGGCAAGAGTTCTGGATTTGAAGACAAGAGTCCTAGATTCGAATTATCATTTCCAACATTTATTATTTGAATGACCTTGTACAAGTCAAACCCTTATGAGGTTTCAGGTTTCTCATCTGTGAAAAAAGAATAGGGAAATGATCCCTAAGTTTCTACCATCTCTAAACTTTTGAACCTTGTTTTTCGTTTCTCCCCCTAATTAGCTGTGTGAGTTACCATGGGCCAATATCTTTCTCCTCTGGGCCTTAGTTTTCTCATTTGGAAAGTGAAAGGGTTGAACTAGAATACTAGATGATCTTTTAGGCCCCTTCTAGCCCTAATACTCTGTGATTGTAGTTGATATGCACACCTATTATAGATCTGGCCTTTTGAGTTGAGAAGTGATGCCTCACTGATTAATCTCTTCATATGCAGGTGTGACTGAAAAGACCAAAAATGCAACAGATTCCTCTTGTGTCTGAATATTGTTCTTTGATTGACAGCTCTGGCTGCTGTTTGCAGAACCTGTCACTGCCTTGATTCATTGTACTTGCATGCTTCCAGTCCCCACTGATCCTTCCTAACCTATTATTTGATGGCAGGCTGGTTTTGCCTATGCTTTGGTTTCCCAGCAGTCCACATGCCCTGCTATAGAATTCTGGGGCTTCAAAGCCCTCAAAACATTTCATCTATCTTTTCCTTATAGTGGCTTCACTTTAGCTCATTTAGTGGCACTTGTCTAGAGTTTCTGGTCTGGTTCACAGTTGGAATGATTTGAGGGGCACTGAAAATTCCTCATTTCCCCCAATAACATCCCTCACTAATCCATTAGTATTTCCTTTCATTTAGGTAATAAAGGCTACTGTTTACATGGCAAGAAATTTTCTCAGAGTTTCAACACTTTCATTCATTCATTAGGCTTGAAATCAATATCTGCAAGGAATCTTCCATGAATGTCTCCCCAAAACAGCTATTCCAAAGCTTTCTTCTCTGAAGGTCCTTGCAACATCAATTCATTCATGCCTTTCATCAGAGGACTTTGCTTACTTTTTTACTGGCAAAATGGAGGCTGTCTACTTTGAGCTCCCTCTTTCCTTCCACTCCTAAGGTGGCAAGGTGGCATCTATCTTCAAACCACCAAACATGGATGTCTTCCAAGACTCTGTCATGGTACCTCCTTCCTTTTCTCACCACAGTCTCTCCAGGTGCCTTCAAAAACTCTTCTGAAATCAAATATCATTTATCACAGGTTAATCTTGGACTATATATGTAGCTCTCATGTCTCTCTTGACCTCCAAGTCCTTCATTGCTAACTACCTATTTCATTTCTAACCTCAATGTCCCACAGGTAAGTTAAACGCAATATATACAAAATTAATTTATCTTCCCCTCAAAACTATCCATCTTCTAAACTTGCTTACATCTGCCAAGGGCAGCCCCATCCTTCTAGGCATCCAGGTCCATAGCCTAGGAGTTGTCCTTGACTCTTCCCTCTTCCTCAGACTTCATTTCCAATCAGTTGCTAAATCTTGTGAATTCTAGCTCCATAACATCTCTTGCAACCATTTCCTTTTACACCCCTCACTTAGCTGCCTCCTTAGGTCATCACCTGCTGCCTCTGCTATTACAATAGCTTTCTGTTTGGTCTTCCTGCTTTTTTAATCTCTCTCCTCTTCAATGCATAATACTGCTAAAATAATCATCCTGAAGTACTAGTCTAACCAGATCATTCCCCTGCTGGAGAGCCATCTCTGGCTCCCTATTACCTCCAAGATAAAATACAAACTCCCTAGCTTTTCCATTTAAAATCCTTTACAAATCAGCTTGCATCTACCTTTCCAGACTGGTTTCATATCACTTCCCTTCACATATTCTTTGTTCCAGCCTACCTTGCCTATGAGTTGTTCCCTGAATTCAGTGGCCCGTCCCCCTTCCTGTGCCCCAGCCTTCGCCTGAGCTCTCTTTCTACCTGGAATGTTCTTCTGACCCAGTCTCTGCCTATTAGAATGTTCTTCTGACCCAATCTCTGCCTATTAGAATGTTCTTCTGATCTAATCTCTGCCTATTGGAATGTTCTTCTGACCCAATCTCTGCCTATTAGAATGTTCTTCTGACCCAATCTCTGCCTATTGGAATGTTCTTCTGATCCAATCTCTGCCTATTAGAATCCTTAGCTTCTTTCAAGGCTCAACTTGTGTCCCACAAGTGAGTGCTTAACCACACCCCTTCAAATGAAACCCATTTTTAATCTCTGAGTTGTTAGTACTTTCTCTTTACTTATATGAGGGGGTATTACTTATCTGTGTACATGTCATACCCCACCAGGAACGTGTAAGTTCCCTGAGAGGATAGACTTATTCATTCTTTGTTTACATTCTTAGGGCCCAGCACCATGATGGGAACATAGCAAACATTTAGTAAATGCATTTTAAATTGGTGAATTGACTTGTCTCCTGCCGAGACAAGAGATTCATTGTATGAACTCCCTATCTACAGTGATAGAATGGGCTTCTGAGAGAAGGCCACCCGACTGGGACTTGACCTGCTAAGAACCTGCAGAAGTTCCTTGCAAGTGTGTGTGGATGATTGCTACGGTTTTTGGGGTCAGGATGTATAGGTCTCCCCTATACCCTTCCTCAACAGGGTTCGGGCGTCCCTGGCTCCCGCTTACTCCAGGAGAAACAGCTGCACAGAAAACTCAGGACACAGGACTTGCTTCTAGCTACATTCTCTAAGCCTGGCGTGGCTGGAACTCTCTCTGCCTCCGGGTAGCCTGTATTTAAGTCCTTTCTCCAGGGCCCCTTAGGGCCCCTCCCCTGGCCATGCCCTTGCCACAGCGAGCCAATCCTGTTTATTGCAAACAGGTGCAGCCTTCGCATTCCACCCCCAGGTGGTCAGGTGCACTCTTGTTAGCTGAGGACCAGCTCAACCCATTACCAACAAGAGACCCAACAGATGATGGGTGGCACCAGAAAGGAATTGTGAAGAATTGTAGGAAAAACAGATAGATAGATTGATAGGTAGATAAATAAGAGATATAGAGAGCTCAATAGGTTGCTATAGATAGATGGACAAATAGAGCATTTATGGTATACTTATTGTGTCCTAGGCACTGTGCTAGGCATTGGGGGATAATTTATAAGCAAACAAGGAAAACAGGAATCATACAGTCAATATGTAGGGACAATGGATAGAGAAATGGACTTGAAGTGAGTTTAAATCCTCTTTTGGACACTTACTAGCTATGTGACTAGGCAAGTCACTTAAGCTTCGTCTGCCTTAATGATGTGCTGATAAGTGTTTAACAAGTGCCAGTCTGGAAACACAAACACACACACACACACACACACACACACATACTTTAATTCATAGACTCTGCAAACAACAGCAGAGCTGTCAATCAAAGAACAATATTCAGGCATAAGAGGAACCTGTTACATTTTTAGTCTTTTCAGTCACACCTGCATATGAAGAGATTAATCAGTGAGGCATCACCTCTGAACTCAAAAGGCCAGATCTATAACACGTGTGCGTACTACTACTTACACTCTACACCAGTGGTTCTCAACCTTCCTAATGCTGCAATCCTTTAATACAGTTCCTCATGTTGTGGTGACCCCCAATCACAAAATTATTTTCGTTGCTACTTCATAACTGTCATTTTGCTACTATGAATGAATTGTTATGTAAATATCTGATATGCAGGATGTATTTTCATTGTTACAAACTGAACATAACCCACAGATGAGAACCGCTGCTAGAACAAAATCTCAAAGCCCTTTCCCTGGAGGGTTTCTCCCTTTTCCCTGTCTCACTGCCATTGAGCTACTTGAAGAAGCCTATGATGATCCTTCTGATCTTTTGATTGGGGTGTCATAGTTAGTTGGGACTTTTAGAGGTCATCTAGTAAAACTTCGTTTAATAGATGAAGAAATCAAAGCTTATATAAGAAAGTAACTGCTCCAAGGTAGCAACGAGCAAAGCCAGACAATCCCCCTTCCCTTATTTCAACCAAGAGAAAGTCAGAGTTAAAAGAAAAATCCATAGAGGAGCATAGATTTAAAGCTGGAAGCACACTTTGCAGGCTATTTATACCAACTCCCCCTCCCCGTGTGTGTGTGTGTGTGTGTGTGTGTGTATGTGTGTGTGTGTGTGTGTGTGTGTGTGTGTGTGTGTGTGTTTTACAGAGAAGGAAACAAAGGCCTAGAAAGGTTGAGTCACTTACCTGAGGTCACACAGATAATAGAACCAAGATTTTATTGTTGGTCCTCTGACTCCAAATTCAGTGGGGGCTTTTGTTTATTTGTTTCACAGAACCATACTTCTTCTAAATTTGAAACAGAATAACATACATAAAGAGATAATATCCAGGCAATCAGGTGGTACAGTGGATAGAGGAATGGACTTGAAGTCAGTTCAAATTCTGTCATAGACACTTACTCCTATGTGACTCTAGGCACGTCATTTAACCTCCCTCTGCCATAGTGAGGTGCTACACACATCCGCACACAGAAGTTTAATCTGCAGCATTAACATTTTCTCCAACATTTTCTTAAGTCTAAGCACTCAACAAAACAACTAATAATGCCTTGATTTGTATCATTTGCTGATTTCTGAAGTGTAAATGCTCACACTGAGAATTTAACACTGGGTTCTAGAGAGCTGGTAGGAGCTGGCTCCAGCACACCCCTGCTCAGTTTTCTTGTCTATAAAATGGAAATAATAATTGCATCTACATCACAGGGTTATTGTGAGGATCAAATGATGGAAAATCAAAGTGCTTTGTAAACAATAAAGTGGTATATAAATGCTAGATATTAATCAATCAAAAGAGTTTGACTTAATGATCCACAAAGGGAAAAAAAAAATAAGTGGATGAAGAATGCCTATTGACCAAATTATGACATGTGTAGTTGGATGGATAGTCCATGGAGTAGGCCCAACAGAAATCCATCTTGGGCAGGCCCTGAAGGAGTCTAGATCTTAATAGGAAGAAGTGAGATGGATTGCACTTAGAAAACTCTAGTGCTTTCAGTGACCCCAAACATCTCTTTAAAATAAAAATCTAGCTTTTTAATACCAATATTTTTCTGGTGATGTTGTAAAGTAGGGGATCATGGAGTACCACAGTCTTTGAGGACTCAAAATTGTAGTTCATCCCTAGCCTAGGGGCCATAAATAGGCTCTAGTATATTACCCCAAACAAAATTCCCATAATGTATATCCTAAAAGATATCATCAAACGAATACATGACCAGAAAAGAAAGTGGCTGAGTGAGAGGTATCAGATGGATAGCTCAAATGCTACACTGGTATCCAAGTCGTCTTCAGAGACCTAGAGGAAGTATCTCAGCTTGTTAGGTGGACCCCTGCAGGAGTGTTATTGTAGGCTCCTTAACCTAATGTTGCTATGGTTGATTCCATAGTGTCTGGTTGGTGGTTCTTCTGACCCTTCCTATGATCTGTATAAAGATATTCTTTTTTCCCTCAGAATTTTGTAGCTTCAAGGGCCTCTTACTCTGGAGAAAGCAAATGAGTTGACGTTGCTTGTTAGAGAATATGTATGTGTATATATGATTTTATATATATATCTAGATTAATAATTTGAGAATTTCCTCCCATGTTAGTATCTTTGTACACTAAAATTTAGCCCTCCAGCCCCATAAGTTAGCATTCTAAAGTGATTATCACCTCTTTTGGGGAGCCTTTGATCTTTACTTGAAAGAACAACCCAAGGAGGTCAATATTTCTGGCAGTGGTCAAGCAACTGGAGAGCAGAAGTTCATGAACAAAACATTCATGCCCATATTAACAGGCAACTATCTTATATACCTGAGTAATTTTAACTGCTTCTTATGTCTTTTATTTTCACCTGCAAAACCAGCTGAGGCTATTGTTGTTGTTGTTGTTCCTTCATTTTTGAAGAGGACAAATGATATCACAGGGTGACATCTTGACTTGTTCAGGAGCTGGATTTAAGTGAGGCAGAGTTGCACAAAGTCATCAGCCTCACTTTCTCTTCCAGTCGTTAAAGTCCAGTGGTGAGACAAAAGTCAAGATGACTGTCCATGGCTCAGGGTGCAGTGGGTGACCTTGACATCTTTGATGTCTGACCAAACTAAGCCCTGCTCTTCAACTCTCTCTCTCTCTCTCTCTCTCTCTCCCCCCCCCCCCAGGAACTTATGGCTCTGTCAAGTTTTTCACATGATATTTTTTACTTCCAATTTCATTTAAATAAATTATTTTAATCTACACATGAGTAGTGTTTGGGGAGGGGGCAACAATGAAGTTGGGAAAGATATTGGGATTCTGTGAGAGAAGGACGATAAGTCAGTTAAGCAACATTAATCAATATAGCAATCAAATGTGACTATTCAAATCTCCACACCCATTGTTTGTCTCTAGAATATGTTCATCTGTGTGTGTGAGAGAGACAGAGTGTATTTTCTCATTTATAATCCAATTTTATAGCTTGACAATATTTCATATTATTTTCCCCCTACACCAGAGATTTCATTGATGTAGAGAACTTCCAGAAAGGAAACTCCCTTTACTAATGCAGATTAGCATCTAATGTTACTGAAAGTTGATATGCCCTCAGTTCATGTAGCTAATGTGTAGGCAGGCAACAAAATGTATTAAATGCTTACTATGTGCCAGGTACTGTGATAAGTGCTGGGGATACAGATCCAAGCAATGAGACGGTGCCTGCCTTCAAGGAGCTTGCATTCTGATAGGGGAAGATGATATACTAAAGAGGTGGGGTGGGGGTAGGGGTGGGCATGTTGCAAGCATAGGAAGAGAATGGTGAAGATACCTGGACCAGGGAGACTTGGTGCTGAAATGTGGAAACGCAGAAGAACAACCTTCAAAGAGAAGCAATTCTTGAATCTAGTCCTCCTCTCCAAGGTCAAGTCTCCATCGTCTTCCCCCATATGGTACCTCTGAGCTTACATATCCAGAAATAACAAAGACAATATCTACTTAGAATAAGACAAGGATTATGTTGCTACACTAAAAGGTCACAGTCATGAAGTTTCAGTTGTCCCTGCTTGACCATAGGATATTTTGGCTGGGAGGAACCCTAGGAATTATCTAATGCACCCTCTTCATTTTATAGATGAGGACATGGTAGCCCAGAGAGGTTATTTAAGGTGGCAGCATTCCATAGATAATAAGCAACAGAGTTGGGACTGAAGCACAGGTCCTGTGGCTCCAAATCCAGAGTTTTCATCATTTTACCATGTTACCTCTCTCCAGCTCCATGGCTTTTTAATATGTCCTTGATTAGCTAAGTTAGAAAAGTGCGCTAAGTATTCAGGACTATGATGTAACACCAGGCTCCGTATGGTTCCTTCTCCTTTTTCATGTCTTACTCAAAAATATTGAGGTGCTAGGCTTAGATGGAATGCTACTTAGTATAAATTCTGTTCCCCAAATCTGCAGAGCACTGCAGGGAACCATTTGGATGGGTTTGTTGGACAAAGTAATTGACTGAAACCAGAGTGGATTATTTCCATTAAAGGTGGTGTACAAGAAAGAAGGCCTTATATGAGCAATCCTGATATGGAGAGTTAAGGAGAGCAAGATAGTAAATATATAAAGTACTTTTTTATAGATCTACAGAATCATAAAACATGTTCATAAATGGCTTGTGCTTATACTTTGAAAATCCTATGATTTAGTCATAGTTCACTGTTAAGAGGGACAAGTGATAAAAGGTCATTCTGGTTAGGATGATATTTTTTCCAGACTAAAACATCACATATTTTTTCTGATCCACAGTTATGACTTTATTGGTATAGGGAATGCCCAACATAGAAATAATCTCCTACCAATGCAGATCACTCAATAAGAATGTATTCAATGCTGTGATCTTATAGAACCACTAAGAAATTGTGACTTGTCCATGGACACACAGCTAGTATTTATGGACTTGAACTCAGGTTTTCCTGACTCCAAGGCTAGCCTTGTATCCACCATGCCATACAGCTTCTCAATATGCTAAATTAAATATGAGGCTTCTTTGAAAAAAAAAATTTGGTTTTCAACATTCACATTTATAAGATTTTGATTTCTAAATTGCTCCCTCCCAACATTCCCTCTCCCCAAAATAGCATGCAATCTGATATAGGCTATACATGTATAATTATATTAAATATACTTCCATATTAGTCATATTGTGAAAGAAGGATCAGAGAAAAAGGGAAAAACTATGAGAAAGAAAAAAAAAGAGAGAAAATAGTATGGTTCAATCTGGATTCAGACTTCATAGTTCTTCCTCTGAACGTGGAAAGCATTTTCCATCATGAGTCTTTTCGAATTGTCTCTGATCATTGCATTGCTGAGAAAAGCTAAGTCTAACAAGGTTAGTCACTGCACAATGTTGCTGTTACTGTGTACAATGTTCTACTGGTTCTGCTCACTTCACTCATTATTTCATGTCTTTCCAGGTTTTTCTGAAATCTATCTGCTCAGCATTTGTTATGGGACAACAGTATTCTGCTACATTCATATACTACAACTTGTTCAGCTGTTCCTCAATTGCAGGGCATCCTCTTAATTTCCAATTCTTTGCCACCACAAAAAGAGTTGCTATAAATATTTTAGGTTTTGTTTTTGTTTTTTGCTTTTTTGGAGCAGGGAAGGCAGGGCAATTGGGGTTAAGTGACTTGCCCAAGGTCACACAGCTTGTAAGTGTTAAGTGCCTGAGGCTGGATTTGAACTCAGGTCCTCCTGACTCCAGGGCCACACTCTATTCACTGAACCACCTAGCTACCCCTGTAAATATTTTTGTATATGTGAGTCCTTTTCCCCTTTTTATGATCTCTTTAGGATATAGACTTAGTAGTAGTATTTTTGGATCAAAAGTTATGCACAATTTTATAGTCCTTTGGGCATAGTTTCAAATTGATCTCAAGAATGGTTGAATTAGTTCACAACTCCACCAACAATGCATTAGTGTTCCAATTTTCCCACATCTTCTCCAATATTTATCACTCTTATTTTGTCACGTTAGCCAATCTGATAGGTGTGATGTGGTACCTCAGAGTTATTTTAATTTACATTTCTCTAGTCAATAGTGATACAGAGCATTTTTTTATGACTATAGATAGCTATAATTTCTTTATCTGAAAACTGTGAGGCTTCTTTTTCAAAGATCCATTTTATTCAATAAAAAGGAAGTTCTGAACTACTAGCTCTACTTCATTGACCTTAAACTACTGGGGCTTGGCTCCTAAGACTGACTTTCTCTTAGAATCAAACTGTAAATTGGCAATATTTTAAAAGGTAAAGTAAAAAACTGTTACAACAGGAGTGGACCTTAAAGGTCATCTCTTCCAACTCCCTTATCTTATAGACAAAAATATTAATGCCCAATGAGATCAAGTCACTTGTCTAAGGTGACACAGTTAACAGCAAAGTCATTATTTGAGGTTGAGGCAATATTATAATGTAGAAATGACAATAAATTTGGAGTCAGAGGATGAAGTTCCCATCCTGACTCTTTCCTACCTTTCCAGTTGTTTTACACCTTATTCCCCTCCAGATACTCTAGGATCACACTCCATTTCCCGGCTCCAGGCATTTTCACTGGCTGTTCCCCATGCTGGGAACTGGCTCGCTCCTCTTTTTAGCCTCCTGTCTTCCCAGAGAGAAGCCTTTGCCAGTCTTCCTTAATCTTAGTGCCTTCCCTCTGAGATTATCTCCAGTTTATCTTGTTTGTCCATAGTTGTTTGTGTGTTTTTTTCTCCTCATTAGACTGAGATCCTTTAGAGCAGAGACTGTTCCCTGCCCATAGTCCTCAAATAATAAATCCTTGTTGTCTTGACTTGACTTTTTACTCTGAATCTGTGCTTTTAAGAGGCCAGGTCCTCTAATCCTAAACCTATTGTTCTTTCTACCATACCCCAAGACTGAAAATACTTTATACAGAATAAATTTTTCATTATTTTTAATACAGGATTGCAGGGAAAGGGGGTTTAAAGGGTAAGAAGGTTAGAATGATGAAAGAAATTCAAATACCAATCTATTCTTTCTGGAATGCTTTAGATGACAGTGAGAAGGATGTTCTCTATGTAAAATGATTGTGATAGCTTCTGCTGAATCCTCAGAGCAGGATTTATCCTTACAAATGGGACATCAGGGAGTATTATAGGGAATCCCATTTCTGTTTGGAAGCAGCAGCACATTTTAATTGAACTGAAACCGCCAGTCTAAGTCCACAAGATATGTGGACATATATAGCTATATCTAGATGTTATCTTCCAGGCTCATATATGTTAAAGTAATAATTTCAGATCCAGGCTTAAAATGTCCCAAATGTCTAAGATTGTGGCTAAACATAGTGAAATGTTATGGTAGTCCCAAGCTAATTTTTCCCATAGGAAATTGATACTAACACTTAAGAAAAAAATTTTTTCATAAATTTTATAACACTTTTATCCTTATTCTTTGTGTGTGTGTGTGTGTGTGTGTATTTGTCCAGACTTGAGATTTGTCTAGTAGAGGGAATTTCATCTATCAATACAGATAAGGCAATTGGTGCCCAGTTCTCCTGGACTCAGGAGAACCAGAGTTTATTACAAGCTTTGTGACCTTGGGCAAGTCACTTAACATATCTTAGGCTCAGTTTCCTCATCTGTAAAGTGGAATGATAATAACTACACCTACTTCATAAGGATGTTATAAGTAATAAATGAGAGAATATGTAATATGCTTTGCAAACCTTTAAGTGCTTTGTGAATGCTGACTGCTATTATCATCTGCAACTTAGAATGTTAGAGAGTCACCTGGGGCACCGAGGCTATGACTCACTAGAGTCACACAGCCGGAATGTGTCGGAGATCAGACTTGAACTCTAGCCTTCCTGCCTCCAAGGCCAACAACCTCCCTCCCCCCCCCCTCTGTCTCTCATTCTTTCTCTCTCTCTGTCTCTCATTCTCTCTCTCTCTCTCATTCTCTCTCTCTCTCTCCCTCTCTGATTCTCTCTCTCTCTCTCCCTCTCTGTCTCTCTCTCTCTCATTCTTTCTCTCTCTCTTTCTCTCTCTCTCCCTCTCTCTCTCTCTCCTTCTCTCTGTCTCTCTCTCTCCTTCTCTCTCTCTCCTTCTCTCTCTCTCTGTCTCTTTCTCTCTCTCCGTCTCTGTCTCTCTCTGTCTCTCTCTCTGTCTCTCTGTCTCTCTCTCTGTCTCTCTCTGTCTTTGTCTCTGTCTCTCTCTCTCTCTGTCTCTCTCTCTGTCTCTCTCTGTCTCTCTCTCTCTCTGGATGATGATGATCATGAAGTCAGCAACTAAGACAATATTGTTATAGTCTGAAAAACCTCTCTTCCATGGCAAGAGTTATTCCTTTTCTCCATCCAATAATCTGCCCATGCCCTAGCCACCTCCTCCTGCCTGGTACCACCTTTGGCCCACCCTACCTGCCTTATGAAACTCCTTAATCTCTGAATTTCTATTCCTGGAGACTTCTAGGCTAGAACCTGCAGTTTGCTTGCTAATTAGTGCCTCTCTGCCTATGACTTCAGCATTAGGTAATTAATTAGACCTGCCTGAGACAGACCTCTTCCTTTAGATAGAATGATGAAGAGGAACTGATGCACAACCACCTGCCCTCATGTATACAGGAAATGGGCCCCAGTGGGCCCAGCTGGGACTTTGGTATAGTGATGAAACCAGGTCCTAGTGATGAGGTACAGGCTCTGGGAAACCCCTTGAACTCAGATTGAATCTTCCCATTTGATGAGGTATTTGCCTGAGACCATAAGCCTTTCGTTATAGCTAGACCCAAACCTCTTACTCTTACTAGCCTAGCCTTTCATTGTCTGTCATCTCCAGGTAGTGTTCAGCTATTTCCCACCCTTAATATCATTACTGGGGTCTGACTTCATTTGACTCCTCCTCAAGACCTTTCCCAAATTCCTCCTCTAGACCACCCCTAGATCCCTCCCACAATTTTTCTGTATATAAGACGCATCTTGCCTCCATGAAGGGGATGGAGAATTTAATCTAGTACAGACTGTCTGTGTCAGATTATTCTGACCCGCTTGTCAATACAAGGATCACAAATGTTTAGGGAGAATCTCTAATAAACTTTGTTTTACTTTGACTGAGAGAAGACTTGAGTTGAATTCATTAGGCAGGACCCAGCGTGTTGATATTTTGGGGTCTTGAGCACCCCTCATCTAAACCTTAAACCTCAGTACTAGGAGCAGAGTCTCCTAAGAGCATGTGGGAGCACTGTGGATTCTCTCCCCTTGCTATGGTCTGAAAGCCATCAACATAGAGGCTCCATGTAGACACATCTAACTTTTATCTTTTCCCTGATCTTTCCCATCCTGCTTTGGGGGTGCCAGTCCCAGCAGCAATGTGGGGAGAACTGTCTGTTCTACTATAGTTCTGAAGCTATCACTTGCTGCCTTAGTTTGTGCAGGTGAATATTTCCCTAAGACCCTTCCCTCATTGCTCCTTCCTCTTCCTTGATGCTTCCTTTAGTGGTTTTAGTCAAATCTTCCTTTAAATACACCAAATAGAAGACTTTGATTGGTTCAGCATTGATTGATTCATCTAATTATCTGTCTGTCTATCTATCTATCTATCTATCTATCTATCTATCTATCTATCTATCTATCTATCTATTTATCTGTCTGTCTGTAACAGGGAAATCCTCATATGGAAGGGAAGAAGTTGGAGAGTCAGAGTCCCTAAAATCAATCAATATTTACTAAGCAACTACTATGTGTTAGGCACTATATAAGAACCGGGGATATAAAAAGAGACAAAAATGGTCTCTGTCCTCAAGGATCTTACAGTCTAAAGGTGGAGACAACATGCAAACACATATATACAAAAAATTATATATAGAATAAATAAGAGAGAAGTACTAGAATTAAGATGTCAGAATTAACTAGAATAGGGGTTGGAATTTTAGTTGGGATTTAAAGGAAGCCAGCGTAATGTTATATAATACAACTGCCCTGATCCTGAGTTTGGAACACAAGTTCCAGTCTGCTAACACACATGTGGAAGAGATGTTCTATTACCTGAGCCAGAAGTGGGGTGCATTCAAAAGGCACTAACCACCCCAAAGCCCTTGCTTTGCTCTAACTCTTTCCTGTCTAATTGCTATCAAGTGAGAGACACAATTATGTAAGGAGAGGCTTTGGGCCCCCCCCATTTGAGGCCCACATAAACCACCAATATGGGCCTCCCTACTTTGCCTTTTTGTATTTATTCTGTCTTACTCTTAGGTGAAGGAGCTTTGGAGACAACTTTGAAGGACCAGAATGCCATTCAGAATAGCTAAGACAAGAACTTATTCAAATATTTTGGAAGTGAACCTGGGGCTAACACTTATAGCAATAGGTACCTCAACCCCTCAGGGGGACCTCAAGAATCTAACAGGGTAAATGTATCTGACCTTGCTCTGGGAGAGTGAGTCTAGAGTATTGTTATATTATCTGTCTGCCTACCTACCTATCTATGTATCTATCTATGTATCTATCTATCTGTCTGTCTGTCTGTCTATCCATCTATCTATCTGTCTGTCTGTCTGTCTGTCTATCCTCTATCATCTCTGCCTGCCTATCTATACTCAATTATAATTTGGCCCCTTGAAAAATGCCTTTTTCCCCCCTCATCTGCCCTTTCCACAGAAAAACATTTTTTTCCTTCCTCTGACTCTAGCTATGATTGCATCCTATGTCAATAATACTTAGCATTTAGAAAATAGAATTTCATTGTTTTGTTTTTAAAAATGGAAAGTCGCCCTCCAGATAAAACTATATATGCCTCAGCCTGGCATTTATGGCCCTCTGCATTCTGTCTCTAATCTACCTTTACAGACCTATTATCACCTTATTCCCATTTATGTGTCCTGCATTTCAGACAAATTGGACTACTATACCCGTAGGAACATCCTATCCTCTCTAACCCTGAAGCATCTGTTTATCATCTACATGCCTAGAAATTACTCCTTCCTCCATCTCTACTTACTAGAATCTTTCTCTCCATCCAAGGTCTGGCTCAGCTGTTACCCACTTGTAATGGTAAAGGGAATTTGAAGATCTTCCCTGCCCCTTAATGGGCCTCAAGTGGAACCCAACAGGAAGGGCTTGATTAGGGGAGGCTTGTTTTTCCAAGAAGGCCCTTACCTTTTGTTACTTTGTAATTAGTCAGTGGGTCACAAAGGTTGCCATGTCTTCTGACCCTGAAGAAGGGCATATAAACTCTGAGGTGAGGTTTTGCTTTGGGGCTCATCACTTACAGGAAGAGTTGTGTGATTTGGCCAGATGAGACTCTAGGCAGCTGTAGATCCCCCCAGCCCTCATAACACCTCCCCCAACCCCAAATGTTGGTGCTTCTCTCTCTGGTAACTATGTGTCTATATAGTGGTCAGGCAGCTAGAAGCCTTGTCTATTGGTCTGTTGAATTGTGTTATTTTTTCTGTTTGCATTCTCTGAAGTTCAGGGTGCAGACGTTTTCCCCTGAACTAGGTAAATGATATATGATAGATTGATTAAAGTAAGACTGTTAACCCCTTTTGAGTTGCTTTCCTTTAGAAAAGCAGATCAGAGAACCTGTGCTAGCAGGGTCTGGGAATGCTGGGGCACTTGCTGTTACACCACTTCACAAATTGTCCTCAATCTGCCCAAGATGAAAATGATCTCTTCTTCTTCAGGGTTTCCTGTAGCACTTTGGATCTCTCCTTCCCTCCTATCATATCCTAATGAATACTGTACTTAACTGTGTGTGCCCTGTTCCTCATGTCAGAATGTAAGCTTCCTGACAATACGAACAGTGCAGTCTTTTCATCTTTTTGGAACCCAGTGCCTTGTCCATTATAGGTGCTTACTAAATGGAATAAATTTGGTTGTTGTTGTTGTTGTTGTTGTGTAGTCCTCTCTGATTCTTCATGAACCTGTTTGGGGTCTTCTTGGCAAAGGCATTGGAATGGTTTACCAATTCCTTCTCCAGCTCATTTTATAGATGAAGAAACTGAGGCAAACAGTTAAGTGACTTGCCCAGGGTCACATAGCTATCGGAGGCTAGATTTGAACTCAGGTCTTCCTGACTCCAGGTCTGGCATTCTATCATCATCTCATTATTCATAATGATCTCAATATATCTGATAATTTTATGTACAAGTACGAATACATGTACAAGTATGTACAAGCACAAGTAACTTTGTGCTTCACATATCCTCAAAGACTGAAAGTTCTTCTTTAGACTTTTTCCAACTCTCCAGCCCTTTTCAACTCTATTGCAGCTACAGAAACCTCATAACCCTGAAACTTCTTACCCTGGACATACTCTCTTTCCTTGAGATGAGGTACAAGCTCTGAGAATCCCCTTGAGCTCTCCTTTAATCTTTGAGATACAGGCCTCTGTGAAACCCCTTGAACTCTGATTAAATCTTCCCACTTGATGAAGCATTTGCAGAGGCCATAAGCTTTTCATTGTGGCTCTGCCCAGACCTCTGTTACTAGCCTAGCCCCCCACAGTCCATCTGTTTCCCATCCTTGAGCCTATCAAAATATCAGCACACTCTTTCTTGCATTGACCTCATTGACTCCTCCTCAAGACCCTCCCCAAACTCCTCCTCCGGACCACCCCTAGATTCCTCCCACCTTTCTGTAAATAAGACCCCTTCTTGCCCCAATGTGGTGTGAGAGCACCTTAGAATGCCCTAGCACAGTCTTACTCTGTGTCAGACTTACTCTGGCCTGCTTGTCCAATGCAAGCATCACAGATACCTGAGCTCTCTAAGAGTCTACCCCATATGGTGAACTATTGATAAATTTTACCTTTCTTTGGCTGAGAAGACTTGAGTCAAATTCATTTGGCAGGACCCGGCATGTTGGTATTTTGACGTCTCCAGAGCAACTCTAGCCCTAACCACTTGGAGTCCCTTCCTGTGACTGGCTGGTACATCCTAGGACCTTTACTCCAAGGAGAACATCCAGGTCAGCTAGGACTTCATTCCTTTCCAGATAAGACTTTCTCACCATGTCCCCATCCAGGTGGTTCTCATCCTCCCAGCCTTTTCAGCTCTTTTATTATGTGTTGTCTTCCTGGTTAGAAAGTAAACTTAATTCAGGGCAGAGACATTCTTTCTGCTTGTATTTGTATCCCCAGTGCTTGCACCAAGGTGGGCACTTAGTCACACAGTAAGCGCACAACAAACAAAGGATAGTTTACTGGCTAACTAATGTAGATCCTTTCATTGATAATAATTTATATTGAAATAGCCCATTAAGGTTTGCAAAGTACTTGACACTGTTGTCTCAACTGATCCCCTTGGCACCTGAGTTAGGAAGGGCCATCATCCTTCCTGGGCAGGCAAGTGGCCCGGTGGATAGAGTACAGGGACTGGAGTCATGATGAAGACTCATCTTCCTGAGCTCAAATCTGATCTCAGATACTAGCTGTGTGACCTTGGGCAAGTCACTTAACCCTGTTTGCCTCAGTTTCCTCATCTGTAAAATGATCTGGAGAAGAAAATGACAACTTATTTCAGTATCTTTGCTAAGAAAAACCTAAACAGGGTCATAAAGAATTGGATATGACTGAAAACAACAACAAAATTAGTATCTTCCTTTGGGAGTTGAAGAATCTGAGACTGAGAAAGGTTAAGTGACACGGCCAGGGCATTAATGTTTGAGGCAAGATTTAAATTCAGATCCTCCAACAATTCCACCTAAATTGCCCCACACTAACGGCAATAGTTGATATTTATATATAGATTGGTGACTTCATTTTGTATATTTTATCTCAACTTGTTTTACTGAGACTCCAATGAGTTAGCTAAATGCACTATTATGCCCATTTTAAAGACAGAAAACAGAAGCTTAGAGATTAAGTGACTTGGCCATGGGCATTTAAGGAAAAGCATTAGAGACAAGATTCCAAAGCAGTTCTCTTCATACTCCAGGCCCAGTACTCCTTCCAGTCTTTAGGCCACGTTTCTTCTAAATAGATCACAACCCCCTCCACCCCTTTGTAAACAGTTTTTTTGAGTTGCTATACTTCCTCCTCAGCCCTACACCATTATCATTTAGTAACCAGCTCTCTTTAGCTAAACTAATCCTTTAATGATGGACACTTTATCCAGGCCAGACTCGAAGGCTTTCTAATTTGATGAGATCAGGAAGAGAGTGTGCAATGCAGTGCTGGCAAAACCTTCGGGAATCCTGACATCAGTCTCAAAGGTTAGAAACAGACTTTTAGGTCTGGTCACAGATTCCTGTTGTTGTTTTGGCTTCCCTCCCCCCCCTTCCTTTTAGCTTGCTTTGAAGTACTGTACCCAAATACTGTAACTACAGGGTTGTAGAAGTCAGTCATTTATTATGTTTCCTGCTTAGAACGTGGAAACCCAAGGCTCTCTTGAAAAATGCCTAAATGAGGTTTTGCTGTTAAAGATGAGATTTATTCTCAACTCATCAGTGTAAAATTGTAAAACACATTTCTCAGGTCAGTAAAATTCAGTGTCAAAATCATTAATTCAAATGCAAGATACAAGATGGGCTCCTCATTTTCATTTTATTTAAAGTGGAAAGTTAATGGGATACATTTTATATCATATAAACAGGTAACTGCTCTGAATTAGCAGAGCAGATTACATTAGCATACAACAACCTAGCAAATGACAATATTAAGAAAGACTCATATTTCAAAAGTACTTCATAAAGCACTTTCTTCACAGTAGCTCTGGGATATAATTGGTGATATTTATTTAGCACTTAGTATATAATAATAATAGCTAACATTTATGTAACACTTACTATATGCCAGGTGCTTCACACGTTATTCTATCTTCACAACCCTAGGAGGTAAGAATTATTATCCCTATTTTATGGCTGAGGAAACTGAGGCAAACAGAAATTGAGTAACTTGCCCAAGGTCACACAGCTGGCTAAGTGTATGATGCTGGATTTGAACTCTTGTCTTTCTGACTTCAGGCCCAGCATGCTATCCACCCAAACACCTAGTTTAGGCAATGCAAGCATGGCTGTCCATACATTTTACAAATAAGGAGCTAAACTCACAGAGATAAAGTAACTTCTACTATCAGTCAACTAATAAGTAACAGACCAGGGAAGCAGATTTAGGTCTGCTGACTCCATGCCAAATGACCTTTTTGATAAATCAGATTACTCTGAATAGGAATAATAGCTCATATTTATGTGTATATCCATCAACCAGCAAGCATTTATTATTTCTAGGTGCCAGGCACTATGGGCACAAAGAGAAAAAAATGAAGCAGTCTCTGCTCTCATGGAGCTTTCATTCCATTGGGAGAAACAACTTATACCTATATGGTATGTAAAATGTATGTGTGTTCCCTATTATGTGTATGTCCACATGGCTTTGTCTGAGAGGGATTCATGAACAATATATCTGTAATCTTACCCAGTCCTCTCCAAGGGAGACTTTGATTCTTGCCAGAAGGGGAGCAAGAGATTGAGACTATGAGGCTGGCCTGCTCTGCATTCCACATAGAGGGCATACTAGACTAAAATTCTATCTCCCTGTCTAAATATTCTTTTTTTTTTTTTTTTTTGGAGGGGAAAAGGTAGGGCAATTGGAGTTAAGTGACTTGCCTGAGTTCACACAGCTAGAATACATTAAGTGTCTGAGGTCAAATTTGAACTCAGATCCTCCTGACACCAGGGCCGGTGCTCTATTCACTGTGCCACCTAGCTGCTGCCCCCCCCCCACCTCCACCCCTTGCCCATATTCTTAATCTAAGGGAAATTATTTCTATGTTCAAACCACTGTCTTGGTCATTATGCCTTAGCAAAGATTTATCTCGTTACCTAAAGGCTTCTCTTCCTTTCTATCAAATGCTAGTTACACAAAGACATTGCAGATAAACCCAGTTATCCTCACTAATAGCAAATGGAAATTAGAGACATTACACACATTAGGATATACTACACAATATACAGAGTGAATGAGCTTTCTCACTGAGAGTGAGTCAGTGAGATATCTCTGCTCCAATGAGAAAGCTCTTACCCAAAGGGAAATACCATGAAGTCTCTACTGAAGCAAGTTGGAAATAGAGACTGATTCATCCCAAATTTTTCTCTTTCTTCAGTCTCTCTCTGAAGAGATACTGGAATCTTCTATGTCCTCTCAAATTTGAAAGCCAGAAAATATATAATTTTTCTTCACACAAATTCTTGATAATTCTCACACAGAGCATCAAGGATAGATGGCACAGTGGATAAAGTTCTGGGCCTGGAGTCAGTAAGACCAACCTCAGACACCTACTACCTCTGAGACTCTGGGCAAGTCACTTAACCTTCATTTGCCTCAGTTTCTCCATCTGTGTAAAATGGGGATGATAATAGCACCTATCTCAGAGGGTTGCTGTGAGCATTAAATGAAATAGTAATTGTAAAGCGTTTAGCACAGTGCAGCAAACACTACATAAATGTTAGTTTCTATTATTTTCTCCATCAGTGAGGGGAGTTTTATGCAAATGTCCAGGCTTGAATCCTGGGTTACATGTTTAAGTATATGCAGAATAAACACAAAGTAAATCCCAGGTAGTTTATGAGGGAGGGCATTAGCAGTCGGGGGTGGGGTGAGGTGGGCAGAGTGACCAAGAAAGACTTTGTGTAGAGAGAAGGGAGAATTGTGAATCAGAGGTAAAAGGGAGATGGAAGTGACAAGGGATGATAGGTATTTCAGGGACCTCAATGATGAGGGTCCCTTGGTGGGCAGTCTAGAATGAATTCATAGGCGCAAGCATTCCGAGTCAAGTTGGTAAAAGTTTATTGTTATGATATACAGTGGGCAGGAGGTCTGAGGGAACCTGCAACCTTAAAAAGGTAGAGTTAAAGTTTTTATAGGATAATCTTTAGTATAATCTGTGCCAATTAAGCTAACTAGGTGAGTAAGGGTGGGATTAGGGAGGAGTTAAGGAGTAGTCAGTGCTTAAAGGAACATGTACTTTCAATTATATTTACTGCACAGTCATATTGCCCATAATTCACTAGGAAATAGCCCAAGGGAGTGCTGCATGGAAATGTGGTTTTAGGCTTGAAACATCACTAAGTCAACTAGCAATCAGGGCTGACTGTGAAGTGCCCAGTCTGCTACCCATCAATGTCCTGTTTGACAGGATGGAGGTTGGGAGTATGCATATGTCCTAAACTAAAGAGGGATCCAGGATGTGTATAATGGGCTAGGGAGTTACTTATAGATATCCAGTGAAGGATTCATAGGTGCAGCTGGTTATTATACTAGGGGAGATAAACAGTTCGTGAATGGTTGCTAGGCAGAGTGCTAGCAGGGGGAAGGGGCAGAGACAATGCCCTGAAGCTGGGGAGATTTGAGGCTGGGGAGAAATGTGATTTGCAAACTGATGTGATTTTACAAACTGTGGTTCAAGCACAGGCACCCAAGCACTCCATTGTACCTTGTACAATGTACAAGTACATTGCAGGTATGGAGAATTGCCAATGCAAAGATACAAAGAAGAGGAGACATTGCCAAGTGGGGGTAACAGAGAGAAGGCCAACTTTGCTGAACCACAGAGCACAGGAAGAGAAATAATGCATTAGGAAGCTGGAAAGAGGTAATAATAATTGATGTTTCTGTAGCACTTAAACAAATGCAAAGGCCTTTACATAATACCATAGTTATTATTATGCCCATTTTATAGATAACTAAATAGACTCAGAGAAGTTGTTTCTTGTCTATGGCCACACAGCTAGTACCAGAAAAAAATATTTGGACCCAGATCTTCCTAACTCCTAGCCTAGCACTCTTATCTGCTAAGCCTTCCCATAAAGAGACAAAATTGAAATCCTATAATTTAGATCAGGAAAGATCACCTAACCCCCTCTTCCTTTTTTCCCCCATTTTATTTTTTAAAATTTATTTACTTTTAGGTTACAACATTCAGTTCCACAACTTTTTGAGTTCCAGATTTCCAAATCCCCCTTCTCCCCGCCTTCTTCATCTCTCTTCATTTTATCAGTAAAAACACTGACCTATCCAAAGGACAGGGCGATTTGCACAAGATCACACAGCTAGAAAATGGTAGAACTAGGAGCCAGGTCTTAGGAATTTTTTTCCTCTGATATCACTAAAATTTCCTCTGATTTTGAGATACATTGAGTCATTCATTCTCTCGTTGCTGTTTAGTAGTTCAGTCATATCTGCTTCCATGTGACCCAATGAATTTTTGTCTGTGGGATTTTCTTGGCAAAGATATCAGAGTTGTTTGTTATCTTATTCTTCAGTGTGTTCCCATTTTACAGATGAAGAACTAAGGCAAATTAGGGTTAAGTGACTTGCCTAAGGTCACATAGCTAGCATCTGCAGTCAGGATTTGAAAGTCTTTCTGATTCAGGCCTGGTGCTCTATCTAATGTACCAGCTAGCTGCCCAAATCATTATTTACTTACCCTTCAAATTATTGATCATAATTTATAGTTCCAAAATGTTTTACACACCTTAGCATATCTGAGCCTTCTGACAACCCATGAACTCATTCCTTATTTTTAGATGAGGAAAGAATCTTAGGAAGAGGCATGAGACTTCCCCGTACTGTCAGTGGCAAAATCAAAGCTCAGACCTAAATCTCCGTGTTCCATGTTCTGTATCTGTTTGTCAGTACCACAGGCATCTTGGCAAGTAGAGTCCAGATGGTGGGTGGTGGGTAGGGTTTAAGAAGTTCCTGGATCCCATAGCACTCATATGGTTTTCTTAGGAAAAGAACCTGTACTTATTCTGAGTGTGGGTGCAAAGGCGACTGAACTTGTTCCAATATGATTGTGAGTGAAGCCAAAAAAAGTTCAAATTGGTTCACATTAAAAAAAAAAACCTAGCAGAAATAGTTATTTTTTCTTTTTAATCCCACTTTTGGTTCCACCTTGACTTCAAAATAACTGCTTAGGGTCAATAAGAGTTTGAGGGGAGGGAAGAAACCCAGCCAGACCTCTACACTGGTCAAATTTTCTGTCTGCTTTGAGGCTGACTCTGATTCCTTGTCCTTCTGAGAACTAACACAATTAAGTATTAGCCCGGAGCACCTTCTCAGCTTAATATTGACGGACATGGTTGAAGTTTTCTCATTTCCCCATGACAAGGGAAGGCAGATGCCTGAAAATTCCACTCCGCTATATAATTTTGTATTTAAATAGACAGGCTGGTGGGAGATGATGGTTAATTTCTTGGAAACTGACCAACCAAGAGTTCATTTTCTAATTTCCTTTAGTTTAATTCTTCTGAAGGAAAAAAAAAATCCTCAGCATGGTGTAAACCTAAATCTGTTTTTGATTAATAATGCCCCAATGAACACAAATTCTTCTGTTTCAGATGTCCCTTTATGGCTAGATATAGTGTTGACAGAAAAATGCTTTTCAAAATTAAAAAAAATTAGGACTGAGGGTCCGGATCTGGAATTTCTTCAGTATGTAAACTCTCAATGTATGGATTCCCTCGACTAAAATAAACCATTGACTCTTCTATAATTAAAAGTCTTAGTTCTGGAGCATTGAGAAGTTAAGTAACTTGCCCTGAGTCACACAGTCAACATTTACCACAGGCCAGACTTGATCTCAAATCCTCTATACTCAGACCAACACTCTATAGACACAATGATATGCTGTGTTTCTAAAAAGAAAGGGAGAAAAAAAAATAGAAAACAGAAAATTTTCTTCTAAAACTTTTTAGAAAATATGAAATCTACTTGAGAGACAGTGAGTGACTAGAGAGCCAGCCAGAGTCTAGGAGACCTCTCAGGCATACACTAAAAATGTCACTTTCAGCAAGTCACTTAAATCTCCTTGTACAGCTGGCAATCTCAGAGCTCAAAGTTGCCGAGTAGGTGCCCATCTACATTGGTAAAAGCTGTATTTTCACTGAGAGTTCCCTAAACCAAAGAAATTACAAGATTAGCCATCCACCTTCCCCCCCCAAAATCCATATAAATTGGAATTTGTTATGATCTATTGTCTCAAAAAGTCTCATTTACATACAATGACAATTCGGGATTCAGATTGTTAACTTGACACAGGTTCCCATGAGCATGTAGAGAAAAGTTTCTGACCTTGACAAATATTAAATCTCTGAAATGTTTTTTTAAAAAAGTTATGGAATCTATGCCCCCATCTGTCTCTTGTGTCTGTGAGCATGGGAAGTTGCTCTCAGATGCACTAGATCTAGTTTCCTATTTACAAAGTTAGTGACCCTGGGCAAGCCATTTCCCTTCTAAGAGTCTCATCTTCTTTTAAAAAATGAAGGCCCTGGGCTTCAAGATCCCTAAGGCCTCTCCCACCCCCAATATACATAGATTCTTGTTTTTGTTTTTTGTTTTTGACATTTACTCAATTTCTACCCCAGGAATATTTTATATTTTCAACTAAGTATGCTGGGAGAAGTACATGAATGTTTTAGCCTTCTTTCAACTCAAGCAAAAGAGATGTAGTCACCAAGCTACACCAGTGAATGTGACTTATCTAAGACTTACTGTAGGTGACTACAAAAGCCTAACACCTAACGATTTGCTACTGAAAATCTTGGAGAAGAAAGTGTAAGAGAAAGCTTGTCAGACCCTTATACATGCACATCTGGCTTTACTTTTCACTGTTTACATGTATTCTTTTTAACAGCACATCTTTATAAGCTGTAACATCTGAACATTTCCAGGCAACTAACTAAAGAGCATTGAAATAATACTTTAGGGTGGTCAGATACTACAAATTATATAACCCAGATTGTTAAATTTATAACAGTACAAGCAACATAGTAGTCCATGGGAGGTACTTTGTTTTTGCTCAGATTCTGCTGAAGGGAAGTACAAATGAATCCAAGAAGTCTCTGAAAAGAATATATTGGTACTATATATTATATTATTTTATACATATTATATATGTATTATAATATATATTATATATGGTATTACATATTTAAAGCTGAAAGAATAAAGACTTAGAGGTCAATTTTTTTTTTAGATAAAGAAATCAGAGTGGTTAAATGAGTTGTCCAAGGTCAAATCTAAGATTCATTCAATATTATTTTAAATCTCTTATAACTGACATTCAGCTCAACTCTGGATTTATATGGATTTAAGTTTAGTATGGAGGGATTTTAGACAATTAGAATTCTCTCTTCTAGCTGGAGGCTTCATCCTGCTTGAAGTCAAATATAGGGTCAAATTCTGGATTAGATACTCATTTGTTATTGTACTAACAGATCAGATAGGAATCAAAGATTGAAGTAATAAATATTTAATCAGGACAAAATTTCTTTTTTTCCAATTCTTTTTTTGGAGGCAAGGGGGTTAAGTGATTTGCCCAGGCTCACATAGCTAGCATCTGAGGCCAGATTTAAACTCAGGTCCTCCTGACTCCAGGACTGGTACTCTACCTACCACAAGACCTAGCTGGCCCATGGACAAAGTTTCAAAACACATCACTAGAAAATTTATTTTATCACTCATTCCTGATTGAGTAGTACAACCTTCTTCCTTTCTACCCTTTCTCACATTGGTAAACAATATCCTTTAAACTCCTGCCGTCATGTGGGGAATGGTTTAGGTTTCGGTGAAGTTGTTGGAATGTTAGAGGTCCTGGTGGGGTATGTTGGAACTTTTGTTGCAAACCAGAATATTGCTGCTTAAAGAGTACTTCAGTTGGCCTCTGTATCTCCTCTGGGATACTAGTTATCTTCTCTCCTTAGTATCATGAGATCAAAGATCCAGAGCTACCCCAGAGACCATCTTAACCCCCTTATTCTCTCATTTAATAGATAAAGTTAAGTCATAGGGAAATACGAGATGTCCAAGAATCACACAGGCAATCAGGTGGGATTTGAACTCAGTTCCTCCAGAAATAGTGCTAATTTCATAGTACCAAGGGACTTCAGGAACTTACCATGACTCCTGTTTTCCTGTTTTGCCCACTGCTGTCTTGGATACCTCATGGATATCTCTTAGAATCCAACACATAAGGCCTCTTTCAAACTTGCTCTTTCCCAGATTTCTTTGGACCGACCAGAATCCATTTCAGCGGTTTCCCTGAATTGAGGTACAAAAGAATTAAAATCCTAGGAACTTTTCGTTAGACTATCCTTAGGTACCAGGATTTCCTAGTAAATGTGATGTTTCAACTTTCATCCATGATGCATATTTCCTTCTTCTCAACTGCTGTGAATGGATACCAAGTCAGGAAACACAAAGTAGGACAACCCACCCACTATATTTATTCACTTAACATGTGCCCCAGTCATTAACTATTTCCTCCTATAGTCAAAGGTATGACTTGCTTAGTGGAGCTGGCAGTTGCCCAAGTATGGTGGTAGGTGGGTGGATGAGTAGAGGGAGGGAGTATTAAGGAAAGAGTTAGGTAATAGAGAATCACTTTAGATGGCTTATTCATGAGCCACCTCACTGGGCAAACTCTATTTTCCCCCATGCACCCTACCAGACCCGCCCCCACCACACTACAGCAAAGAGAGGATGCAAAAAGCAGGCATGTGAAGAAGAATACTAACTAAACCCTTCTCCCCCAAACTTATCAACATATCAGATCCCCACACTGCAGTTGTCTGACCCAACCACCTAAAAAGAAAAATCTTCTCTAGAGCAAAGTGCATTGCACATATTACTCCATTTCTTTTCACTGTAATGAAAAGGAAGAAGAGACAGGCTTTTCTGTGTGTCCTTCAGCAAACCAACTAGTTAATCAAATGCCTATTGAACCCCTGTTCTATGCAAATTTTCAATTTAATATGTGCTTAGCAAGTGTATTAGCACTTGGGGGAGATAAAAACTTTAGATGGAGTGAGGCCCTGACCTCATGGAGCTTCTGTCCAGGTAGAAAGTTAGGGTATATACACAAGTACTATAAATAATACATATAAACTTCTCAGAGACTAAGTCTGAGGAAGGAAAGTCATTACTACCCTGGGAGTGAGGCAGAGAGGGATCAGGGAAGATTCTGAGATTTAGAGTAGAAAATTACCTTAGAGATCATTGAGTAACCAGATTCTAGGCTAATCCTCTCATTTTATGGATGAAAGAACCTGAGACTTAGGAGAAGTGATGTACCCCAGATCATAAGTAGCAGAGCTTGGATATGAATCCAGATCTCATGATTCCAAATTCTTTCAGAAAGTGGTAGTATTTGAACTGACCTATAATTCTGCTAAGCACGATGGGAAATCCATATGGGATCTAAGACAGTGGTTCTCTCCAGCGCCATGACCTTTGCACTAGCTACTCTTCTTTCCTCATCTTAACTCCTTGGTGAACCAGTTCAACTCTACATTCTGTCCACTTGAGGTCCTTTATCATGTAACAATGAACCTTGTCAAGCCTCAGTCTTAAATCATTCTTTATGTGGTGAGAGCGTAGCACAGTTCTTGATGAATAGTAGGTACCTAATAAATGTTTAATAACAGACTACTAACAACATTGAGGTTTGGGGTTTAAGGGTAATTGAGATCCCAAAATATTAACACACCGGGTCGGGTCCTGCCAAATCAATTAAACTCATGCCTTCTCTTAGCCAAAGTAAAATAAAGTTTATTAAAGATTTGCCATAATGAGTAGACTCTTAAGGAACCTAAGTATTTGGGAACTTGTAAGCTGGTGGGAACAATTTGATACAGACTGAATCTGCTCTAGATTGAATCTCAGCACCTGCATGAAGGCAAGATACAGAAAGACTGTGGGAGGGATCTAGAGAGTGGTCTAGAGGAGGGGTTTGAAGATCTTGAGGAGGAGTCTGAGGATCTTGACTACTGAGGTCAGACTCCAGGAATGGGATTAAGGATGGGAAACAGTTGAAGGCTACCTGGAAATGACAGATAATGGAGGGCTAGGTTAGATTAAGGGTAACAGATTTGGGTATAGATATTTTGATAAGATCAAGGGTGGGAAGTTACCTGGACAATGGGGGGCTAGGCTAGGTTAAGAATAACAGATTTGGTCCTAGCTATATTGAAGGCAAGTGCCTCATCAAGTAGGAAGATTCAAGGGGGTTCCCAGAACCTAAACCCCATCAACAATATAGATCAAACTTTACAGTGTTATGAGCGTGTGTGTGTGTGTGTGTGTGTATATATATATACACACATACACACATCTATATAAATACACACATATTATATATACATACATCTATATAAATACACACATATTATATATACATACACATAAACACACATACAAATCAGAGAGCCAGTTCAACATTTACCTGCATACCACTGCTTAGATACATTATAGTATCTTAGGATAGAGGTAGGGGAAGAGTCAATTTGAATCCCCCTGTTTGGGAACTACTGCTCTAGAACATTTGGCTGCTTACAGATCTCTTACGGGCCTCTCCTTTTTTCTTCCTGGCTGAACTCTGAAAATGATTGTTAAGAGGCTCACAGTTTAGGTGGAACAGACTATGTGACCTCTAAGGTCTTTTCTGACTGAAAGTTTCTGTGATTGCCTTGCCCTTTGAAATAACAACAGAAAAGGTGAAAAATTGAAGGGAAAAAAAAGTTTTATTTCCCCTGTGTAAAGGTCCACTTATAGGTCTGTGTTCCAACATAATTTAAGTTTTCAGGTCCACTGCTTCCCTTGGGTCAGTTGACGAGTGCCATAGCAAGAGAAACCAATCCCAAGCATTCCCAGGAGCAAAGCTGTATGTCGGATCAATGTGTCTGTTGTGCAGATTAGCCTTTTCCTTGGTGCTTGAGTCTATGAGGAAAACATGACAAATTGTTGCCAGTCACTGTGGTTTAGAGCAATATAATGTAGTTAAACGGTTTATAATATACATGTTACATACATAACATTCTATATTAGCAAAAAAAAAAGTCTTGAGTTACATTGTGAATATTCTCCATGTATAAATTTTGGTGACACAGCTTTCAGTTAAAAAAAATCAGCAACATATATACATACAGTTTGGAACCAATCCCTGCTTCTCTCTTCTCATAATTTAGCAAATATTGCACCCTTGCCAGCATCCTGGAGAACCAGAGATAATGATTTGCTTTCTTTTAGGAGAAGAGATGAAGTAGAACCTTCTGTTACCAGGAGACATCAAGAGTTTCTCCTTTTTTGCTGGCTGGCTTCCACAACCATCTCACTTTTTTTTATGTCTGTGAAATGAATTCTTCACTGATATGTACCTCAGGCTTACGCAACAGGAAAAATAAGTGTTTATATAGATATTAGTTTGAATCTAGACTCAAGACACCCAGTAGTGTGTTACCCTGGACAAGTCATTTAGCCTGTTTGCCTCAGTTTCCTCATCTGTAAAACAGGGATAATAATAGCATTTACCTCCAAGGGGTGTTGTGAGGATCAAGTGAGATATTTGTAAAGTCCTTAACACAGTATTTGGCACATAATAGGTGCTATATAAATGTTTATTCCCTTCTTTTCCCCTTCTCCCCCCATTCTCCAGAGGTAACATAGGTGGTAAATATCAGGCCAGTTTTAAACTTAGATGTTTCTGTACAGTGTTTTATCCACTCTGCCCCCTAGCTTCCTAGCAGCTTACAGAATATAACAAATCTTTCTTAATTACCTATGTGCAGAGTATTGTACTAAAGAAGGTACCAAGCTTAGGAAGAATGCAGTAACCTTGAGCAGTTCATTCTAGTATAGGAATAAGATAAACACCAGTGCCTATAAGAGAACAGTATAAGAAGGATATGGGTTTTTGTTATCGGACTACAATCAATCCAAGAGGGAGCACTGCCTAAGGCACAAAGAATGATCTGCCTAGGGTCACCCCTTAGAGGGAGAATTTGAACCCGGATTTTCTTGGCTCTTAAGTCCAAGACTCTACCCATGATCTCTTGCTGCCTTTGTAATATAGTATCATGAGATGAGTATATATGAGACTTTAGGGTACACTGAAGTTGGGGGTTCATTAAGGAGGTAGCTTTTGAGTTAACTTTTAAAAATGTACAGAGATTCCATAGGGAAAATATTCTAGGCTTAGGCCTAAGTTCTGATCCAAGAGGAAAAAGGCAGAAAGGCTCACATTAAAGTTTGTTTCCGCCTTCCCTCCCTTCCTTTTTCTTCCTAAAATTGTCTTATTAGGGGAAATAGGCAATTAGTGGAATGCTTTGGGAGACTAACGGAATATCCAGGTTCATTGTTGATGGTCTGACCTTTCTCTCACTCAAAGAGCAGGACATCCAAAAATAACATTAACTTTTTGATAGAGGCAACAAAGAACAGTAAAAGGCATGTTGGATTTGGAACCATTGCAGTTTGGTTCAGATCCCAATTGTGCTACTTAATCCTCATCTGACTTTGCACAAGGCACATGATCTACCTGGGTTTATAAATCAAAGTGTTGACTGAAGACCTCTGGAACAACCTTCTGGCCCTAAACTTATCATCTCATCTGTATCAGCGGTTCTCAACCTGTGGGTTATGTTCAGTTTGTGACAATGAAAATACATCTTGCATATCAGATATTTACATTACAATTCATAACAGTAGCAAAATTACAGTTATGAAGTAGCAAAACGAAAATAATTTTATGGTTGGAGGTCATCACAACATGAGGAACTGTATTAAAGGGTCTCAGCATTAGGAAGGTTGAGAACCACTTATCTATATGATGTATTGACCTTCAACCTCTCTCTTTGTAAAAGAGCGTAAGATGGACTTAGAAAAAAAAATCCAGTGTGGGAAGACTTGGTTGCTTTCCATGCCTTCTTTTTGCTATACCACACAATGTTCACCATCCCAGGGTCCTAAGTTTTTTCTCCATAAGGTAGATAACTGGTGTGAGGAGAATTTCTGAATTTGTTCCTTAGCTTCCTTCATTGTTGTTCATTCCCCAAATATCAAGTTTAGACTTTGTTTTCCCCTGCTTTTCTTCAGTAGCTTACCTTCCAGTTATTTGAGTTTCCATGGAGCCCAAATTGATCAATATTTTCCTAAGTCAATCATTCAGAGAAGCAGCCATGGCCTGTGATTGATCTCCTCTCCCTCTACTGGCTCATTGCCATTCATTATTCTCCAAATTGCCCTATTGTCTCAAATCTGCTATAACCAGCCTGAAGTCTAGGGGAGAAATGTTTATCACTTAATTACACTTTAAGAGCACCAAATAAGTCTCCTTCCAAATGTTCAGCATTGAGTATTCCAAAATTATATCAATTATGAAAAATTATCATAACCCATTTACTTTTTAGCAGCTGCTTAATTAAGACTTTCATGAACTAATATGAGAGTTAACCAGAAGTCAATGTTCTCTTGAGTTTACAGTCACAATATTACAAACTAGAATATCTCTGAGAAAAATAGACATCAGTATTATAAAGCTCTAATTAAAAAAAGGAGTCATTCTTTTCTTACCTGCAATGACCTTATGAGCAAAGGCCTAATCCTCCAAAGAGAAAAAAACATCTTTTCAAATTCTTCTTGGTATCAGACTCCTGGCAAAAGAACTTCAGGATCTCACAGACACTGCAATGTGCCTTAAGTTGACATTTAATGAAATACAAAACCGAATTTGGTTTTTGCAGGACTTTCTATCCCCCAGTACATTAAAAAGCAATATCAGAGTGAGTAGGCATACAGCCTCAAACAAATATCCTTTCTGACTTGATACAATTCGTTTCATAAGCCCAGGACACTCCACAGTCTTATCAGTCTCTAAAACTTCAGTCAAGTGCACAAGCTGTCACATGCCATCCATTTGGGAGGCTTAGCTCCTGCAAGAAGGGTTGCTGAACCTAGCTGAAGTGCTAGGCGCAAGACAAGACCACAACACTGTGCTTCTGTCCTGGGTTAAATCCAGTCAGAAGAGAGGTGACTTCTTATTGGCTTTAGCAGTTGCTTAATCAAGCTGACCAAAAACTACAACAACAAAACCAACAACAATGGATCCATGCCAAGGGTGTGGGGGAAGAATTTCTAATCAATCAATCAGTTCACTACAATGTATTCACAGAGTCTCAAGTGACTCTGAAGAGGGTGCCCGAAGAGGGTGCCCAAAGAGGGTTAGGGCTGCTTGAGACCCCAAAACACCAACATGCCGGGTCCTCCTGAAAGAATTCCACTCATGTCTTCTCAGCCAAAGAAAAAGTAAAGTTTATTGAAAGTTCAAGTTCGCCACATGGGGTGCTAAGCTATTTAAAGGTGCTCTTGCAGAGCAAGTATATACTAAGCTATCTCATGGCACTCTCACAGAGCAAAAAGTCTATACCAAACTATTCCATGGCGTTCTCACACACGTGGAGGGAAGAGGGGGTTCTATATACAATAAGGTTGTGGGAGCAATCTAGGGGTAGTCCAGAGGAGGAGATTGGGGAGGGTCTTCAGGAGGAGTCAGATGAGGTCAGACTCCAGTAATGAGTGGTTCAGGGTGGGAAGTTGCTGGAGGCTACCTGGAGACCATAGACAATGGTGGACCAGGCCAATTTAAGGGTGGGAAACTATTGGAACAAAGCGAGCTAAAGACTTGGGCCGAGCCACAACTTAAGGCTCATAACCTCAGGCAAATGTCTTCCCTGGGAAGGTTTACTTTCCCAGAGCCTGTACCTCAAAGAATCAAGGAGCTCAAGTGAGGGGGGGAGGGGAGTCCAGAGCCTACACCTCATCAACTCTCCTCCCCAATTAACTAAGAACTGACATAGAATATAATGGGGAATTGGAGAAATAATTTACATTGCCAAGTAATCTTTGAAAAAATGATGTCCAATATTTGTGGAGGGAAGCATATGCACAGAGAACCTTATTTTCCTACCAGTTTTGCTTGATCCCATTTAAATCTGTAATCCAGTGCTTATAACTTCATAGGCTCTAATTCCGTTGTTATTTACTCAAGCCAAACTCTTATTGAGAGTAATGGGAGTTCTGCCTTTGGAAGGACAAACTGGGCTCCTAGTCATCTACCTTTAAATTGATTTATATGCCATAAACCAATGACATGATTTTACTATGGATCAGAAAGAAATATGGAAGTGATTTTGAAAGAACACAAACTGAAAAACATCTCTTCAATGACTTTAAAAAGGCCAGGGGAAAATGTATGTATATGTGATGCGTGCGTGCGTGTGTGTGTGTGTGTGTGTGTGTGTGTGTGTGTGTGTGTGTACTGACTCCTTCCTCTTTACCCCTGGGAATACACTGGAACCTGGTCTTCCTATTTAGGATGTCACCTGCAGATCTCTGCCTTGGGGATGGCCTTCCTTTGAGGGAAAGCAACTTTAAAATGAGGTCTTTAGAAAGCTTTGCCATTCACTTAACACAATTGGAAAAAAAAAAAAAAGAATTGAGAATTTCTGTCCCTGGTCTAGATTTTATTCCAACCCTTCTACAATGTTGAGGTACAGCCTCGGGGAACCCCCTTGAGCTCTCCTTGAATCTTCCCACACCGGGCACTTGCCTGAGGCCATGGGCCTCATTGTGGCATGGCCTAAACTTTGTTGCTGGCTTAGCCCTCATTTGTCCAGCAACTTCCCACCCTTGATCCTCCTAAAATATCTATACCCAAATCTGTTATGCCCTTGAATTGGCCTAGCCCACCATTGTTTGTAGTCTCCGGGTAGCCTCCAGCAACTTTCCAGCCTTAATCACTCATGACTGGAGTCTGACCTCATCTGATTCCTCCTGAAGACCCTCCCCAAACTTCTCTAGACCACCCCTAGATTCTTCCCACAACCTTTCTATATATAAGACCCCATCTTGCCTCCATGGGGTGTGAGAGCGCCATAGGATGACCTGGCATAGACTTACTCTGTGTCAGATGATTCTGTCCTGCTTGTCCAATTCTGTCACAAGTGCCACAGAGGCTCCTTAAGAGTATGGTGAACTTTTAATAACTTATGGTGAACTTTGATAACTTAATAAACCTTCCCCTTTCCCCCTTCTTCACTATTGCTGCATCAGCATCAGGCCCTTTAGGGGTTTTCAACCTCCATCTTTGCTTGCAACCTTCCCCTCCCTTTCCTCCCTCCCTCCCCTTAGGAGAAGAACATTTAAATTGTTCAGATTGCTCAGGACCCTTCCCACTTGCCCTTGCTATCAATCAGCATTAAGCTCTTAACCCCTCCCCCTTCACATTGGCCTTTGCCAAATAAAGATATGAACAGTGTCCTCCTGAGAACTGAATAAACTTACTGTTTCTTCTTCAAAATACCTTTGACTTTTGATTTTTCTCGGGTAGGAAAAGTAAAAAAAAAAAAGCAAGAGGAAAAGTGAAAAGAAAGAAACAGATGCAAGTTGTGTGAAGACAGAATCCATAGCACTTGGGAATGGATTAGATGGGAAAGTGAGGGAAGAATCAGATATCTCATTTCTTTTTTTTTTATTTTATTTTTTAAATTAAATTAATTTTTTTTTTTTGCTTTTTGGAGGGGCATTTGGGGATAAGTGACTTGCCCAAAGTCACACAGCTAGTAAGTGTGTCAAGTATCTGAGGCCAAGTTTGAACTCAGGTCCTCCTGACTCCAGGCTGATGCTCTATTCACTGAGCCACCTAGCTGCCCCCTCCCTTTTTAAAAGAATTTTAAATTGATTTGTTTATTTACTCTTGGTTTACAAGATTCAGTTCTGGGGTCCCTAGAGCTTCAAATTTTCTCCCCTGTCTCTACCTCCCCCCGCACCCCCCATGGTGGCAGGCAATCAAATATAAGATCTGCAAATACTTTCACGCTGGACATTAGTCTGGTTGTATAGAAGGGTTGTAAACAATGGAGTGGACAATGGGAAAAAGGAAACAAAACCAAACATGGAAAAGAGCAATAGCATGTAGATTGCTTCAGTCTCCGTTTAAACCCTGGTCTTTCTAGATCTTTCTCTGAATGTAGATATCTCCTTCCATTCTGAGACTTGTAGAGTTGTCTTATTGCTGAGAAGAGTCTGGTTTATCAAGGCTGGTCGTCACACATAGGATGTGTCTGTGATTATGTACAAGTTTTTCCTGGTTCTGCCCTTCTCACTTAGCATCAGTTTGTATAAGCCTCTCCAGGTAAATATGAAGACTGTCTCCTCCCCATTTCTTATAGCACAATAGTATTTCATTACATTAATATACCACAACTTGTTCAGCAATTCCCCAATTGATGGGCATCCCCTTAATTTCCAGGTTTTTGCCACCACAAAGAGAGCTGCAATAAATATTTTTGTACATATGGGTCTTCCTCCCACTTCTATGATCTCTTTGGGATACAACCCCAGAAGTGATATTACTGGGTCAAAGGGTATGCAATTATTTATAGCCCTTTGGGCATAGTTCCAGATTGCTCTCCAGAATGGTTGCAGATATCGCATTTCCATAGAACCTTAAAGTATACAGAGTACTTTCCCTCCCAACAAACTTAGATTATAGATTAATGAAAGCATTATAACACCCATTTTATAGAAAAGGAAACTGAGAAGTCAAGTGAAGCGATTTATCTGTGGTCAAAGGAGTAAAACTTATGGCCTGGTATACACCAGGTAACCTGAACCAGATTAAAATATAATCGGGAAATGTTTAACAAAATAAATTAAAATATAATTCAGCATAGAAGATGCTAATTTGTGGTTTTCTAAGTCAATATGTGCCCACAGGAATCTCTTTCTGTTTGAATTTGCTACCACTGATTGTAAGTATGCTAGTCAAGGTTTGATCCTAGTTCCCCTGATTCTAAGTCTAGTGCCCTTGACTGAATATTGGGGAATTGTGGTCAGGGACAGGTTTGGGGGGATATTTACAAGTTCTCTTTTGGATATGTTTTTTTTTTCTTCTGATAATGCATAGAAGAAAGATTTCTTAGTCAAGATTGTAAATACTTCTTACCTGAAATTATGTGTCTTTTATCGACATTGAGGCTGAGAGATGAAGTCACTTGACTAATTTATTCACTCCTTCATTTAACATATTTCTAGAGTGTCTACTGTGTACTCTACTGTGCTGGGAATAAAAGAAGAAAAAAGGCATGGTTCCTGCCTTCAAGTCCATATAGCTAATTTATCATGTAGTAGTTTTAGGGACATAATAGAAGCTCAGGAAATGTTTAATTTACTGAATCATTCCAGTAAATGTTTCTTTTAGAAAAAAAAGAAGCCTATCACACCAGCTTTGAAATGAAATAGACATCTGGAATCAGTGATTTAAAAAAAAATAAATTGTAAAATTTTAGTTTAGAATTTAGCCAATTGATTTTTCTCTCCTTTTTCCTGGTTTGAAGTTTATTCATCTCTGTTTGATATCTCATTCCACAGTTTCTGAGTTGTTCCCTGCTGTTCATAAAAGGAATTTTAAAATACAGCTTGTGTATAAAACAATATTTTATATTTCTAAAAAAATTCCTAAAGGAAAACAGGGGACCCATTTATAAATGAAGCATAAGAGAAAAAAAGAAACATGACTGGAAAAAATATAAACCTATTAACTAAAACAGTAAACAGAATTTCAAAGGTAAAAGAGACCTCTGAGGCCATAGTCCAACCTGAACGGGAATCTTTTCTACAGCATTCCTAATAAATAGTTGTCAAGCTTCTGCCTGAAGACCTCCAGTAAAGGGCTAACTGCTACTTTTCAAAGCTCCTTCATCTCCAAGGGCAGAATGCACTCCTAACTCACCTGTACTTCATAGAGGTCCTAGCATCCTTCAAAGCCCAGTTCAAGAGCCACCTCCCACTGGAAGGCTAGCTCATCTTTTCCCTGGGTGTTGGTACATTCCCCTTGAGGTTACTCTGTGTCTATTTTGTATTACATTTTCAATACATCTTGTTGTCCTCCTTCAGTTCCCATGTACGTTCCTAGAGTTCAAAGTGATGAGGGATAGGCTCTGGGAAACCCCTTGAAGTCTGATTGAATCTTCCCACTTGATGAGGCATTTGCAGAGGCCCAAACTTCTTTTACTAGCCGGGCCCTCCATTGTCCATCTGCTTCCCACTTTTTCATTGACCTCATTGCATATCAATCCACTTTTGCATTGACCTCATTGACTCCTCCTGAAGACCCTCCCCAAACTCTTCCTCTAGACCATTCCTAGATTCCTCTGTATATAAGACCCCATCTTCCTTCCATGTGGTGTGAGAGCACCACAGAATGCCCTAGCACAGACTTGCTATGTGAGAGCGCCATAGAATGGCTCCTTGAGAGTCTACCCCATATGGTGAACTTCTAATGAACTTTCAATAAATTTTGTTTTTCTTTGACTGAGAAGACTTGAGTCAAATTCTTTCAGCAGGACCCAGCATGTTGGTATTTTGGGGTCTCAGGCAACCCTAACCCTCTGTGGGTAACCTCTTCGTTTTTATGGTTCCCTGATACAGGGAAATACTTTTAATCTCAAACTCTTCTCCAGCCTGATCTGGAAGGTATGTAAGCCTCTCTCTTTCCCTATTGCATTGTCTTCTTGTTCTCCAAGTACCTTGGAGGTGTGGTGTTTTGGGGTTTTTTTGGTTTTGTTTCTTTGTTTCTTTGTGTGTTTTTTGTGTTTTGTTTTGTTTTTGTGGGCCTGACCTCTCAGGTCCCAATAGGTGAAACACCTAGGTATTTAGCCTGACCTCAGGTTCTTGGTCCTGTTTGGTTATTTTGGAGAAAATGGATACGGGTGCAGCTTCTGAAGAATGGAGGACAAGGACAGATGTCTCATCTGGAAGTTTAAGCCAGATTCTTTTAATTCACTCAGCACTAGGGAACTGGGAAAACTTCAGGTACTTTTTTGTGGGTTTTGTTTTGTTTGTTTTTCAAGGCTTACTCTCAAACCTTCCTTTATAGAGGAAGGGACTTCCAGGCCCTATGCCTGTAGCTTCCAAAAGTTTGCCTTTGGGCTGTCTTTTACAACATTGAGAAAAATTTAGTTTCTCTGGAGAACTTGAAAAGGAAAAAGTTTTTTTTTGCAACACTGTTTGGCCTAGGTATTGCCTAGAAAACCATGAATCGTGGCCTGTTTGGGGGACTTTAAAAGATAATACTCTCTTGCAGTTAGAGTTATACTGTCACAGAGAAGGAAGATGGATAGAAGCTGCCTACTTAATGACCTTCTTTGAACTTTCCTGGCTCAGGAAAGATTGTGAGATGCTTGAAGCTAGATCTCATCAACAAAGGGGCAATGGGGTCCAATTAAATGACCCCCTTCCTATGGCTTTGGCCCTAGCCCCTCCCCCCTCAGCAATTCCTGCTTGGGTCCCGACCACCAGTCTTGCTGATGTGCCTCTCTCTGTGGCCTCTTCCCCTGAGGTAATACCTACTCAGGCCTCAGGGCACTACCCCCACAGCAGTCTTAGAGGTATCTCCTCTTCTGACCCCTTTCACTCCTCAGGTACCAGCTGACCTTCCTGCTTGCCAGCCAGATTCCCCAGTCTTGCAGTCTGATCCAGTTCAGCCAGCACCCCCCAGTCACTCCCTCACAGGAAGTAGGACAATTAGAGTACATGTCCCATTCTCCATTTTGGATCTCAATCAAATTAAAGAAAAATGGGGGAAGTTCTCTGAAAACCCAACAAAGTTTACTGAAGGCTTTCAGGACTTAACCCTATGATTTGAGCTTTCTTGGGATGATTTGCATATCCTCTTTTCTATCTGTTGTTCCACTGAGAAGAATCTGGGAACAAGCCCCAAAATTTGGGGATTGTTTGGCTAGCAATGACCCTAGAAAATACCCCCCAGGAGTAGCTGCTGTTCCCACTCGTGACCCAGGATGGGATTATCAGACTCATGAGGATAGGGGAAAAAGAGACCATATGGTACTTTGACTGTTAGAAGGCCTAAGAACTGCATTTCAAAAGTGTATCAATAATGCAATATTCACAACACCCATGGTGGTTATGAATATGCTGGTATGGTTGTGAATCACAAAATGTAGCAAACTCTCCACATGGAGGGCTGAACCAAGGTCTTTATTCAGAAACCGGAACACCGAGTCCCAGAACCAGAAGGACAAGTCCTAGAACCAGAAAGCCAAAGTCATTATAGTGGTCACCAAGTTGATTCACATGTTTAATGCAGTGAACACCCACATTCCCAAGCTTTCACAAACAGAACAGGCTCCCTCAAGCAAGGATCTCTCTCAGACTCAGGATAGTTCCTCAGCCTGGTCCTTGGACAGCTCTATGCCCCTTGTCAGCAGGAAGCACTTTCAGAAGCTGGGACCTTTCACCCTATACCCCAAAGGAATTTGGGTTCCATTTGTTTGAGGGGGGAATGAAGAGGTATAGGCTCTGGGAGCCCCCTGAGCTCTCCCGGAATCTTTGAGGTGCAGGCTCTAGGAGCCCCCTTGAGCTCTCCTTGAATTTTTGAGGTACAGGCTCTGGGAAACCCCTTGAATCTTCCCACTTGAGGCATTTGCAGAGGCCATAAGTATTTCATTGTGGCTAGGCCCAAACCTCTGTTACTAGTCTGGCCCTCCATTGTTCATCTGCAAGCCTATCAAAATATCAATCCACTCTTGCATTGACCTCATTAACTCCTCCTGAAGACCCTCCCCAAACTCCTCCTCTAGACCACCCCTAGATTCCTCTGTATATAAGAAACCCATCTTCCTTCCATGTGGTGTCAGAATGCCACAGAATGCCCTAGCACAGACTTGCTCTGTGAGAGTGCCATAGAATGACCTAGCATAGACTGGCTCCTTAAGAATCTACCCCATATGGTGAACTTTTAATGAGCTTTCTCAATAAACCTTACTTTTCTTTGGCTTAGAAGACTTGAGTCAAATTCTTTCAGCAGGACCTGACATGTTGGTATTTTGGGGTCTCAGGCAACCATAACCCTCTTTGGGTAAACCTCTTCATAGTTTTGTGTTAAGTGTCTGAGGCTGGATTTGGACTCAGGTCCTTCTGATTCCAGGGCTGGTGGTCTATTTACTGTGCCACCTAGACACCTCAGAAATATTTGTTGAATGAATGAGGGTGGCCTAATACACTTTTGGAAGGGTTCTAATTGTTAGTTTCTCCTTTAAAATCTGATCCTCAACATCTACCTACCCTTACAGATCACGTAGAACAAATCTAATCCATTTTCTCTGGAGAAGAAAATGGCAAACTATTCCAGTATCTTTGCCAAGAAATGGGGTCATGAAGAGTTGGATATGACTGAAAAACACAAACAAGTGATTGAATTCACTTTCTACATGATGCTTGTCTTTAGATATTTTAAAGGCAGTTAGCATGTCCCTCCTAAACTTTCTCTTCTCCAGGGCAAACATCTCAAGTTCCTTCAAGAGACTTAAGTTAACATTTCCTCTCCAGTTTTTTCACTAATCATCCTTTTATGGGAATTTCCCAGTGTGACAATTTCACTTATCAGTTTCTTGCCACAAGCTCTATACTCTTAGGGAACAGGAAATGTGCTAGTTAAATTTGGATTATAGACAAGGATTGATTCCACAGTATAGGGGAAACTTGTGTTTTATCATTCCAGTGACTACTTAAGAATTTAAAATGGAAAAGAAGTTGGAAAACAATTAATAGAAGAATTCATTGGCCATTATGGAAACTCCCCCACTATTAGTTTTAAAATCAAAGTAAGCCTTTATTAATCATCTTCTGTGTTCAACTGCTTTGTGTAGACTTTAAAGAAGATACAAAGTTTAGCTAGCACAAAATCCCTGCTCTCAAGGAACTTCTGAACAAGTAGAAGGATAAACTATATGAGATAATGATCATTTGTTGAAAAGTAGTTAGAAATTACTAAAGAGTAGGTGTTATCAGTATAGGGAATTATATGAACAAAGGGCATCGATGTATAAGAGTATACTGGGTGTTTGGGAGCTGAGAGCTATCCAATTTGGTTAGATCATAGAGTGTGTGAAGGAGAGATAGGAGATATGGTAGCTTGGTTTCAGATTATATGACTTTACATGCCAGGAATTTGAACTTTACTCAAAGCAAAAGAAAACCACTCTAGATTTTGGAGCAGAGGACTAACAATACCAGAGTCCTTTGTTACAAAAGATAAATTTTGATAAAGATCTAAAAACCAAGATGTATAAGGAATTTTATTCAAAAAAATTGAGCTCATAGTATATAAGACCAAAAGTCATTCCCCAAAAGATAAATGATCAAAGGATATGACCAAACAGTGCCCAAAGGATTATAAACCCTTAGTCTTATAGAAGAATGCTCTAAATAACTAATAATAAGGGAAGTAAAAATAGAAATAACTCTGAGGTTTTACCTTACACCTAGCAAACTTGAAAAGATGACTAAAGATGGTAATAGTCAATTAGTCCACAAACAAAGGATTGTGGAAAACCAGGCACACTAATGTATTAGAGGAACTGTGAATTAGTCCAACTATTTTGGAAAGCAGTAACTAGTGTTTGTGCTAGAGAGATAGTGCTTATTCTTTGCCAGGAACTGTGCTAAGCGTTAGATACAAATAAAAATGATCTTTCTTCTAGGAACTTAGGTTCTAATGGGGGTGGGGAGGGGGAAGAGATAGGATACATGAAGGGAAGATTTTTAAAATGAAGGATATTGATAGAGAAACGATAATGTGGAGATGGGAAGTATTGTGGTGGCCTGGAAAGTCAGAAGCTGCAGTGAAGGAAAGCTGAGGAGGATTACTGAAGTATAGGTAGAATGTAGAAGAGATGGCCAGAAGTCTTTTATCCAGAGATCCTATTGCCAGTCACATAGCCTAAGGAAGTCACTGATAGAAAGAAAATCCCCAAATACACTACCATGTTTATAGTAATTTTATCTTGTGATAGCAAAGAATTGTAGACAGAGTAGATGCCCATTGACAGTTACGGCTAAACAAGGTGTGGTATGTGAATTAATAGAATATTATTAAGCTATAAGGAACAATTAATACGACAAATGTAGAGAACCATAGGAAGACATACATGATCTTATGCAAAATGAAATAAGCAGGATCAGGAAAACTATGATTTCAGCTCTGTAAGCGGAAATAGCAAGAATGAAAGTAAAACTGAATCCTGGAAATTTAATGACCAAACTTGGCCTGGAAGAAGAGATGAGAGAATGTATCTCTTCTTTGAAAAGGTGGAAGACCATGGGTATGGAACTATACACACACATTTATATATGTGTATATGTTCATGTACAATGCATATGCATATGTATGCATATATAGGGTACATAAATGTGTGTGCATATACACATACATATCATCAATCATCATACACATTTTTTCATTCCATGCCAATGGTGGAAGTACATACACATATACACAAATATTTACACACACATATAAATATAAAATGTCAGGTCTGTTTGGTGTGTTGGCTAGTTTTGCTGAATTTTTCTTCTTTATAAATTTTTTTTTTTAATTCTCTAATACTAGAGGCAGCTAGGTGGTGCAGTGGATAGTGCTTTGGACCTGGAGTTGGGTTAAAAATATGACTTTAGCTATGTTGTTGGTTCTTTCATGTTCAACTCTTTGTGACCCTATTTAGGGCTTTTTTTGGCAAAGATACTAAAGCGGTTTGATGTTTTCTTCTCCAGTTCATTTTACAGATGAGTAAAGTGAGACAAACAGGATTAAATAACTTGTTCAGGTTCATATAGTAGTAAGTGCCTGAGGCCAGATGTGAAATGATGAAGATGACTCTGGCTCCAGGCCTCAAACTCTATCCAGCATGACACCTACCTGCCTAAAACTAGCAAATCATTTAACTTCTGTCTTCCTCAGTTTTTTCATCTGTAAGATAGGGTTAATAATAATACCTATTATTGTTGTTGTGAGGATAAAATGAGGTAACATCTATAAAGTGCTTTGCAAACCTTAAAGCATTATATAAATGCTAACTATTATTATTAAAGTATGGCTCTCTGGGAGGTGGGGGAGAGGAAGAGCATATTGGTAAATATATATATATATATGCATATATATGTAAATAGCATATATTGGTATGTAATATATGTATAATGTATATATGTAGTGTATATATATGATGTATAATGTTATATATGAAATATGTACTATGTAATGTAATTATATGTAAACCAAAGACATCAATATATATTGTTTAAGATCAGATAAATATGGTAACTGAATATAGGATGAGTCAGAGAAGAGGCAGATAGCCCTCCTGTTGAGAGAAAGCTGTTGCAATAGTCTATACCTCAAAGGATTTAGAGCTGGAAAGAGACCTTCAAAGCCATCCAGCCTACTTCCTGGCACACAGTAGGCCCTTACTAAATGTTTATTCAGTCCAATTTACCTCATTTTAAAGAATAGGAAGGTGAGTCCTAAAAGTTTAAATGACTCATCTCAGATTAAACAAGTAGCTAATGACAGAGGCAAGATTTAAACTTTGATCTTTCAGCTCTAAATGTAATATTTTTTTCCCCGCTGTACCACGCTGCTTTACCCTCATGCAAGTAGATGTCAATGAGTACATTGGGGGTAATGAAAATAGAAAATTAATTGTCTGACTGAAAGGGCATGCAAGATAGAATAGCATACTAGGAGCCATTTCACTGCTAGGAGGCACCAGTTATAAGGAGCGTCTCCTGTTTTGAGATGAGAAGGAATATTTTTCCTATGCATTTCTCATTATTGTTCAGTGGATTACTTCATAGGGTTAGCTCCAAAAGCGTCTTTATCCAGGAGGAAATGATTGAAGCTCAGCTAGATAAATGACTGAAGTATCACAAACCTAATTACTGATGATAGGATTTCAAGTATTGTGCTGTCTATCCCTATTGGAAAATATTGGGTTGAATGAATGTGGCCATGATCAGCATGGACAAAATTTTATTGAACCTTTGAATTTAGACAAAGTGAAAACTCAAAATCCAAAGCATGGTTTAAGCAGCTGCACAGGCCCAAGGAATAGACAAAAAAGAGATCAAATAAGCTGATCATGAAGCTTCCCTCCAAATCGCTGCATAGATAGTAACACAATTCACTTACCTTATCCTAGAATTTCAACCCAGCATGACTAAAAATACAATTTACAGTGACTAATTAAGAATTTAATAATTTAGAAAATATTTCATTTTCAGAAAGTACCAGACTGACTTCTCAACTTCTCAAGCTAGCTTTAAGATCTTTTCCTGATCTAAATGATCTTATGTTACCAAAATGATGAGCAACGTTGGAACAATGAAGCCTGAGAGGGAACAAAAGAATATGTAATTTGGCAGAAAAACTACTGAATTTGGAGGCAAAATAGTTGGAATGGAGGATCCCTCCCTATGTACTAGTTTTGTGACCCTGAATCAATCAATTCAGTTCTCTGAAACTCAGTTTCCTCACCTAAAAAATGGGGATTTTGTACTGAAAATGTGCACTACTGTTTGGAGTAATATGTTTTCACCCTTGTAAGAGCAAAGAGTTGGAAACAAAGTAGATGTCCATTAATGGAGTAATGGCTAATCAAGGTGTAATGTAATTAATTAATTAATGTAATATTACTGAGTTAATGTAATTAACTCATGAATTAATGTAATTAATGTAATATTACTGAGCTGTAAGAGACAATGAATATAATGAATATAGAGAACCATGGGAAGACATATCTGACCTGATGCAAAATGAAATAAGTAGGATCAGGAAAATTACATGCACTATGACTACAGCAATGTAAATGGCAACAACTAGTAAAACTGAAACCTGAAATAATAATAAGTGAGAAAAATGCTTTTTAGACATTAAAGTTCTATGGAAATGTGAGTCATATCAGAGAAGGCTTCTTGGAGGAGGTAGCAGTTGAATAGGTTGGGCTTCTAAGAATGAGTTAGATCAGTGATATCAAGCTCATATAGAAACAGGGACCTCTGAACTGAACATAAGGTTCCCTGCAGGCTACATAATGACCTAGAAAACCACATCTTAACCTTATGTATTTTCTGTTGTATTTTTACTTATTTTATTGACTATTTCCTAATTATACATTAATTTGGTTCAGGCACACTCAAGAGTGTTACTGAGTGGTATTTGCATATTTGACACCTCTGGGTTACTTTCTGAGAGTTGGAGAGATATCACAGAATTGAAGAGTCAGAAGGGAACTCAGTTTATTTGCTTCAATCCACACCTGAGTCACAATGGGAATAATGAGTAAACAAGATGAGAACATTAAGGATCAAGAAAGAGCTATGTTAGATAAGACTAGAAGGGCTGTTTTGATAGAAGACTTGAATGTCAGGCTAAAGAATGTCACATTTGTTATTTGACAAGGATCCATTGAAAGTTCTTGAAAAAGGAACTAAAATAAACTAATCTGTATGTTAGGAAAGTTATTCTGGCGAAAATATAGGATGGATTACAGGGAGGGGAGATTGGAAACAAGAACCAAAGAGGAGGCTTTTGTAGTAACGGAAGAGAGAAATAGCAATGGTACTAAGGTGTTGGCATGTAGTAGCAGAAATGTAGAGGAGGAAATGAACCTAAGACATAATATGGAAAAATAGCCCAAGAAATTTCATGACTGGGTAGACATAGAAGGGTGCGGAGAAAGATAGCTCTTAACTTGTTTGAGCATGGGTGACTGAGAAAGTGGAGGAATGTTGATAAATTCAGCTTTGGACATGCTGAGTTAAAGGTGTGACATGGTCCCTAACCCTCAAGGATCTTGTACTATAGTATAAGAGTATTTTTGCTCAGGCTAGGGAAGGGAATAGAGTAGGTCAGGAGGGGACATGATATCTGTGTTTAGGTATTTGAGGGGCTGTCGTGTGAAGAAGTAAGACTTTTGTTTAGGTCCAGAGGAAAAAACTTAAAATGAGCTGGAAGAGGATGGCACAAAGATGCAAATATGGGCTAGATATAAGGAAAGACTTCCAAACAATTAAACCTGTGTGAAAGTAGAAAGAGCTGCCCAAGGAGGTAATAGGTTCTCCCACCTGGAAAAGAGTGGATGACAACTTGAGTATATTGTACAGATCATGCATTATTTTTCAAGTAGAGGTTGAACTGGGTGACCACTGAGGTCCCTTCCGGCTCTGAGATTTTGTAATTTTTGTAACAAAAATTCCATGCCTTTTCACTTGCTGGCCTTCATGCCTGGGATTTTCTCCCTGCTCACCTCTACCTCCTGGTTTTCCTGGCTTCTTTCAAGACTCAGTTCAAATCCCTTTTGTGGGAGACTTTTTCCAGTCCCTCCATGCTCAAGCCTTCCTTCTGAGATTATCTTCCATTTTTACTGTATATATCTTATATGTACAAGAAACAACAACAAACATGTTGTTTCTCCCATCAGACTACAAGCTTCTTAGAGCAGGGACCATGTTTTTTGCATTTCATTCTGTCTCCAGCACACAGTACATTGCTTGGCACATAGTAAATGTTAAATAAATTCTTACTGACTGACTTGGTGAAATATAAGAAAAGGGAAAAAAACAGTCCTAGGCAGCAGATATGTCACATGAGTTGTATAAGTAAGAAGGACTATAGAGTTATCAATTGATTGATCAGGTTCAGAAGAGGGAGATTACTGTGGTCCCTGATCTGTACCAGTTAGTTTCTTGGAACTAGAAAATGATGCCCAAGTCTATGTTGACCTATACAGGGCACCTGCTCTCTTAAATATAAGAGGGATCTCTTCTCTGGCAGCACGAGCACAAGAGGTATTTAAGTTATAGTATCCTAAGTCCAGTATCCAGACATGATCTTGTGATCCTCACTTACCTTAGGTAAAAAGGACCCTGGGGTTGTGCTGTTTCTGCTTCCAGCCCTGATATTTTCTCAGCTGTTTTTCTACTTAAGAGATTTTAGCTACTGGATTTACATTTCCTAAATTCTATTTTATTCTTGCTCCTAGAGACCCTAAAGCAACAGGCAGATTTTAAATAAATCAAATATAATATGTAAATATTTAACTGACAGAAAATGTTTGATTTCGAATCTTGGCATACATGGGATTATCTCACAATCTTTTGACATTTAAAAAATTTAGTATAAATCTCATACTTTCTCTTCCTGTTCTTCCCTAAGGATGTCAAGACTATACTTTGCAAAGGAGCATAAATTTCATGTTTCAAACAACTAATCCAAAAAGGGCATTCTGCTTTATGTCCACCTTAACCAGTAAAAAAAATAAATTCCCTTGCTCTTGCAATTTTGTTCAGCAAATTCGAATTCTGGCCTTCATTTTAGGCAGTGTTAACTGCATCATCCAATTTCAGTGTTTTCAGAATTGAACCTTACATGGTGCCGTTGAGTCCATCTGTAAAATGAGGGAATTGGACTAATGCCTATTGTTACAGTGACTTCCTACAATGTTATAAGAAATATTTTCAGCGTGCATGCAGAAACCATCCCATTTGTAAATAGCTCTATGAAAAAACTGCCTAAGGGCCGAAAAATAAATGAATATAAGAGAAAACATTAAGTGCTTACTGTGGGCCAGGGATTGTGCTAAGCTCTGGATATGTAAACATACATTTAAAGGCAGAGTTCCTGCCCTCAAGGAGTGCATATACAAGTTTTGGTCAGGAAAGTCATAGAAATGGTTAGTGGAATTATAGAGCAACTAATTGACATGTCCTTTCCAGGAATGATAGTGCTATTTTGATATTTGTTCTAAGTGTTAAAGGAGGAAAGGAGAGTTAGATGGGAAGAGAGGAGGGGTTAGGGAGCATGGTGTGAAGATGTCTAGAAAACCACATTGAGGGTCTAGAACCAACTGGAATACTAACACATTTGAAAAGAAAAAGATTAATGAATAATGCCACTGTGAAGTTATTAGTATTTGTGAAAAATACAAAGCAATGCGACTTATTAGAAGATGGGAAATTAATATTTTAACAAATTGATTTGGAAAAGAGAGGGAGTCTGATATAGAAGAACTACCATGTAATTTGCACTGAAGGATTTGGGTTCAAATCTTAGCTTTGCTACTTAGCAGTTTTTTGATAATTGGTAAATTCCTTTCTTCCTCTAGGTCCCAGTTTCCTTTTTTGTAAAATTAGTGAGATTAGGTTAGATTATCATGAAAATCAATTTCTGGCAAAAAGTCATATGATCATAATCAGAATTGTAGTCAGATTTGTCATTGATTGGGTGTTTTTGTTTTCTCACTAAGTTTCTCAGTCTCCCTCCAGGTTTATGGATTCTATGGCATGGGTATTTCACAGATTACTAAAAATTGTCTGTCCTTACCTCAGTCTGAGGTGACAAAAAAAAAAAACACCTTCTTCTTGCTCAGTTTCAAACTGCACACTGACAGACTTGGACACAAGCCTAATGGTCATACATTTTACAATAACTTCATATAGCAAGAATGACAATAAACACTTAGAAGAATAGGTTTCCACTTACAGATAATGATGACTGAAGCTAGCAGGGGTTGAACTTCTTTCCCTCCAAACCCAATTTTTATCCCACTAATCCAGGAGAAATAGAAAGTGAGTGGGCAGGTCAGTAAATGAATGAAGACTGGATATCCTGTTCTAGGGAATGGTTGGGGAAAGAAGAATGTGGACTAGACTCTAGTAGTCTCACCAAACACTGCAGCTGCTGATTCCATCAGTTCTCTTCCAGTCCATTTCTCCAAGTGACTTTGCCCTCTCTCTACCTTGTGATTTAGCAGAAGTGTATTTAAAAAAAAAAAAGTTGGATGCAATAGAAATTCGCAGATTCATATATAAATCTCTTTTCACTCTTTTTTGTATGTGGAAACATTCATGTTTATAAACTTAATTCCAAGAAAAGAATGGGAAACTTTTACTAGAAAGACAAAATTCCTTTCAAGCTCAGTAGAAAGTATTGGAAACTTTAATGGTACAAATTGCAACCTTTAACCTTTGTTCTTCCTGTATCTTGCTGAAAATATCTCTGGAGGAGGAGTTACAGAATAATGATGTTCAAACTGTTCATTAAACTAGTCATACCCTTTCATCCAGAAATTTCTCTAAAGCTTGTAGTATTTCGTTGCATGGTATATTTCATCTTATTCCCCAGTGATTAGGGAATGCTTGAGAAAAACTATGACCTCCGAATGTAATGGAATATTATTACACGGTAAGAAATGATGCAAGGAGGAATTTGTTTTCCTTTCATAGTCTTATGTCATGTCCCACAGTATGTCATGGATAGGAATCTATCAGTAGAAATATTTGATCAATAAAAATATAATTTATTCTTCAAATAAATTGTCCTGTGTGTTGTGCTCCTTCATTAGTCTTTGAGAATTCACAAAGGCTACAAAGGTTATTCTATCAGTAGATACACTGGAGGAAATTTTGGCCTTAAGAGTATATTTGAAATGGAATTCCTCTTTCCATGTCTTGCTGCTGAATTTTATTAGTAATATATAGAAATGTTGATGATTTATGTGGGCTTATTTTGTATCTTGCAACTTTGCTAAAGTTGTTAGTAATTTCAAGTTGTTTTTTGGTTGATTCTTTAGGATTTTCTAATTATAACATATGTCATCTGCAAAGAGTCACAGCTTTCTATTCCCATTCAATTTTCTCCAGAGAATCTACCATATCTAACTTTTCCAGAATTCTATTCACTTCCTTAACTTTTTTCTTGTTTAGTTTTTTGTTAGATTTATCTAGTTCTGAGAGGGGAAAATTGATGTCCCCCACTAATATAGTTTTATTATCTATTTTTTCCCATAACTCATTCAACTTCTCCTTCAAAACTTTAGATACTATACCATTTGGTACATATATGTTTAGTATTGATATGGTACCTTTCAGTAAGATATAGTTTCCTTCTTTATCCTTTCTAATTAGATCTGTTTTTTCCTTTGCTTTGTCTGAGATCATTATTGCTACCTCTACTTTCTTTTTTTTTTTTACCTCTACTTTCTTTACTTCAGTTGAAGCATAATGCATTCTATTCTAGCCCCTTACCTTTACCCTGTGTGTATTTCTCTGCTTCAGATGTGTTTCTTCTAAACAACATATTGTAGGATTCTGGTTTTTAATTTTAATTTTTGAGACCTCTTTCAGAAAGTGATCAGTGGATTCTTTCAGTGTCTATTTTGCCCTTTGATTCTAATATATCAGGGCAGTTTTCTTTGATAATTTCTTTTTTTTTCTTTTTCTCATTATTTTGGAGTGGGGAAGGTAGGGGTTAAGTTGGGGTTAAGTGACTTGCCTAAGGTCACACAGCTAGTAAGTGTTAAGTGTCTGAGGCCAGATTTGAACTCAGGTCCTCCTGATTCCAGGGCTGGTGCTCTATTCACTGTACCACCTAGCCACCCCTTCTTTGATAATTTCTTGAGCAATGTTATCCAGAATTTTTTTTTGATCATGCCTTTCAGGTAGTACAATAATTCTTAAATTATTTCTCCTAGATCTATTTTTTAGCTCATTTGTTTTTCCAATGAGAAGTTTCATATTTTCTTCCATTTTTAAAGACTTTTTTGATTTTGTTTTATCATATCTTGATGTCTCAAAGTCTTTATTTTCCACTTGTTCAATTCTAATTTTTAAGGAATGACTTTCTTCAGGAGTTATTTTCATTGGTAAATTTTTTTTTTTACATCTTTTCCAATGCTATTGACTCTTTTTTCCTCATGATTCTCTTGCATCACTCTTATTTCTTTTCCTAATTCTTCTTCTAAACTTCCCTAATTTGCTTTTAAAAATTTGTCTTCCAGGAATTCTTTTGGGGCCTGAGACCAAATTACATTTTTCTTTGAGGCTTCACATATAGTCATTTAGACATTATTGTCTTCTTCTAAGTTTATACTTTGATCCTCCCTATCACCATGGTAACTTTCTATAGACAAGCTCTTTTTTGCTAATTATTTCTGTCTTTTTTATTTGATGACTACGTGTTTTTATGTGAGAGTTGGGCTCTGGTCCTGCATTGTCCCCCAACCTATTTGTGCTGGGGCTCTGGGTCTTACCGCTGACTTTCACTGGGCTTCAGAGATGAGCTGCTTGCTTTTTCTGGAGGATACACTTCCTTTCTGATTTGTCCTGGGGTTGGAGCTCCTCTGGGCCTTCTCTACATTTAGGGTTTAGTTGCTGGCCTAGTCTAGGGATACAGCCTTGTTGCTGGGTTACTATGGTAACAGGATCTTTCTAGTGGCTGACCCTAGAGAAGATATCTTGCTGCTAGTATGCCCCAGGGGTGGGGCCCTGCTGCTGGGTTACTATGGAAACAGGATCTCTTTGCTGGTAGACCCCAGGAGCGGGACTTCTCTACTGGTCAGCAATGGCATCAGGGCCTCACTGGTGGTTTGTGCTAGAGGTGGGACCTTGCTGTACTTCACAGACTACTCACTTGTCTAGGGGTTCGTGAAGCCTCTCTGGTGGATTGCCCCAGGCTTGGAGCCTTTCTGGAGGCCCCCTGCTGTGAGGCTGGCTGCTATTGCTCTTTGACCTGGCTCCTGTCCCACTCCTGTGAAACAGACCTTTCCTGCTAGGGTGATAAGCTATATTCCTACTTATTTACAAATTGTGTGGTCTATGTAGGCCTTAAACTTGGAGAGACAATTACCTTTCACAAAACAAATTCTGCCTAAACACCTACTTTCTAAAAGATCAAAGAAATAAGTGCTTGTGAACAGCAAAATGCCTCACATATTTAGCATGATTCCTCTTGAGCAAGTGGGCTTACCTTTATGGACCTCTGATTCCTGATGTATAAAATGATGGGGTTGAAATAGATGAGCTATATGGTCTCTTTCAGCTCTCAATCTATGATCCTGTAGTCTATGGTCCTATGATCTCAAACCTGATGTTCAGGAAGATCATGTAAATGAGAATAGCCTAAGTTGGCTTCACAGAGTACAAGAATCCAGAAAGATCTGAAACATACTGGATCTGTGACCCTGGTCAAGTCATATAACCTCTCAGTGCCCTGAGCAGCTCTCTAGAGAAAGGGGTAATCCACTTTGGTAAATAAAGTGTCCTTACCTGGGAGGTCTCCATGTTAATGAAATCATAGGTCTAATCCACATTCCATAATAATTATTGTAATACGTATTCCTCTGTTGCTCCACATTTTTTAATTTAAAAAATAAAGTTATTGCACACTTTTTTCCCTTAGGAAACAAATGTCTGGAGTGCTTATATGGATTGTGGGGGAGCAAGTATCTTACTTATTTTAACAACACAACTGGTAAGTTCATTTGAATATGTAGTTGGGTGATTGGAAGAATCTCTAATCAATTTGTTGTCTCCCAATCAACTTAATTTATTTTAATTTAATTTATGTTATTTATTATTGATTTATAAAGAACTTAATGGGATTTATAACGAGCACAAAGAGTAAGTAAATACTGCAAATTCATGAGCTCTTAGAAGGGGGTACTATCCCTGTTCAGGGTTGAACACGACATACCTGGGTATAGGTAGACAGCAGTGGAGTGGGAGTGAAGATAAATATAGCTTTGAAAATGAATATTAAAGGGTAGTTCTAAATTACTCCATAGATAATAATAATATTTCTCTTAGGCTTTAAGATTTATTAAGAACTTTCCTTATAACAAGAACATGGGGTAAGTAAATTCTATAATACCATCTACTCATGGCAGGACATTCATCAAGGAGAGGAACTGGGAATACCTTTAGTTAATTCAGTTGAGTAACTCTCTTGTCTGTTTTACCCATCCTGATCCAAAACGAAATAGTTTGAGTCCTTAGTCCTTTGAGCCAACCAAGTCTCCAGGAATGTATCAGTACTCTCAGAGGAAAAACTAGTCAAATTTGTGTGCACACACCTTCTAGAGCCTTAATTCTTTTCTGAAAGAACCCAGGCAGTCCTTCTGATTGGTCTCCAGTAATGGAGCTGCCTTGAAGATGAGTGGCAATTCAGAATAAGGAGAAATGGATTTTTGTCAGAAGAACCTTCCCTCTCTGTGAGTGAACTTTGTGAACTATAAGAGGGTAAAGAGTAGAGAGCTCCTCTCCTCCCAGGTTCTCCATTTAAAGAGGGTGTCCAGGCCAGCCATTTCTTCATTTCACACTCAGTACAGTCCTCTGTACTTCATGTCTCTGTACTTATACCTTCCTCCTTCTCCACCTCCTTTTAGGTCCTTTTATATATTGTTTCCCCCATTAGATTGTGAGCTCCTTGAGGGCAGGAACTGTCTTTTGCCTTTGTGTCTCCAGCCCTTATCACAGTGGCTAGCACACAGGAGACAACTTAATAAATGTTAAATAACTATCTGATTGCAGAAGCACGTAGTGTTGTGCCGAAAGAAGCCAGTGAGACCCCAAGTGCATATTTTGGAAGTGGATTTTATTTAGCGTGGGCTGTTTGGGGCTACATCTTACCTTGCCCAAATCAAACAGGCCTGACCAAGGGAAGATCACTGATATATATATATAGGGTCCCCCCAACTCTCAATGGTCAAGGAATTGTGTAATAAGAGGTTTACAGCAGGGATTGGCTAGTATACATTTTAAGTCTCCCAGGGAAACCTTGTGGGGCCCTGCAGCCAACTTCCTTGATGAAACAGGAAGATGACTGGCTAGGGCAGAATGGGGGGAGGGGAAAGGATCAAGGGAGCCAGGTGAGGCCAAGTACAACATTAGTAGGGAAAGACATATACTTACCCAGCAAAGAAGGAAGGCTCTTGGCCATCAAGTTCCAGATTGACTGTCTTAACTGTTTCCTTTTCAGAGCACAGGCCTTGGAGAACAGGATCACGGCCAAAATTACCCAGCTATATAATGAGAGGCCAGGAGAACTGAACCTTGCCAGCATTCTTTGATAGGCTGTGAGTGATCTGCAGATCTGGGTGAATGTAAAAAGTCTCTTCAGCAGACTCTTTAACTTTGGGGGTAAGTACAACGGGTCAGTTGTGGTATAATGGCCTATTTCAGGCCTATGTTTCTATACACAATGTTCATGCATTCCTGTGTCCTCTTGTATCTTATACAGTTTCTATGGTGGAAGATAAAATAAATAAAATTTAAAAAGCTATCCTGTATCCAATACCCATATTTTATAATGAGTACTTTTGAGGGAGGAACTTGCTACCTATATTTGGGGAAACTGTACACAAGTCATACCTAAATTTTGTTTTAGAGTTTTCTAGAGGAATCTTAGAAAGTGGAGTCAATAATAAGCCAAAGAGAGCTTTGGGGTTAGGCCCCCATTGTGAATTCATAATCTTTTGTGAAGAGTTCCCAGGCCATGGGGTGGGGGGACACAAATATTATCCAAATATCCAAACACTAGTTTGTCCCTAGTGTTTTTTCACTCCTTCTCTCATACAATAAAGTGGGACTCCAGAGTTCTTTTGTTTATTTTAAGCTCCCCATTGTCATGTACATTCTCATTGGTGGACCTGCCCATCTGGATTCTGTCCCTTATACCCTTTGATCTCATGGATGTGAATAGTATTGTTATGGTACAGTATATACTCCAATAGTATAGGTTGCCACCTATCCATAGCTTCTAATCCTATATGATTCTTTTCTATGTCCTTCTATGAATCCCCTAAAGAGGGTCTACCAGATCAGGTAGAAGTCGTCTTTGGGTCACCTATTGTTTCATGTGTATGAACGGGACATTCTGTTATCCCTTCATGCCTGGCCCAGCTCTTCCTCTGTCTTCCTCTGCATGTTTTTGAGGATATATTTTACACCTCTTGTGTAAGACTTCTTTACTGAGATATATGTCTGGGGGTTAAGGTCTATATTGGTAAAGGGAAAACCTATAAAATCATGCTAGCAGTCCTAGAAATAGCAAAGAAGCTAATAATTACTGAGAGCTTGGAGAGCTAACCCAACCAGAAGTACTTATGTCTCAAATAGGGACTTTGATATTTACTGCTCTTATGACTCTGGACAAATTACTTAATCTCGCTGCATCTTTCGTTTGCAAAATGAGGAGGCTGGGTTGGATGCAGTGACTTTGAGGTCCCATTTACTTTTTAAAAATGAATGTTTAAATAAATAAATGAATTTTATTTTACATGACTTCAGCTCTATAATTGATGTCATATTGCTTGCCTTTTCAATAGGTCAGGGAGGGACAGATAGAGGGAGAAAATTTGGAACTCAACATTAAAAAAAAAGAATGTCAAATCATATCACATCTTGCCATACTCTTTCCTTGTGGTAGTGAAAAGTAACATTCAGTAGAAAGAACATCAGACTGGATGTCATGGAATCCACTGTCTCAGAGTTGGGAGGGACCTCAGTAGGTGCCCATATACCTGAGCAGGAATCCACTCTTCAGAATCCCAAGTGATGGTCATTGACGTCTACTTTGAGCCTTCCAGGGACAGGGAATGCTTGTGAGGTAGTGAATTCTATTTTACAGTTGAGGAAACTGAGGCAGACAGAAGTTAAGTGATTTACCCAGGATCACACAGCTAGTAAAGGTCTGAGGCTGGATTTGAGCTCCGGTCTTCGTGACTTCAAGCCTAGCACTCTATCCTACCACTGCCCCATAACCACCCTATTACAATGATGACAATGTCTACTACTATTACTGCTGTTACTATTACTGCTACTGTTGTTGCTGCTGCTCCTACTACTAATGCCACTGCTACTCCTCCTCCTGCTGCTGCTTCTACTGCTTCTACTGCTGTTTCTATTACTGCTGCTGCAGCTGCTGCTGCTACTACTGCTGCTGCTCTGTGCAACTCCACTCACTTTTAGATCTCTGATCCCATGACTTTTGGGGTTAAAATGCCTTATGAAATTCAAAAACAAAGAAAGGACTTTGTATTGGATAGTTTCAAGTACCCTGGAAGGCGGGGGAAGATGTCTGGAGATAAGGGGACTTTGTGGTAATGCCTCAAAGCATATTCTATGGACAATTTGTAACTGCCTACATTTCAAGTTTATCTCTATTCCTCTTGAAACTTGGATTTAGATCTATGTATTCTAATTGCTCAGTCATTTAAAAAATGTAAGCAACATTTTGCTGGGCATAAGGAGTCATAAAGGCTCTGGGGTGTGTGGACATGGGCTCTATAATGACTATATGTTAAAACTTCCCTTCTTCACAGGGGAGCAGGACAATGGAGTTACACAACAACCAGTCAATTAGAAGGCTTCTGAGGCCCAGAGCTGCCTGACATCCCAATGATCCTTTCTGAGCAAACTGTAGCTGAATTTGGAGATGCCTGTAGCTGCCCAAAACCACATAATGAGTCTTGATCAGCTCAAGGGCAACCATGAGCAGAAGCTAGACTCAAGACCTTGCTCAGGGCTTTTTAAACATCCTGTTCTCTGGCTTATTGTCTACAGATGTCCTCTCCCTTAACTCCTGCCCCCCACCTCAAAGCCTCCAGAAATTATAATATCTCACCCCTTTTCCATTCCTCTTTGAACAACTGAAGAACTCTCACCTCCCTCTCTTGCCCCTTGTACTATCTTCTCTTCCCTACAAGTCTTTTTATCAGATAATAAATGCTTTTAATTGGTGATCAAACTCTGTTTCATTTTAGGTCTCTTTATGGGTCCAGGTGTCATTTGTTAACAAATAGGACCTTTAGTTACGCCCTGGGATTAAAGAATACTTGCCTTTATTCCAAGGAAGACCCCAAATCCTTATTTTTGATGTTTTTAGTCAGGATCCAAAAACCAAAAAAGCTTACACACTGATTTGGAATTCTCGGTCTCAAAAGAAATGATCAGTTGGGTTTTTAGTCAAAGATAATGGGTGTAAGTTGCTCTTCACTTTCTTTTCCACAGGCAGCTTATGGTACATAGGAGCCACAGAGTCAGAGTCATTTACTGGTGGTTCCGTTCTCCCTGGAATATTTGTATATTTGTTAATAAAAATTTTGATGAGGAAGAATAGAGGCTTATTTAGTTGCAATAGCAGGCCCTTGTTAATATCATTGGACTGTAATAGTGCAGTGATTCACAGTGTAAAAGCAAAGACTCAGTGATTTATAGAATTTTAGAGTGAGAAAAGACCTTGGGAATTAACTAATCCAGCCTCCTTATTTTACAGATGTGTTGGCTTTAAAAAAGAAGATCATTGCTCTCTAACAACATTTCCTGCCATCTGGAGCATTCTGCAATAAGTCCTCCTGGATAGGATTAGTTATTTGGTGCCCTGCTACCTTTCCAACCCTTTTTATCCATATCCTCTATCAATGAGGTTGAAAAACAGCGTGTGTGTGTGTGTGTGTGTGTGTATGTGTGTGTGTGTGCTCGTGCCATGCACACAAATAAATGGTGTCATTATAATATGATTGCTATTATAATTAGCAATTATACTTGATATTTTGAGAGATTCCTGACTGCTTTTCCCTATCTGTATGATCTTGGCCTAGTCTTTTAATGTCTGTGGGTTTCTGTTTCCACATTTGTAAAATGAATGGGAAGGGATGAGATGTTCCTTACTGTTCCTTCCACCTCTAAATTTATGTGTATGAGCCTCCAATCCATGATCTCATTGACGTAGGTATCCCACCCTCTTCTGCCAGAGACGGCAAGCCCTCCACACCTTCTGATTATGTGCGATTCTTGTTTATGGTCACTCAGAAATCCTTCATAGAAGATCTCCAGAATGGACTGGAGGCCTTTTGGGATTCTTCTAATATTTCATGGGAACCAGTGGAATACTCGGGCCAATCATTTATTTGTTATTCCTCACTCTCAGTACAGGCATGGACCGCCTCTTTTTGGGGGTCATATGTAATCTTGATAATGTTTCTTGTAACACTTCTGCACCATTTATTGTTGGTTATACACTGTAGCCTTTTTACACCCACCAGGTGTCACTCCAATATGCTTTGGCTTCCTTGTAATTATAATAATGATACCTTACATTCCTCTCATGCCTTACTGCCTACCTCACAGAGCTATTGTGACGAAAATACTTTGTAAACCCTGAAGCACTGCAGAAATGTAAGCTATTATTATTTTTATTGTTATTAGTTATGCTCATCAAAGCCCTTTCATTTCCATGAGCTCCTTTGATTCTCACAACAGCCCTGTGAGGCAGACAGGTCAAAGATTAACTTATCCATTTTACAGATAAGGAAACCCAAGTTCCTAAAAGTTAAATGATTTGACAACAGTCATAGAGCTGATTATCAATCAAGCAATCAAGAAGCATTTATCAATGGCTTACTATGTGCCTGCCACTATGTTAAGCTCTGAGGATGTAAAGAAAAAGCAAAAAACCTCCCATGTCCTCAGGGAGCTTAAGTTCTAATAGAACAGACCACGTCTTTGTGAATCAGTAAATAATAAGATAAACTCATCAGAGCCTGGTTACACCTTTTGTTTAGCTTCAGCTAAACCTTTTGTCTCATTCTATTGTCTAAGGCTTTTTTCCACTAAACCATCCTGGATCAAATTACTGATGGCCAACTGAAGTCAAGAAGTTGCTGTTGTCATTTGACTAACTTGCTGGCAGACCAGTGAAGTAATTTGTAGAATCCTTATTCCCATAGTTTGGACTATGATTGTCACCTAGGAGCTACCATTCCTTGAGACCTTTGGAACCTTCTAGCACGCCTCCTCACTTCACCACCCCACTTCATATTCTGCCCACCCCACTTCCATGGGCTTTCAGGACTGATGTTGAAATATCTAGGTGTGCTAAGACCCTCTCCCTAAAACCGGTCACTAGGCTGTTGTATTAGCAATCACACCAGCACACAGAGTGGGCTGCTAGCACAGTTTCTTTGATCTGCTTTGCTAAAGGAAAGACAACTTTTAAAGGGGGTCAGCATTATTACTTTAATTACAGATAAGTATAAAATACAAGCAGAGAAATTAGCACAGAGATTTGACAGGACTCTTACTGTCTAAATAAACTAGTGCAACCACCTACATATACCACTGGATCAGGAGAGCACAAATGGGGGATGGGGAGTGGAAACTTCAACAAATGGCTACTTAGAGTCTCATCCAGGGAACCAAAAGGTACTTCTTATAAGCAAACCCCTAAAATAAAATACCAACATTCTAGTATATATAGTTTTCAACTAATAGGCTTGGAGCCAGAAGGGATCACAAACTATATGGCTTAGTGTCCAATTAGCTCCATACCAAAAGATGTGAAAGCCTTCCTGAAAGCAAGCCTCCCCATAAGCAAGCTCCTCCTTAGGCAAGTTTCTCCCCCAATGGGCTCTTAGTGACTCAGGATATTTCACAGCTGTGAAAATAGCAAAACATCCATGATTGAACACATGTGGTCACATAGACCTATTAATGGACCACAGCTGTACAAACCAAACCAAACAACAACAATGACAACAAACCATGCCAGGATATGCATATATAGAGACATAATAAGGTATAGAAGGGAACTATGTACATTAAGGGGGGCGGATCGGGGACTCTTCTTTAAGTGAGCCACCCAATTAATAACAATGTTAACAAGAATAACTAGCATTTATATAGTGATTTAAGGCTTGAAAAGTGCTTTATAAATATTATTTAATTGTATCCTTGTAGTAACTTTGGGAGGTAGGTGGTATTATTATTTAGAGATGTTGAAACTGAGGCAGGACTGATTAAGTGACTTATCTTAGGTCACACAGGTGGGAAGTGTCTGAAGTCACATTTGAACTTAAGTCTTCTTGACTTGTGGGCAGGTAGATGGAGCGGTCAATAGAGTACTTGACTTGGAATCAGGAAGATTTATCTTTGGGGTTCAAATCCAGCCTTAGATACTTACCAACTGTGTGACCCTGGACAAGTGACTTATTCCTGTTTACTTCAGTTTCCTCATTTGTAAAAAGTCAGCAGAGAAGGAAATGGCAAACCACTGTAGGATCTTTGTCAAAAAAAAAAAAACCAAACCCAAATGGGGTCACAAAGAATCAGACAAGACTGAAATGACAACAACAGTAACTTCTTGACTTCAGATCCAGAACTCTAGCCACTGGGCCACCAATGGATATAAGGAATTGCTAAGGCAGTTGAATTTGCAGTTTATAAAGGGAATATCCCTTTTAGGTTTTGAATAGATAATTTTTCAGTTTATAAAGGGTATAAGTAAATATTCTACAGATTAAACCATGAGAGAATTGGTCTAGGGCATTAAAATGGTAAAATGACTTGACTGAGATCATACAATCAAACCCAGAATTTGCTGATTCTGAGATACATACTCTCATCCCTAAACTATGATACCTCTCAGTGGCTATATTAAAGTGATATTAATTGGCGTAATTTGTGAGAATTGCTTTGAGTAGCTTCTTGTACATTGACTGACCTATTTGCAAATTGTAAAGGGTATGAAACTTGGAGTAAAGAAGGGACAAATTGTTGGAGAACTTCTTCAAAACTCATCAATTGATCAGGGGTCGGTCTCACCACATAGGTACAAGATACAATAGAAAACAGAAGTGAATTGTAGAACAGAATATATATGCGCATATGTATATATGTATGTACATAATCAGAGGTAGAAAGCAGCTCCTGTATCAAGATAGGACACTGGAGAAAGAAGCACACTCTCCATCTATTATTATAAATAAAGGTCCAATCTGTTGACCCCTTCTTGACAAGGCATGGGTGCTAATAATTCTGTAGCCTAAGTAGTGACAATTCTTAAGCTTCCTGAGATAGTCTCTGAAATGTAAGGTATAATACTTCTGCTTCTTTTAGTATGTCAAAGAAAGGCATTTCAGATTTACCTGGATTTTCCAGAGTTTTAAGTAGCCAAAGAAGGAAGGTCATTTCTACTTGGTCTTTTTCAAGTTGATCCTCTTTTGTTTCTGTAGAATTTCCCTGCCAATTGCTGGGCCATCTCCAGTTGTCCTGGTCTATATTGGGCTATTGGACCCAGATGACTCAGGAAAAGGAAGTGAGGCTGGTGACTTTGCACAGCCCTCCCTCACTAAAATCCAATTCACTTGCAAGTCAAGGCATCAACTTCCTGATGTCATGGTCCTTTTTGAGAACAAAGGAAAAACCATGCAAAACAATTAAGAGTCCTCAAAGTGAAACTGTTTTTCCTGAGTCTTCTCATTTAAACCATTGGGCAACTACACTTCAAAATCATCATTTTATGTTAAAAATCTATTTAAAATCTTCAAGAAGGCAAACCTTGATGAAACAATTGGTGTCCAAAACAATTTCTATTAGAGACTATGGCAAGTTTCTAAAAGGTTCAAGCACCTGAGGTTAGTGAACAACCCAATTCAATGCCAAAAGTTCATTTATCTGAAAAGGAAAATTAAAAGCTTGTGCAAGTAAGTAACTATAAGAGCATGGTTGCTATGATAGCTATAGTAAATTCTCTTTCATTGGAATCAAGACAGTACTAGAGGTTGGTATTCAACATATGATTCCATTCTTCTGGCCTTTTCAATTTGAGTCACAAAGAGAACAAGGATAGAAGATCTTTGTTCTATGCTGACCCTGCAAGGAAACCTCAAGTACCACTATTGGAGCAAGGAGGGATGAGACACAAGACTAGATAAAATTTTAACTAGGAAGCAAATCAAAGGCTCTCCCACACAAGGAAAAAGGGGTGAAGGCAAAGTGGTAGATTACACATTATAGATGCTCTGTTGTTCTGGAGCACAGAGCAAAGTCTTGAATGTCTCAGAAGATGAGTGTTAGATTTTAAATTCATAGTTTGGGAATTAGAGAAATCCAGAGGTAGATTAAGTTAGTAGTGCTTGAGAAGATTTTGGTGCAGTAGAAAGGGTTTGGGAACCAGAAGACATGGATTCTTAATGCTGGTCCCTCCTTTGACAATCTGTGTGGCTTTAGGCAAGTTTAATTCTTTGAGTTCTTGGTTAAGCTGTCCTGTGATTCAGACCCCTCAGGTAATGGACAAAGTCAGGAAAACACTAAAGGAAAATGGAGGAAGCATACAGAACTTCAGCAAAATACCATAATGGGCAAGATAGATAGGATAGAGCTATAAGAAATTCTGTTAGGAATGGAACTTGGATCCATTGTCTTTTAGAAAGTGTATGATGATAAAAGTAACTGATAGAAGGGGAAAATCTCTATATTATTGTTGTTTATGGATAACTGAAAATTAAAAATGAGAAGAAAAAATGAAAACTTGATTTCAATTCATAGTTTAAGGAAACTTTTTTTCTGGACCTGTGATTTTATTGGTGAAGGGTAGGTAGTCTTGATGAGGAAACTTTATCAATGTAACTTGGCAACTGTTCTACAACATACAATTAGAGGACTAGTTTAGGGCATTGAAATGGTAAAGTGACGTGGCCTTGATCATACAATCTATATGTATCAGGTCTTGCTGATTATGAATCCAGTCCTCTTAGTCCTATACTATAGTACTTCTCAGTGGATATATTGAAGTGATATTAGAGTAATTTGTAAGAATTGCGTAATACTTATGGATGCCATATGTAAGACTGTTATTCATATCATTAATGTGTATCAGATTGATTTGATAACTTTTATTGATTATAACACTAACTTCATCACATATGTTTAGTTTCCTGTTGCTCATGGTCATTTGTAGACAGCTTTTAAAAGTTAAAGGGAATACTAAATCTTTTATTTTTCCAATCCCAAGAGTCTAATTATTCTAAACTTGTGTAAGTACTTTGAAAAATTTTTCTGTCAGCAAATCCCCAATTAGTTATAAAGAGAGCTTTCGATTTATAAGGAAGTTAAGATAAAAGTAGGACAGCTTCTGCTTATATTTGACTTCCCTAAACAATAATTTCTATCATTTGTCTTTTAGTTTTAATGTCACAACTAGTTTCTCAGTGACCTAGCTTTCAAATCCTTAGAGTCACCTATTATTCATTCTTCTCATCCATCACAGAATGATGCATTGGACCTGGAGTGAATAAAACCATGTTCAAATCCCACCTCACTTGGTCAACAAAGCATTTCTTAATTATCCTCTGTGTACTAGGCACCTTGCTAAGTGGTGAGGATACAAAGAAAGGCAAAAATCAGTCCTTGATCTTAAGGAGTTCATACATAGTCTAATTGGGGAGACACATGCAAACAACTAAGTATAAACCAAATATATTCAGAGTAAATTGGAGATAATCAACAGAGGGAAGGAATTAGAAAAAGAAGATCAGGAAGAACTTCTCATAGAGAGTGGGATTTTAACTGGAACTTGAAAGAAGTCAGGAGACAGAGATGAGGAGAGAGAGAATCTCAGGCATGGGGAGAGCCAGTGAAAATACACAGAATGTCTTGAGGAACAGCAAGGAGGCCAAGGTCACTAGATCAGGAAGTAAGGGTTGGAATGGTGGAGTAAAGTGTAAAGAAGACTGAAAAGGTAGGAAGGGGTTAGATTATGAAGGACTTTGAATCTGCAACAGAGGATTTTACATTTGATCCTGGAGGTGAAAGGGAGACACTGAAGTTTATTGAGTAGCTGGGGTGTGGGGGAAATAAGGGAGGATGGTCAGATTTGGGAAGATAAATTTGAAAGATGAGTGGAAGATGAACTGGAGTGGGGAGAAATTTGAGGAAGACTCTTACTACCTGTGTGGTCCTGTGCAAGCCACTTAACTACTGTTGACCCCAATTTCCTCATTTATAAAATAAGGGGACGGAACTGGATGGCCTCTCAGGTCTCTTGTAGTTCTAGATCTATGATCTTATTGAAGAGGTGTCCAAAGAGGGTTAGGGTTTGCCTGAGACCCCAAAATACCAACATGCCGGGTCCTGCTGAAAGAATTCCACTCAAGTCTTCTTAGCCAAAGAAAAAGTAAAGTTTATTGAAAGATATGGGATATACTCTTACAGAGCAAGTCTCTGCTAAGCTATCCTAAGGTGCTCTCACCTAGACCAAGTCTCTGCTAGGGCATTCTGTGGCTCTCTCACACAGGAAATCTCTGTCAAGCCATTCTATGGTGCTGTCACAAAGATGGAGGGAAGATGGGGTCTTATATACAGAGGAATCTAGGGGTGGTTCAGAGGAGGAGCCGGGGAAGGGTCTTAAGAAGGAGCCAATGAGGTCTGACTCCAGTAATAAGTTTGGGAAGGGACTTCAGGTGGAGTTAATGACAAATAGACTCCAGTACTTCAGGTGGAATTAATGACAATCAGAATCAAAGAGGTTTTCCCAGAGTATGTACCTCAAAGATTCAAGGAAAGCTCAAAAGGGGTGGGGGGTCCTAGAGCCTACACCTCATCAGTATGACCACCTCTACCACCCCTCATAGCCAGTCAGGTCTTGTTAATTCTAATATCATCACCATCACCATCACCAATCATTGTTCATATTTATCTAACACTTTATAATTTACAAGGTACTTCAGTATATTGTCTCATTTGAGTCTTAAAACAACCCTGGAAAGCAGGTATTATTATCCCCATTTTAAAAATGAAAGAGAGGAGGTAGAGTAATTAAGTGTCTTGATTCTACAAGTTTCAGGATGGAAGGAGATATCTACATTCAGAGAAAGATCTAGAAAGATCAGAGTTTAAATGGAGACTGAAGCTCCATGCTATCGTTCTTTTTCATGTTTGGTTTTGTTTTTGTTTTTTCCCGTTATTCACTCTATTGGTTACAACCCTTCTATACAACCAGACTATTGTACAATGTGAAAGTATTTGCAGATCCTATCTATGATTGCATGCCACCATGGTGGGGAGGAGGGAAGGAGGGGGAGGGGAGAAAATTTGAAACTCAAGGGATTGTGGAACTGAATCTTGTAAACCAAAAGTAAATAAACAAGTCAATGAAAAAAATAAGTATCTTGCTCAAAATCACAGCAAGTGAGTGAGCAACTCTAACAGGAGGTCATAGGTCATAGGATCGAGAGGTAGAAAAGGACTTAATTTTTCTTATAATTATATATAATTATATATTATATATATAATTATATATATATATATATATATAATTATAATTTTCTTAATTTTTCAGAGAAGGAAACTGAGGCCCATATAGCCAAATAGGGACTTGACTGAGATCACAAATAGCAGTCAGGGTATCCAAATCCAAACTATTCTAACTCAAAGACTAACATCCTGTAACTGTGGTTGATAACTTTTATTGATTAGATATTTGTAATGGCAAGCAAAGTAGTACTTTACTGCTTGTTTCAGCTATTCAAGTGCCTTTGATCCTCACCTTTGATTGTATCCAGAGTCTCTGTTTGAAACAGTATACATTGTGCTGCCCTTAATAGGCCTAAGTGAGGTTGAAGACCTTCCTTACCCCTGATAGGCTTAATGTAATCACATAGAGCCTGTGGTGTGAGGAGCTTGCTGAAAAAGTGGAACAGGAAGAAGCAGAGCAGAGAAAAGCTTGAGCAGAGCTGGGACCAAGCAGAGCTAAGAGAGAGAATGTTTGTAAGGGAGGAGGCTAGGTAGCACAGTGAATAGAGCACAGGCCCTGGAGTCAGGAGAACCTGAGTTCAAATCCAGCCTCAGACACTTGACATACTTACTAGCCGGGTGACTTTGGGCAAGTCACTTAATCCCGATTGCCCTCCAAAAAGCAAAAAAATAAAAATGAAAAATGAAAAAAAAAAGAATGTGATGCTGGGACTCTGTTGTTCTGTCTTTGTTACTTTGTCAGAAAGAAGCACTTTGTTGAAAGGGGACTTTACTGTTGTTATAGAAGTCCTGAAAGAGGACTTTACTGTTGATTTGTGTTTGATTTCTCAGACAGAAGCCTTGTCTGTTGATTTGTGTTACTTTGTCAGACAGAAGTGAATTGAGATGATAATGCCGGTAATGTATATAAATATTGTTGTAGCTCTGTTATGCTTTGCCTTCCTAGAAACAGAAACTGTGAAGGGTTTGGAGTGAAGCAGTCCCAGAAAGCTTAGATAAAGAACAGGAATGGAGAGATGCCTACCTGTGAATCCAGGTAAAAGCTGGGAGCTGTGGGTCCATGCAAGAGGAGCCAGGGGGTTTGGAAGCCAGCCTCAAGTCAAGTTGAAAGAAGACTTTACCTGGGTATTCTGTATTGACTGATGAGATTGTGACTTACTGTGACTTAGGGGTGGATGGTGTTTGTATTTTCTGCCATTCCTTAAGGATGATTGTCTTAAGGATGATTACCTCTTAAGGATGAGTGGAAATCAGCATTGAATCAAGATGAAAGAAGACTTTACTTGGGTCCTCTGTATTGGCTGATGAGATTGTAACTTACTGAATGATATGGTTTTTTTTTTTGAAGCCTATGTGGCCACCTTAGTAATAAGTTGTTATTATATTGTTGTGAATGTTGTGCTTTAGTTTCCTGAATGTTTTGCTTTAGTTTATTGCTGAATAAATAGAGAGTTCACTATAATATGTGATTAGATCCTTAAAGTTATTCACAGCAGCAGTCCTCAGGAGAGCTGTTCATGATTTGGCTTTACAATATTGAAAAGGTATTTTTAGGTGATTCTGAAGATACTATCACATAGGTTGCTAGGGATGGGATGAGGTTGAGAAGGGGAGTAGAACTGAGGGGTAGAAACTGGAAGTAGAGGGATTGATTCAGTGAAGAGAATTGGAGGAGACTCCTTGAGGGCCAAATTTGTTTCCCTGGGTCTTGAGGTTATTGGAGCTAATCAGGATAGATCAAACTATCCACGACTGGAAGCAAGACCCTAGGCATATTAGTACTCTTGGTAGAGCTGTAAATTGGTTAAGGAAATCTGGAAAGGAATTTGGAACCATGTTCCCCCAAATCACTAAACTGATATTGTGGGTCACTACTAGGTATATATGTCATTGAGGTAGAAAAAAATAGGAAAAAGACCATACATACATGCAAAAAATATTTATAGCATTTTTTTCACAGCGGTAAAGAATTTGAAAATTTGTCCAAAATTTGTCCATCAGTTGGAGAATGACTGAAGAAGTTACGGTACACGAATTGTGATCAAATGCTATCATGCCATAAGAAATGATGAAAGATGGTTTCAGAGAGACTTGGGAAAACTTGTACAACTGATGCCCAATGAAGTCAGCAGAACCAGGAGTGCAATTTAAATGAGAACAACATTGTAAAGACAAGTAACTTTGAAAGATTTAAGTTCTGCGATGAATACAGTGATCAGTCACAATTCTAGAGGACTGATAATGATCTGCTCACATCCTGATAGAAGGGGGTTGGAATCAAGATGCAGAATATGACATGCATTTTTTTTTATCACAATCAATGAAGGAACTTGTTTTACTTATGAATATTTATTGTAAGAATTGAATTTTTCTTTTTCTTTTATTTTTTTCCAATAGGAGGGGAGAGGAAGAGAAAAGAAATACTTTTTAATTGAAAAAAAAGTCTCTGGGATGTTTCAGTCTTTGTTATTGGCCATCAGATGGATGTTTACCAATTTTTCCTTGTGAAAACTTTGTCTTCTAATTCCAAACCTATTGCTCTTTCCACTGAAACACAGATGCCTCATTGTTTTTGTTGTTGTAGTTGTATTTGACTCTTTGTGACACTATTTGGCATATTACAGGAGTGGCTTGCCATTTCCTTCTCCAGTTCATTTTACAGATGAGGAAACTGAGGCAACCAAGGTTAAGTGACTTGCTCAGTCACTTATAGTTATTAAGTGTCTGAGGCCAGATTTATATTTGGGAAGTTGAGTCTTTCTGACCATAGGCCTGGCACTCTATTTACTGTCCCACCTAGCTGCCTAATTATATTATATCAAACCAATAAGCACTTATTATTTAATAACCTTCTATATGCACCTGAGACTAAGGGAGACACAAAGTTCAGTTAAAACATTGTTGTGTCCTCTAGGAACTAGTAAGATGATACCTCACAGAGAGCTAGCATATACGATCTCATAAAAGGCATTGGGGAAGGGGGAAGAACAAAGGGCTATGTGAAATCTGAGGAGGAAGATAGTTACCAATGAGTGGACTCAGTGAGCTTCCTGGAAGCTTGAGTTTAAGGCACTGGAGTTAAACTTTAAAGGACAAAGTGAAACAAATTATGGTATATTAACGCAGTGGAATACTATTGTCATCCCCAAAATGACATCAAGAACTCAGGAAAACTTGGGAGAAGTTATATAACCTGATATAGATTATAGTGAGCAGAACCAAAAAAATAGTTTACACAATGATTATAGTAATGAAAAAGGAAACAGCCTTGAAAGATTTCAGAACTTGTGTCAAGGCAAATGCCTCAGTTCAACAAAATGACAGTGAGTAAAGCATATGTCCCTTCCCAAATTATGAAAGTTTGGAAATTTCTAACTGGCTCAGCTCTCACAATGGAGTAAACCAGGGAAATCTCTTCCTTCATGGATTAGTTTCTCCTGTCTCAATCTCAAACTTCTAATTTAGAGGCTTAGCTACAATTGTTATTAATAGCCATGTAACGTAATAGCAGTATTAAGTAACATAAGGTACAGGGATGGGAGAGTGGGGGAAACCTATTTGAACAAGTATCAAAGGCTGCAAAGGAACACATAGCCAGTGTCACCTTTTTCTCCTTTTCTCCCAGTTGGTTTGAAAGGATTTTGATGAATAAAAGGAATGAGATTTAAACCCTAGATTTAAACACTGAGAAAATAAAGGAAAGGAGCTGTTGACTAACCTATACCCTACCAAGCTGCCATAACAGCCACAATAATTTGTTTGACCTGGTGTTAGAGAGACCAGTATTTAGCACACTGTTGCCAAGTATTTGTCTTCTCTCCTCTCACTCTCTGGTTTGTGCACTTGTCTGATTGCTTCTCATTTGCATCTCACTTTCCCCCCCTCTTCTCCTGGTTTCCTAAACTTGGGCAGAAATTCCTTTCTCAAAGCCAATTGCACCCCTGAAAAAATGAGTTTCTCTGAATGCCTGCCAATACTCTAACCTAAGGGTTCTCGATCATCCTAGGAAAATCTTCTAACATCTCTGTCACCCTGGGATGTTTTTTAGCCATAGAAAGTCTTCCAAGGTCTTTGTGATTTTGACTTTCAGACACCAGGAGTTACTTTTATTTAATTGGTATAGCATTAAATCTGTTAATCAATTTAGTCAGTAATATTTTAAAAATAATTTTGATATCTGAAGTTTTTCTTTCATATTTGAGTCACAAAGAGACAGAGAAGTTTTTCTGTTCTGAACTTGAAAGATAGCTCCAAACAACTCTATTATATAAAGAGAAGGACAGTACTAGATTAAGTCCTAGCTAAGATAATCACAGTTGGTTGTTGTCCTTCATTCTCAAAGAGGACCAAAATGACATCATTATGCTAGAGTCAAGTTATAGTGTGTCCTACTGTGGCTGATCAGACCAATATGAGCCAGGAATGTTCTACAACAGGTTGGACATAAATAGTCCACGTAAAAATGGCAAAATGGTATGGGTAATTTTTTTTTTTGATTCTTGGGTGAACTGGTGTAATAATAGTTTATCAGATACTTAGCACTTAGTAACTTAGGGCTAAGTAGCACCTAGTAATTTAGGGCTAAGTATGGAAGGTGTGAACCCTGTCCATTGTTGAGAAGGCATGAACTCCCCTGTTGACTTGGAAGAAGGCTATTGGCTGAG
>CM053595.1:175231768-175252066 GCA_028646575.1 Pseudocheirus occidentalis
TTGTGACTTTCTGTAATAAGATATAATATTGAAAATATTATATTGTGAATATTGTACTGAAGCTTGATTTGTAATGGAATAAACAGAGTGTTCACTATTACTGTGTAATCCAAATCTTAAAAGCTGTTCACAATAGCATTCTTTTGGGAATCTACTGGTGCTTGGCTTTACAACTGGATTTAAGTGAGGCAGAGTTGCACAAAGTCATTGCCTTCAACTCTCTCCTCCAGAGTCATTGTAGTCCAGTGGCAGGACTGAACCAAGATGACTGGCGATGACTCACTCATAGAGTGGATGACATTGGCATCTTTGAGGTCTAACCAAACTCTAAGTGCTCTATAGCACCTGCTTCAGCTGCCTTCATGACTGTTGGAACAAATTGTTCTCATCTGTCCATTCTACCAGGGGAAGTCCACATGCTTAGAGGTAGACACTGACTACTGACTCACTTAACTCATTGACAGGTTTGAGATTACCCTCAATTACCCTCCACTTGGGTTAGTCAGTCTGCTGAAATACTTTATTGGGGTGTGGCCACTGGGTATGTTATAGCTTCTTGGAGCCAAAGGTGAGTATGGTGGAACAGGTGGACCCCAAAGGTGAAAAGCAGCACTGAAAAGGACTTGGCAACCCTCACACCTGAGGTACTAGTCTTCCCTAAACATGCTCTATACCCCAGATAATGAGAGTATGACATGAATGAAAGACTTATAACACGTAGCCACATGGAAGGAAGAAGAGAACACTCCACAATTGGTGGCCAGAAATAAGTAAAAGAGATGGGTGTCACACCGGAACAATTTGATTGTCCTGCAGTTTCGAGGAATTATCTAAGTTCCCTTGACAGATCTTAAATTCCCTGAGGTCAGAGACTGGGTCTCATTCATCTTTGTTTCCCATAGAACACCTAGCAAATACAGTAACATGATGTGATAGAAACAACATTGGTCTTCAAGTTCAGTTTCTCAGCTTCTAACAGTTGCTAGCCACGTGATCCTGGACAAATGTCTCCTTACTTGATGAAATGGAAATGAAAATCCTACTTGTACTACCTACCTATGTGTAAGAGCACCCACATACTTGCCACTGGTAGGAGTGCTGGTAGAAGTTTCCATCTTTTCTGCCAATATTCCTCCATGCCTTCTGGAACTTTAACAAAGCTTCATAGGACTAGGCACTAGCTTCTCCCTAGAATGATAAGAATTTAAAGAATTCATAGCAAAGGCTGCATGTGTCTTTCCTTAGTCTCAGAAAGGCTCAATAGGAGGTGATGACCATATCTGGGGAAGACCTTTATGTGGGGAAGAGGAGAAAGAAATTCATTTCTTAGCTAAGAGCAAGGACTGGGGACAGCCAATCAATCAAAGAAGCAAATAATCAGTATTTATTAAGCACTTACTAAGGAGCAGCTATATGGCTCTGTGAATAGAGTTCTAGGCCTGGTGTCAAGGAGACCCGAATCCAAATTTGGTCTCAGACACTTACTAGCTATGTGACCCTGGGCAAGTCATTTAACTTCTGTTTAATGTACTCCACTGAAGAAGGAAATGGTAAACCACTGAGTATCTTTGTCAAGAAAGCTCCATGGATAGTATGGTCCTTAGGGTCATGAAGAATCAGACATGACTGAATTGACTGAAAAATGTTCCAGGCATTTTGCTAAATGCTGAGGATACAAAAAGAGGCACAAGATAGATCCTGCACTCAAGTAGCTTACAATCTGATGAGGGAGACAACACATAAACAAACATGCATGAAGCAAGCTATCTCTAGGATAACTAGGAAATAATTAACAGAGAGAAGAAATAGAGTTGGGGAAGGCTTCCAATACAATGTGATTTGAATTGGGACTTAATGGAAGCCAAACAGGTCATCGGTCTCCCATCGAGAGGAGTGAGTAAAGAAAGTCTGATAACTGTCTGACTGGTCCTATTGTGCATCAGCCAGGCAGAACCTAAGTAATGTATAATTCTGAAGCGAGTAGGAGACCTGTTATATAACAGTCACTTTATAAAGGTAAAAGAACTACTGAAGAATAAGTTAAGATGACTACAATGCTGGGAAAACCATTGTGACTATATACTTTTTCAGGACATCAAGAATTTTTCTTTTATTGGTGCAGGTCCTTCTTTCACTGCTGCAGATTACAGACCATCTAGTGGTTTTGAGAAAATGTTTGGTAATTGTTGTTGTGGATGAGGATGAGGATGAAGATAATGATGATAACGATAACACTGGCAATAATAATAATTTCCCTGAAACCAATCTGGTGAAAAGTAAATTAATCAGACTTCCCTGTAGAGAGCAGATAGAGTCTTTTTTCTGGGCCTATACTCAAATTTCCCTTTTTGGTAGGACTGTTCAGAGCTCATGGCATTGGTTTTAACAATTCATGGTCACCTTCATGCCACAATGAGATAGCTGATAAGGATTTTTTTACAAGTAATTTTGGGTGTGTGTGTGAAATGTTATTCTTGTTATTACTTCTAGAAGGCACTTAATATATTTCAATGAATGGATGGATATCTATAATCAAAGACCCTCTTACGGATGTTTCTTATGTTTTAACTTACCATGTTCATAAGATCTTCAAAGAACATGGATTCAGAAACAGAGGACTGGGAGAGACAAATAGAGGCTGCACAGTTGCTCTCCTTTCCTCCAGGGACTTCTCATGCTGCCATGTTGAGAAGGGCTGTTTGGAGGTCTGTGGTAGAGAACACTCAGGGGTGCTAATCTCTGGGCAGCTGGCCATGGAGTAATTAGGAGCAATAATTCTCACAGAGTACCAGGGAGGTGTTAAGGAAGTAATTAATTCCATTTCTCTGAAGAACATTCAAAATAGGCTGGAACAGATGGGGTCAGGAGCTGTGACGAGGTGTTACTACAGGCCAGGGTGAAAGAGAAAGGTAGTGACCTTCCTGTAGGCATGAGAAAGAAAATATTTGTGTAAGGAGGACTTTTAACAATGTAGGCTCAAATGGTAAGCTTTCTTCAGGAAAGAAAAGAAAGGATTAAAAAAAAATAAAACTCCTAAGTACAAATTAAGTACTCTCATCATTGTTTAACAGATTGTAAAACTTAACGTTTGCTCTCCCTAGCACATTTCATTGTTTTTATGTGGAATCGTAGAATTCTTTAAAGAGTAGAAGTAAATCTATATATGTTGTTTTCTAGAAAAAGCATAAGTAAGAAGACTGTCATAATACAACATCTTCCCATTATCCATACTTTAATAATGCATGCCTACTTAAATTTTTATCTAAATATGTATCAATGTTATTTTGGTGCCTACTACTACTCAGAGCTGAGATATAATACTTAGATGTTCATCTGCCTCCATAGGACTAAGCTCATACCCCTTAGCCTATTTCATGAAGACTCAAGATGATTGTAATGAACATCTTTCATTCTGGGATGTAATCAAGTGATATACTAATGGAGTGTCATAAGAATAGCTCATATTTCCATAGAGATTTAAAGTATTTTGTCCCTAGCAACTCTGTGATATAAGTAATATTATTGCTGCTACCCTTATTTTATAGGTGAGGAAACTAAAGCTTAGAGAGGGAAAGAGTCTTGCCCAAAGTCAGAGCCAACAACTCAGAGCCAGGACTTGAATCCAGATTTCTTGGTTCCACACCCAGTGATTATTCCATTACACCAAACAGTCTTTCCATTGAAATTTATAAGGCTGTTTGCATCTTTATTAAAATGGCTCCAGGGGCGGCTAGGTGGCGCAGTGAATAGAGCACCGGCCCTGGAGTCAGGAGTACCTGAGTTCAAATCCGGCCTCAGACACTTAACACAAAAAACTAGCCGTGTGACCTTGGGCAAGTCACTTAACCCCAACTGCCCTCCAAAAAAAAAAAGCAAAAAAAAAAAAATGGCTCCAGACCAGCATGAGTCTTCTTGCTCATTCATCAGTTATTAATGCTTTTAGTGGTCTCCTTTCTCTTAACTATGTACCCCTCAATCTGCTAGCCCAACTACCACCTAAGGAGAGCTGATGGTTGCTGGGAAAACCTCATAGACTCAGAATGTTAAATTTGTAAAGTAACTTAAAATCATTTAGTATAACTCTCTAACTTAGAGGTCCAAAGTTATACAGCTTACCAGAGTCTGAGCTAGGAGTTGAATTTAAGTCCCATGACTTCAGGGCCAGTACCCTTTCCACCATATCATACTGATTCTTCTTATTAAATCAGTCACCTTCATATAAGATATCTTTGGAGTTTACAGTACTGATGGTCTTTTCTCATGCTATAGCTCTCAGGGATTTTGTAGAGATTTGAACAGGGACTGGTCTAAATGAATTCTAAAATCTCTTCCCAGTTCAAGTCTATAACTCTGATATTATATATAATTCTAAGTTAAAAGATTATTGCTGAACATTGTTTTACAGAATAAAGTACATGGACTTTGTGGTAGCTATTTTCTTTTTTTTTTTAAATTAAGTTGGTTTATTTACTTTTAGTTTACAACATTCAGTTCCACAATCCCTTGAGTTTCAGATTTTCTCTCCCTCCTTCCCTTCCCACCCCATCATCATGATGGCATGCACTAGAATACAGGATCTACAAATATCTTCCCACTAATCATGAGTCAGGTTGTGAAGAAGGATTATAACTGATGGAATGATCAGTGGGAAAGAGGAAACAAAAGAAAACAAGAAAAAGAAACAGAGCTAGTACTTTGTTTCAATCTGCACTCAGACTCCGCATCTCCTTCTCTGGATGTGGGTATCTCTTTCAATCATGACTCTTTTGGAGCTGTCCTATAACCTTATATTGCTGAGAGGAGCCCAGTCTATTGCAGTTAGTCACCACACATACATTGTGTCTGTGATTGTGTACAAATTTCTCCTGGTTCTGCTCTTTTCACTCAGCATCAGTTTATATAAATCTCTCCAGGTTATTATGAAGTCTGTCTGCTCCTCATTTCTCATAGCACAGTAGTATTCCATTACATTCACATACCACAACTTCTTCAGCCATTCCCCAATTGATGGGCATCCCCATGTTTTGCAATTTTTTGTCACCATAAAAAGAACTGCTATAAATATTTTTGTACATACAGGTCCTCTTCCCACTTCTCTGATCTCTTTGGGATATAACCCTAGAAGTGGTATTGGTATTGGGATATAACCCTAGAAGTGGAATACTAGAAGTGGTCAAAGGGTATGCACTTATTTATGATAGCTATTTTCTTTAAGTAGGCCTTTTAAATGTACTTCTGAGTTTATTACTGGATTTCTTATGATAGATTGCTGGGAAGAATGATTGCTAGATAGATGGGGTGTTGCCATGCTTACATTTTCATTTTGTCTTCTCTAGACTAAATTGTAAGCTTGAAGAGAAGGATTGAGACTGCCTTTTATGTTCTGCTCAACCTGCCCCAGTAGTCTGTGGGCACTTAATAAATGTCAATTGAATAAATATAATCTGGGCCAAATTTTGCAAACTAAATGAGAAATCATTCTGCAAACACATTTTGCTTTTATTATCTTGCCAAAGTACCATTTAACTAAATAACAGGACTATTAAAATGACCTCTTATGGAATGAAATTTTCAGAAAATATTTGTGATATTAAATAGATTTTTGAATATAGTCCATATGGTTCAAATTCAGAGATTCTTCAAGCTTAGACCTACCTTGAGAAAGGAATATTTACTGAATTTTTCCTTCAAGGCAATTTAAGAGACCTCCTTATAGTAACTCAACTGCAGCTGAACAGCAATGGCAATGCGGCAGAAATAAAACCCCAAACTGCCACAGTGCAATTCGGGACATTTTTCAGTCCTTTTCAACTGAAAAATCTTGTCTTTTGATCTTCCTCCACTGTCCATACTTTTCACCCTTTTTAAAGGCGTCACCAATGATTAGTTTTGACTCATGAGAGGTTGAGTGGGTGACTTTTCTACTAACCTCAGTGTCTATTTGACAGCAAACTCTTTCACGGTTACACCAATAATAAGAGGTTACATCCCTGTGGTACTTACGAGGAACTTCCCTCTAACAACCCTGTGAGCTAGGGAGTCTAAGAATTATTATCTGTAGATCATGAAACTGTTGTTTGGAGATATTAAATAACTTTCCCTTTTCATGATCTAGAGATGATTATCAGTTGTTGAAGGTGATGCCAATGGAATGCAAACTCTTGGAAGATTCTACCAGGTGGAAAGATTTGAAGTAGGGGCTTAGTGATGGACTTTGCATCTATTGTACAAGGATTGGCCTATTTAAACTTTAGGATGCTCCTCTTCTGAAGGGTGGGTCTCAGGGGATGGTCCTAAGAGCTCGTACACACTTTCTGCTAGGACAAAGAAGGTTAGTAATTAGTGGTAGAGTAGGGAGCGTCCACATTGATGAAATCTGATGGAAATATTCCTGCTGACTCCAGACCAAAGGGAAAGTAACTTGCTCAAGGTCACATTGGTTCTACCTAAATAGCAAAGGCAGCATTCAGTCTCAGGTCATTTGATCCTCTGCTTTGTTCTCTTTCATTTACATGATACTGCCCTGCCTTGTCACATAACATAGAGTTGTTATAAGAGTCCAAGGAAAGCATTATAAAAACATAATCCATTTATCATCTAGTAGGTGATATTAGCACCTAGCAGACACTAATTTATCAAATTAATATATATTTGGAGACTTTGATTCAGGGTTAAAAGGGATACAGTCAGAGGTATTCCCTAAAAGTACATCTCCCATGAACAAATGTATATGTCAGTGCCTCACATATCATGGCGATATGGTTGTGATCTTCTCACACATTGTATATGTATTGATGGGAGACTAAGGCTCTCTCTCTCCCCACCCCTCTCTTTGAGGGGATGTTTTATGGTTATTTTATTTTTATTCCTATTTAATTAGAATGTCCATTCTGAATACGTAATTTACTATATCCTTTACCATAATGGCTGCGTCAAACCTTCTATCCTCACACCTCCTATAGCACTATCTATCCTCTCAATGTAGCACAGGAAAGAAAAAAATGACCCTTGAGTCAAAGGACTTGCGCTGAAATCTTGTCTATAATGTTTGACAACTATGTAATTTTGAGCAGATCCCTTAGGCACTAGGAGACGGTCATAACGGCTCATGGGAAGGATTGTAATTGGAGTTAGCATAGGGAGTATCCACACTGATGAAATCTGGTTGAAATGTTCCTGCCTTCTTGGTCCTCAGTTTTCTTATCTGTGAAATGAGAGGGTTGGATTAGATGGCCTCTGAGATTCCTTTCCAGTTCTATTTCTAGAATCTTATATTTTAACAGTCTCTTAACCCCTTGACATGGGACCCCACTATTTCCTCTTTTCTTCCAGGCTGTGATGATGAGTTGAAGATGGCCCTTCTCACCAATGCCAATCTATTTATATGTACACTTGATGCCATCCCGTCTTGTATTCTGTAGCAGATTGCCCTGATGTGATTCACCCATTCCTCCTAATCTTCAGTCTCTCCCTATCAAGTGGATTCTCTCTTGCTGTTTATAGGCATGCCAGGTCTCCCTCATCCTTAAAAAAAAATCCATTATTAGAGATGACTATTAGTGACAGTTGTTTTCCACATCTTTCTTCCCTTTTTAAATTAGTGTCCTTGAAAAAAAGTTCCCTGTATTTAATGCCTTCTCTTGTACTCTTCTCATTGTCTTCCACTCAAATGAAACTTTTCTCTTTGAAGTGGCTAAATCTGATGGCCCTTTCTCAGTCCTTATTGAGAGTAATGAGTATTGGCCTCTCTGCAGCCTTTAATGCTATTGATAACCTTCTCCTGAATTCCATTCTCTCTGGATTTCTGTGGCTTTGTTCTCTTCTGGTTCTCCTCTTATTTGTTTAATCTCTTTCAGAAAGAGCCTCTTTAGAGTGTCTCTTCCAGAGTCTTAGTCTCTGGATCACCCTCCATGCAGTGTCACCCAACAGTGGATATCTTCCATGGCTCTCCTGAGTCCTATTCTGTTTTTTTTCTACATTCTCCAACTTTGTTACCTCATCGGCTCCCATGGGTTCAGTTATCATCTCTATCCAGATGACTCCCAGATTCATATTTCCAGTCTTAGTCTCTCCCTCCTGAGTTCCAGTCACATATCACTAACCGCTATTTAAACATTTCGAACTGGCTATCTTGGAGACATCTCAATTTCACATGTCAAAAACACAATTCATTATTGTTTCCCTAAAACTCTGTTCTCTTCCAAATTTTCTTATTAATATTTGGGTACTATCATCTTTCCATTCAACCAAGTTCACACCCTCACAATGTCCTTGCTCTCATTCACCTCACATCATCTAATCAGTTGCCAAATTTTATCAATTTGATGTCCACATTTTGTGCCCCTCAAAGGGGAAATCTCTTATATCTATCCCCCTTTCTTCATTCACACACACTTAATTCAAGTCTTATCACTTCTCGCCTGAACTGTTGCCCCAGCCTTTTAACTGATTTTCTGGACTCAAATATGTCTGCATTACAATCCATCTTTCACTAAGCTGCCAAAGTGATTTTCCTAAAACATATCACCCCCTACTTAACAAACTCCAGTGATCCCATATTAACTTTAGGATCAAATGTAAACTAATCTGTTATTTTAAATTCCTTACAACATGGCCCCATCCTGCCTTTTCAAAGACTGATCAAAGAAACACAGCACCATAGATTTAGGGCGAATAGAGACCTTAAAGGCTGTGCTGTCCAAGCCTCTCAATTTATAGATTTAGTGACTTCTCTTTTTGTTCAGTTGTTTTTCAGTCATATCTGACTCTTGGTGACTCCATTTGGAATTTCCTTGGCAAAAATACTAGAGTGGTTTGCCATTTCCTTCTCCAGCTCATTTTACAGATGAGGAAACTGAGACAGAGTTAAGTGACTTGCTCAGGGTTACACAGCTAGTGAGTGTCTAAGGCCAGATTTGAACTCAGGAACATGAGTCTCCCTGACCCCAGGCTTGGCACTCTATCCACCCCCTGCACCCCTTCTCCCAGCCTCAGCTGCCCTATAACTTGTCTAAGATCACACAGTATGTATATATCTGAGGTAGGATTTGAATTCTATTCTTCCTGACTCCAAATCCAAAGCCCTTATCCATGCCTTATATTGTGTTGTTTCTCTACCATCTCCCTCCCCCAATGCCCCACAGTGCAGCCAGAGTGGCTTATTTGCTGTTCCTTGCAATGCCACTCCATCTACTGTGTCCCCTGTCCCCTCTCCCTCAGGTCTGGAATGCACTCCCTCCTCATTTTCGCTTTCCTGGTTTTCTTCAAAGCTCATTTCAAACACCTCCTCTTGTAAGAGGCTTTTCTTGATCCCTGCAGCTGGGGATTGGTGCCTTCCTCTTTGAGGTTACCTTGTATTTGCTCTATATGTGTTCTATATATATTTGTCTGTACACTGGTGGCAGCAAGGTGGTGCAGCGGATGGAGTGCCAAGCCTGGAAGCAGGGTGATCTGAGTTCAAATCTGGCCTCAGACACGTACTAGCTGTGTGACCTTGGGCAAGTCACTTAGCCCTGTTTGCTTCAGTTTCCTCATCTCTAAAATGAAGATAATAAATATCTGCCTCCCAGGGTTGTTGTGAAGCTCAGATGAGACAACATTTGCAAAGTAATTAATACAGTGCTGGGCACATAGTAAGCACTGTATAAATGGTAACCATAATTATGATTATATGTACGTGTCATCTCCCCTGATAGAAAGCAGGCTCTCTGAAGGCAGGCGCTGTTCTGCTTTCTTCTTCAGATGGCTAGTTCTTAGTACAACGTCCAGCACATAGAAGGGCACTTGAATTGTTGCTTGCCTGATTCAGTTATGTTTATTCTCTGGTTGATTGGTAAAAACAAAGCAAAACACACTGATGTGGGCTCATTAACTATGGTTAGAAGAGGACCCTAATCCACAAAATATCTGATACTTTGGGTATCTAACTGGGGGTTATGTGAATATAAATGAAAACCTGCTGACTGCGGCCATGTCCTGTCTCACCTCCCTCATCTCCCATATACAACGCATGCTCTTTGAAGTTGGAGGCTAATATTTTTTTGTCTTTGTAGTTCTAGTGTCTTGCACGTACTAGGTGCTAATTAAATGTCCGAAGAAGCGGTGCTTGAGTGTGATTTGATTTTAAGCTTAAGGACGTTTACCTAAGGAAGGAAAGCTTCATTTTTGACTTCTTGGCTTATGTCGCCAGGGCCCTGCTCTGATTTTTTTTGCAAGCAGAGTTCCTTACTGTTTGTTCACTGACGATTGCTTTGGATGGTTGACTTCGTGCAGATGCCATCAATTACTGTCTGCATCCCTGTTTAGATATCCTCGGCCCTTAAGGAGGCATTTATTATTTTAGGACCAGCAGGCTGCTAGCACAGTTGGTGGTGATTTAATTTGAAGAGGTTGATATTCTTAGGCATAATCATGAGCAAAGGTGTGTTTGCATTCCTGGGTAAACAGTCTGACTACTGTCTGAAAGATCCCCTCCTTTGCTCTAATGGAGGGTAAACAGTTAGGAAACAGGTGACAAACTGACAAAGGCGCAGGGCACTTGTACCAAGTATTCTCTGTGCTGTTATGATCGTAGATTTAGAGCTGGAGGCAACCTCAGGCTTCTTCTGGTCCAGGCCTCTCATTTTGTAGTTCATGAAACTGAGGCCTCCAAATGCAATGATTTTCCCAAGGTCACACAGAAAGGGTTACAAATAAAATTTGAACCCACATTCTCTATCTTCAGACCCAAGACCTTTTGGTGCTTTAAGAAGTAGGGTGTTATCACAGAAAAGCACAGGATCATAGAGGCTTCTTTCTCTGAGTCTCAGTTTTTTCATCTGTAAAATAGGAACACACGAATGGCTTTCCTATCAACTTACATGGTTTTGTTGTAAGGAATAAATAGATGATGTATGTGACAGAATTTTATAAAGTAGTATACATATATGAAAGATTACATTGTTATTCTTTTATTTTTGCTTTTTGGAGGGGGGGAGGGAAATTGGGGTTAAGTGACTTGCCCAAGGTCACACTACTAGTAAGTATTAAGTGTCTGAGGTCAGATTTGAACTCAGGTTCTGCTGACTCCAGGGCCAGTGCTCTATTCACTGCGCCACCTAGATGCTCCTACATTGTTATTCTTAAGAATATCTATGGGACGATCTTAATTTCAGAAAAGTTGAAGCACATATTCCTTCTTTTGGTGGAGAGGTTGGTGATATTAGGTACATAATGTTGCCTACACTGATATACACACACATACATACATATATACTCATTATGTTCATCAGTTTTGTGTAGTTGGGAGGTGGGGCTGAGGTCATAGACCTAGATTTGCAGGGCCTTAGGGATCATCTTAGTTCAGTCTCCTTATTTTTCATATCACAACCACAATAATAACATCAACAGCTGCGATGCGTTTCTGTCCTGCCTTAAGGTTTGTAGGGCACTTCACAGATAGCATCGTATTTTATCCCCACAACAACCCTGTGAGGTCAGTGGTGTTGTTTTCCTTATTTTACAAACAATGACAGATTTATACAAGTTCACACAGTTGGTAAGGGTTTAAGGCAGGATTTGGTCTTAGGTCTTCTTGCCTACATGTCTAACAGTCAGTCCAATATACAACGTAACTTCCTCTAACATAAGAAAGCTGAAGCTTAGGGAAGTTGTGTCATAGAGTTACGACTTAACAGAAAAAGGATTTGAACCCAGGTCTCCAACTCCATACAGTGCTTTTCCCACTATGCCATGTTGCCTTGCTATGGGAATGTGTAGGAAAATGTCTGTAATATAAAAGAAAAAGAAAAAATAAGGAAAAAAAAAGAAAAATAAGAAAAAAGAAAAAAGAATTCATTAAAAAAAAGATGGGGGTGGCTAGGTGGCACAGTGAATAGAGCACTGGCCCTGGAGTCAGGAGGACCTGAATTCAAATTTGGCCTCAGACACTTAACTAGCTGTGTGACCTTGGACAAGTCACTTAACCCCAATTGCCCTGCCTTTCTCCCTCCAAAATAAAAAAAAAGATGCAAAAAAATACCTCTTATAATTTCAGAGCTGAAATAGGAATTAAAGATCATATGATCCAATACTTTAATTTTGCAGATGAGAAAAATTAAGGCCTAGAAAAGGGAAATTGTATAAGTTTACCACATTCAGAGCTAGTGAACCACAGGAATTGCCCAGTCCAACTTTCTCATTTTACAGATGAAGAAACTGAGACCAAGAGAGGGGAAATAATTTGCTCATGGTCACATAACTAGCAAATAGTAGATCTGGGGTTTTAACCTAGGCCCTCTGACTTAAAATCAAGTATTCTCTCCACTGTACCATGTCCCACTGTTCTAAGTTCAGGACAAATCTACAGTAAGATTCAATCTCACAGTGTTTGCTGGTGAAACTTTTTCTATCTTCTTCGGTCAAAGTAGTTATCTTGAATCCAAGGTCACTGGTATGGATAATTGCCCATTTCTTGGCACTCTCATGAAGGCCCAGGGTGACTGTTAATGGCAAACACCTCAGCACATCTAAGCTGCTGTACTGGCATTTTTTGGGAATCAGAAGGTCCTCAGGGGGAGAAATGACTGGCTGGCTATGCTTGTGGCCTAGGACTGACATTAACAAGGAACTGGTGGGAATATGCAGAATCTCATTTTTGGCACATTTTGGTAGTTGATTTTGAGTATCCTAGAAACTAGAGCCTTGAAATCCAGCAGAGAAAGCTCAAATGCCTACCTATTTTGGAGTAGTAGGTGAAAATTGGAATACCACCCAGCCTTTCTCATCCATAAATCTAACAACCTTAAAAAAAAGGCCACTTCATAGACCTCAATTTTTCATTCTCTTTTTAAATGCTAAAAAATTTTGCACAAAATGCTACTGTCGTCTTAATGCTATTAAGTTCTCTTTTAAGTAAGGCTTTAGTGCCAAAAGGGGCCTGAGAGGCCATTTTGCAGATACAGCTTGCATGTATGTAGCACTTTAAGATTTGCAAAGCACACCACAAATGCTCTCATATTTGATCCCCATAACAACCCTGGGAGGTAGGTGCTATTATTATCATTTTAGAAATGAGGAAATTGAATTAGAGACGATTATGTGACTTGTCCAGGGTCACACAGCTAGTAATTATTTGAGGCTAAATTTGAACTCAGGTCTTCCTGACTCCAGGTTCAGTACTCTATCAACTGTGCCACCTACTTGGTCCAGAAAACCGACCCAGAAAGTCAAAATGACTGACTTAAGCTTACCCAGTAAGCTAATTACTAGCAGAGACAGAGCTAGAACCCAGACCTAACTTCTAATCCTGTTTCTTTCTCCTAAATAACATAGTAGTCTTTTCTTAAAAGGTCTCCCTTATTAACTCTAGTTAGTTTTATTCACTCAGTTACTTCCAGTCTTCCTTCCCTCCTTTACTTTTCAATATTTGGAAATACACACACACACTCACATACACCATTTGTAAAGCGGTTCCCTGTGTGACTCTGTATATGACCTCATAAAGCATATATGTACAACAACAACAATAATAATAATATAATAACAACAAATATACAAAATACAACTATAATATATACATACACATAATACTTCATTATACATATATGTGCAATAATACAAATAATAATGATAATAATAATAATATAACAACAAATATACAAAATATAGCTATAACATATACATACACATACTATAACCTCATTATACATACATGTGCAATAATAAAAATAATAATAATATAATGACAAATATACAAAATACAGCTATAATATGTAGATACATGTGCAACCTCATTATACAAACATGTGCAATAATAATAATGGCAATAATATAACAACAACACGTATAACAACAAATAATAAGAACACAATTCATGTAGGATATCCTCAAAATAATAACTTAAAACTACGATAATTTTTGAGCATCCTGTAAAACACTTTAAAGCTTGCCAAGTGCCTTATATACACAAGGTCATTTGAACCTTACAACAGTCCAATGAGGCAAATACTGTAAGTATCATTATCCCCATTTTACAGAAGCAGAAACTGAGTCTCAGCCAAAGTTAAATAACTTGCCCCAGATCACACAGCATAAGAGAAGAGATTTTTATTTCAGCACTTGTAATGACAAATGTCGAAATCTGTTCAACACCGGTCTTCCTCTCGTGCTATAGGAGACATTAACATGCTTTGTATTGATAATCACTTTGCTTAATACATTCTGTTCCCTTTGGTCTCCTTTCTCTCCCTGGATCTAAATATTCAGATTGTCTATTTTCATAATTCCTCTTTCAAAGAGGTGAAGGGAAATCCCTGAACATTGAAAAGCCTTTGCTATAGTGAGCATTCTAGAGTTAATTTGTTGAGAATATTATACGACCTTTGGGCAGGGTTTTATGTCTTGGGTGTGTTGAAGATTGTTTCTAATTGACAACGCAATATAGAAGAGCCTTTGTGTATTAAAAATTCTTCTTAGAAAGATTTTTGTATTAAGTTATTCAAGTACTATAGAATAGTACAGAGCACTGTGCTAGGCACTAAGGGCAACATATATAAAGTTTATTTAAGAAATGGTACCTGCCCTCAAGGAGGTGAAATGTGATGTAATGAAAAGAGTGCCAGATTTGGAGTCAAATGCCCTAGGCAGCTACATTATATTAACCATTTCTCCTCACTGGGCATTAGATTCCTCTTCTGTAAAATGAAGAGCGATGTCTTCTAAGGTCTTTTTTAAGCTCTAAGTACAGGATGTTTCCTGTCTCACTAATCTTTTGGTATGTTTGTGGGAAAGCTAGCCATGAGTTCAATAACATAGTAGGCTCTCTTCTCTCCAATCCAGCCTCCACACACTTGCCTGAGTGATAGTCCTAAAGCTTAGCTCTGACTATCTCACTCCATCTGCTCAAGAAGCTCCAATTCATCCCTAGTGTCTCTAAGATCAAATAGCAACTTCTCTGTGGATCATTTAAATCCCTTCACAACCTGGCTCCAAGCTGCATTTCCAAGCTTATTATAGTCCAATCAAACTGGCTTTCTTTCTATTTCTCATGCACAGTGTTCTATCTCAGATCTCCACACTTTTGCCCTGGTTGGTTTCCCCTTGCCCAGAATGCTCTCCCTATCTCTTGTCTTTTAGAATCACTGGCTTCCTTCAAAGTTCAGTTCAGCTATTGCCTCCTACCTGATCCTCACAGCTGCTAATGCCTACTGTACCTGAAATTCTTTTAGTAGCACTTCTTTTGGGTTGACTCTCCCAACTCCCACGCCCCCAGACAGGCTGGGACTCCAGAAGGCAGTTCACTACTTCTCTCCTCAGAGTTCTAGGGTTAGTTACATTAATTGCACCTGAGAGTGTGAAATATCCATATTATGTTTATATTTACTATGTGTAGATTTTGTGTATTCTTTTCATTTATTTTTATTTTGTGCATGTGCAAATCAGTCAGATGCTAAGCTCCTTGAAGGCAGGAATTGTTCCATTTTTAACTTTGTATCCTCAATGTCTAATATAGTGCCTGGCATGTAGTAGGCATTTAATAACTCCCTGGTGAATAATACATAGATTTGGGCCTGATTGATGGTTGGACCCACAAGAGAATTTGATGGTTTAATGTCAGCTTGAAATGACATCTTTAATAGAGTGACACACAGAATTGTGTTTGACCCTATGCTATTTGCCAATTTTATCAATGCTTAGTTAAATGTATAAGTGGAATGCTCATCCAATTTGCAGATAACACAAAGTTGGGAAGGATATATAACATAGAGCCACAGAGTCAGGATCCAAAAACATTGGACCAAATCAAATGAGATCAAGTTTAATAGTTGTAAATATAAAGTCTTACACAAGAAGTTGATTTTTTGAATCCCAGTACAGGATGAAAGAGGCATGGCAGAAAAAAGATCTGGAAGCTTTCATAGACCACAAGACTAATATATGATGGTGGTTGATGCGGTAGTCATAAAAGCATATGCGATCTTAGACCTTGGGCATACATTGTTGATGGATCTGGGACTGGAGAAATCAGAATGCTTCATGAATATTGCCTTAAATTCTGGGTGCCACATTTTAAGAAGGATATTGATAAACTGGGGGCACGTCCAGAGAAGTACAATCAGACCAAATGACGATCGTTTGAGGGAATTATTGTTGCTGTTCTGTAGAAGAGACTTTTTTCCTCTAAGATGTGACATGGCAGTCGTTTCATTGTATTTGAAGTGTTGTCAAATAGAAGAGGTATTATATTTGTTTTGTTTTACCCCAGAGGGCAAAACTGGGAGTGATGGGTGAAAATTGCAAAGAGAAAATCTTTCCAACAACTAGAGTTATCTAAAAATAAAATAGGCTGAGGCTTTGGGAGGTTTTTTTCCCCAGTAAAAGTCTTCAGGTGAAAGTTATTGGACATATATGGCAGTTAGGTTGTTCAGTGAATAGTGTGCTGGGCCAGGAATCAGGAAGACCTGAATTCAAATCTAGTTTCAGATACTCACTAATTGTGTATCTGTGTACAAGTCAACTTAATCTGTTTGCCTCAATTTTCTCATCTGTAAAATGGGGATGTTAATAGCAAGGTTGTTGTGAGGATTAAATGAAATATATTTGTGAAGTGCTTAGTACAGTATCTGGCACATAAAAGTACTATATACATGTTAGCTATTGTTATTATTATTATTATTATATTGTACAGGGGATTTCTATTCAGGTAGTGGTTAAGCTATATGACTTCTGTGCTCCCTTCTAACTAGGGTGAGTCTCCAGAGGGCAGCTGACTACTTTTCTTCTCAGAGTTTTAGGGTTAGTTACATTAATTGGGCTTAAGAGTGTGAAATATACACATTCTATTCGTATGTTCTTATATCTGCTTGTATGTTGTTGTTTGTCCTTCAGTTTTTGAGGAGGACCGATGACATCATGGGTGAGGTCTTGACTTATGGGTGAATTGGATTTAAGTGAGAAAGAGTTTCACAAAGTCTTCAGCCTCACTGTCCCTTCCTGAGGGAGGGAAGTCCAGGGGCAGGACAAAAGTCGAGATGACTGATGATGGCTTGGGATGCAGTGGAGGACCTTGGCATCTTCAGTGTCTGACCAAACTCTAGGTAATCCACAGCATCTACTTTAGCTACCTTCATGGTTGTTGGAACAAATTATTCTCATTTACTTGCCCATTCCACTGGGCAAAGTCTTGACAAGCTTGGGATAGACGTTCCCCTAGCTCACTGATGAGTTTGAGGCCTGTCAGTTACCGTCAACCTGGTTTAACCCATCTCTGGTTTTACCAGAGTGGGGCCACTGAGGATGCTACAGGTTCTTGAAGCCACAGGGGAGAGTTGGGTGAAGGTGGACGTCAAAGGTGGAGGAGCAGCCCTGGAAAGAACAAGCTTTACAGCTTTCAAACCCCCCATCTGCCCCTGTAGATATATATACATACATACACACATATATACATACACACACACGTATATATCAGTCAGACCAAGTTCCTCTTGCAGCAGGGTTGTAAACACACCATGACACAGCATATCTTCTTATTTTTTCTCACTTCCTCTCCCATCTCCATGTTACTTACCACCTGTGGGATCTTGGGGAAATAATGACTTCCCTGGGCTTCATTCTCTTCTTCTGTGAAATAAGGCAATAAATTAGGTAGGGGGTTTATGAAGTTTCCTTTAGTTCTAGATCTATGACTCTTTGAAACAGTATAGCAAATGTAAAGCTCTCTGTAAGTTTTAAATCACCATATAAATGCCACAAAATGAGGGGGTCATATAAGGTTCCTTCTAGATCAAAGAGGCCACAATCCTATGATTCTTGTGAATCTAGCTTTCTGTTCCTTCTCTAAAATGTCACATTCTGCTAGGTTTATCTCGCTCTCTCTCTTTGTCTGTCTCTGTCCTTGCTTCTGTCTTTCTCTTAAATCTAGTTTCTAAGTTCTACTGAAGGGAAAATTGAATTGCTTTCTCCACCCCCACACCCCCTCTTCTTTTCTCAGTATTATTAGCATTAGGAGCAGGCTGACTCTTATCATTTCCGAAGTCTAGCAGCAGGATTGCAAACAGCATCATGACACAGCAGAGTCACAGGTCTTTGTGCTTATAAATGGACTTGTGTTTTTCCTGTTCTCATATTTACTTTCATACTCTGTGAGGAGGGGCTGCCATAAATCCCTTCAGTGCCCAGTCTACTGCTTGGCACATTCATTTAGATATAACCCATGGAGAAGGATCTTAGAGCTCAGCTCCTATTAACTGGGTTTGATTTGGGGGCTTTCAGAATTTTAAATCATCAATGGCTTAATCCCCACCCAGGGTTTTAGTTCCTGGAAACACTGAAATATGTTTCATGTCTGTGTCAGAGAGATATGAAACTTCTTTTTTGCTTCCCTGTTTCTTCTAAAACCACTAAACAAAAGACTGGTTTATGAAAATAGGAGTGTATGGGTGCAAGTTGATTAAGTAAATCAATCAAATCACCAGCCTTATTTAAAGTAAATGACAAAACACTACACTCCAGTACCTTAATCAGGGGATAATGAGTCTCAATCAAACAATCACAGTCTTTGAATAAGTGTGAAAAAAGTGCATAGGAATTATATCTAGATTGATTGAGGAAACTTGGTAATGCCGTATGGAGTCTATATAAAATGCAGAAATGAGATAGCTAGTTTAGAACCCAAGAGATTTGAACAAGTAGAAAGGAGAGGATGGTCTAGCTAAAACCTTAAAAAAGGAATTGAATGGGGGACAAGGGTCAGAGGATCAGAATCCTGGACTTTGGCTCCAGTCTTGGTGTCTCTCTCTACCTCATTTTCTCAGAGGAGGACATTGTAAACTTAGAGATTCAGGGGATCCCTATTTCCCCATAGCCATCCTAGAAATGTCTTGGATCAGCTAATGGCAGTGTCTGCATTGGAAGCCAGATGAAAAGTATATACAGATTCAAAGTTCTAAAAAGAGCCTAGCAGAAAAACCTCATTATATCTACAGGGAACATTTTGTAGACTCTAGCAAAAGGACTTTCTAGAAGTGACGAATTTGCTATGTGATTTCTAAGTCTGAGCCTACTTCTTCCTCAATTCACGTACTGGCAATTGTCGTAGGCCAAGACTTTCAGGGTCCTTGGCCACATTAGCTCCCCAGTTCTACAAAGGTCATTAGGCAGATATGCAAGGAAAGTATAATCTTGTTGGGTGGATGCTCTCATTGGTTTCATGAATATCTAAAGGAAGTACTGAGTTAAAATTTGCAAGTCTTGATTGTAACACCCTGTTTGTGCCTCTGGACATGGTCCCAGGATAAAGAGCTTAAGGAGTGATTGGCTTTAGGCCGGGTTAGAGAAAGATCAAGACCAAGGGTGGTTCCCTGCATTCTGCTAAGGTTATATAAACCTTGTATCTTCCATGTATCTTTGGCTCTGTATGAAATAGGTCTGCAATAAACAGACTATGGAATACATCCCCGTCTCTCCCTCTTTCTTATTCAGCTAGAAGCTCTCTCTCTCTCTCTCTCTCTGTCCCTTTATTTCACTCAGCTGGTAGTTAGGCCCAGACTTGCTAGCCGCAGCAGCAATAGTACATAAAGCATAGTCTGACTATGGCAGTGACACAAGTCGATGTCACAGACTTTTGGGGGGATGCTAATTCCAATTGTTTTTTTTTTTTAAATAAACACTTCTTTCTAAAAGTTAATTAAGTCTGGTTGACTGATCAGTTGGCAGTTATAACCAGAACCACAGATTGGGGTTTGAGACCCATAGCATTAGAGAAGGACACTCTTCCCATTCTGCCATCAGCCCCTTAGGGCTATGCTTAGATCACTAATGGGGCTTAGTAGCTATCCTCTGGGAACCAGACTCAATGAGAAAAGCATTTGGGACAGTGACTCCAGAGCAGTGACTCAAGTACAGTTAATGGAAGAGCTCCTTCTTTAGGTGAGCTGTAATCCCCAAGGCGCCATATCATACCCTCGAACTCATAGACAAGATTTTATTCCCAACAACACTTAGTGAATAGATTTGAGGGCTGCAGTGAGGGAAAAGAATGTTCAAATTATTTGCCTCCTCTTCCAGGAGTTCTCTTCTTTCCTTCTTATTGATATGAGATCTGTAAGCCCTTGTGTGAGGGGGTGCCAAATAGACATTTTAAAGTATTTTTAGGATGGTCACATAAGAGATGAGATTTGTTCTGTTTGGCTCCAGGGGCCAGAACCAGGAGCAATGGAAAATTTTTTTTTTTATTAACTTGTTTGTTCGCTTTTAGGTTACAAGATTCTGTTCCATAGTCACTTCAGTTATAGATTTTTCTCCCCTTCCTCCCCATGCCCC
>CM053595.1:175252566-175290941 GCA_028646575.1 Pseudocheirus occidentalis
GCTTAATGCAAGAGCACTTGGCCCTGATCAATTGATTCAGCACCCCCTGTGGAGTCCACAGGCCAGGGGCTCTGAAGCAGCCTGGTGGGGGCCACTGCCGCTGGTTCCAGTAGTTCCTCTCTCCCACTGCTTCCTTGCCCCAGGGGCAGATTGGCAGAACTGCTTTACCTTCCACAAATTAATTTTCAAAGTTTCATTTTCACTAATAGTCTCTGACCAAGATTTTAAGATCCCCTCATGCCGGTGCTTTAGATCATCTCTGAAGTAGACTCAAGCTGCCGCTTGTGAGGCTCCTGGCCACCCTGGGGCCTTGCCTTGCAGTGGCTGCGATTTTGGGCTGGGCTGGTCTCTGCTCTGGTGTGAGCTGCCCCTCTCCCGTCCCCTTTCCTCACGCCTTGGCAGATGTGGAGGTGCTGGAGGCTGTAGCTCCTCTCCTCTGCAGAGTGGCTGCAGCGGGGCTTGGCTCAGCTCGGCTCCTTCCCATTGCCCCGGGCCTGGCCGCGGTCATGGCTTCATGCTGAGCCAGCCTCCGCTCCCGGCTGCCACGATGAGCCCCTGCTGCCAAGCTGCCTTTAGTGAGATATGTGTTTTCTGTATTTTTGTGTGAGTCTGAGAGTCCTAGACTTTGTCTGGGCTCATAATTTTATGGGTGTTTAGGGTGGCGGTGTGGGAGCTGCGGGACCTTGCTGCTTCTACCGCACCACACATTTGTTTCTGGTTTCTGAGCTTGGAACTGGGTTTCAAGCAACAAAATTCCTGTTCACACTTATCTCCTTTGAAGTGCCCTGGTATAGTTTCTGGTGGTGCCCCACGTAAGGCTGGGACCGCATCTTGTTCTGGCATTACAGCCTCTCCTTTCGGTACTGGAGTGTTCTGATGAGCAGTGGATTCATAGACCTCTCAGTCTGTCTCCCTATGCTGAGCTGGGCTGAACAAATGACTCTCTATCACCTTTTCTGTAATTGCTTATCAGGATTCATCTGGTGCATATTCTAGATCTGTTTGGAATAGTTTTGTGAAGGGAAGCTTGGCTGGTTGTACTGCTTCCTATTGTATCTTTGTTCTACCTCTTGAAGATTTTTTCAACGTAAGTGTAAGACTTTATATTTATCCCCAGAGAAGCAGCAATACCACCTGGCTGGGGTCACTCCAAGACCCAGGCCCTATATAGTGTCTTCTTATTACCAATACTCCAGAGGCACCAGCACCACCACCAACTACCCATAGTTTACTCCTCTCCCAGCCACTCAGGAGAAGGGGCCTGACCCAGACACCTCTGTCAGCTAGGAGCCACCTAGTGCAGGCTCCCTTGCTTCCCCCCACACCTTAATAAGTAGGGGAAAGTCATTAAGGCCTTACATCACTGGCCCTTAACCAGTGTCAATATCCCTTGGAGGATGGGAATTTTATTTTTTCATTTATCACCCAGTATTACCCCTGTGCCTAACAGTTTCCTACTACCTGTTTCTCTTTCTCTGTGTTAACCAGTCCCGAGCTACACAGAAAACTATTCCCAACCCCCCACAGTATGTTCTTTCATCGCCATATTCCTCAGCCTTACCCTACCCATATCCCACTTCTATCTACGCCTTCCATTACAAGTGTAGACTTCCCTTTATCCGGGACATTTTTTTTTTGGTTTATATTTTCATCAAGTCCTCACTGAGAATATCTTCATTTCCTCCCCCCTTCAACACTACATTAACTACATTGCTGTCCCTCTTCTTTATCACTGGCTCTATCTTCACCTTTACCTTACCTCACCTCACCTTACCTTATAATCTACACCTTGCCTTTACTTCTCCTAGTTACTCCCTACCCCCACTGATCCTAGTGTGGAAATTCTAATTCTCCTTGTTCCTCATTCCTACTAGGAGATTATCCCTTTACCACCAGAACTCAGCAACCTCTTCTCCTTTGAAATCCACAGTATAAACATTTTCTACCGAGTCCAGATTATAGTGGCTGTTGCATAATGTTCCCAAGTTCATTCCCCCTTCTTTCTCAAAGAATTTAGTTCCTGGCTCATCATCTTTTGCTCCTTCTCAAATCACGCTCTTCTATTAAGGGATTTCAACATCGCTGTTGGGGTTTCCCTAAGTTCCCAATCCCTCAGTTACCTTAAATTTCATAATCTACCTACTAGAGCAGTTTTGAACATCAGATGAGATAATGTTCTCCTAAAACCTGATCTCCTCTCCACAAACAGACACGGCATCCACAGCGAGGTGTACATGTATGAAATATATGTGACGAAGGTTTCACTCACATCTGCTCTGGAAGTTATTCTGTGTGGAGGCCTCATGCAGCATCCTTTGTTGTTCATTATCCAGTCTAGAAAAAGACCAACGACATCATGAGAGTAATGTCTTGACTTTTGAGTGAGTTGAATTTAAGTGAGGCAGAGTTGTCAGCCTCTAGAACCGCTGAAGTCTAGTAGCAAGACAAAAGCCAAGACAACTGACAAGGGCAGTCACCAAGGCACAGTGGTGACCTTGGCATCTTCTAGGTCTGACAAAGCTCTAAGCAGTCTACACTCCTGAGGAGCAACTTTGGTCTGAGGGAGTGTATTGTACACCTTACTGAAGTTGAATTATTCTTGGGAACTAGAGAAAAGAGAAAAACGACTTGAAATGTACCAGAAGATGGATACAATATTAGATATTTACAGTTGGATTGAATCTTTGATATTTAGCCAAATTCCCAAATTTTACAGAGGAAAAAACCTGAAGCCCCAAGAATTTAAGTGACTTCTTCACCATCACAGTATAGTGAGGCAGCATTTGAACTCTTATCCTCAGACTGCAAATCTGGCACCCTTTCCTCTTGCTATGCTGCTCCTCAAATTAGATTGTTTTTCATTTTAAGCATGGGGCTATATTGTTGGTAGATCAGGCAGCAACAACATGATGGAGAGGAGAGCAGTGCATAGAAAGACAGAAATAGTGTTGCTGCTGACTGGAGTCCCTTTATGGTCCTCTTTCCTTAGATATAGTAGTGGTAGTAAATACTAGGGGTATGTGATGGTAATGGGAATTTGAAGATCATCCCTGCCTCTTAATAAGCCTAAGGGAATTTGAAGATTTTTCCCCATCCCCTAATAGACTAAATGTGTTCACATGGAACTTGTGGTGGGAGGAGTTAGTTCCTCACATGGAACAGAGCTCACAGGAAGCTGGGAGTCAGAGCAGTTAGAGCTGGAGGGAGAAGATGCACCCAAGGAAATAGCTAGGCTTGTGAGTATTTGTTTCCCCCTGCTGTGAAAGCTAGGCTTGTGTTTGTTTGCCCCCTGCTATGACAGCTAAGCTTGTGTTTGTGGGAAGGCTAAAGGATGGTGTGGCTCCCTGCTGTGCTATGGTATATTAACTTCTTTGTTGCTATGATGGGTTTGGTTTCTTGGTGTTGGGATCTGGCTCTCTGGTGTCTGAATAAATGTTTTGCTTCTGTCTTCTATATGAAAAGTCTATTATGTTTTGTGATTGAGAACTATGCTGGCATATTTAAAGTCACTATTGGTGCTGTGAATATTGTGTTGGGGCTACAGGGCACAGGTCCAAGTTGCTAACAGGAGGATCCTGAGCAGTAGGCCTGGGACACCAATAACATTAGATGGCTCTGCAGTACAAAGAGTAGGCCTGGGTAACACTACTGGTCAGTCAGCCACAAAATGTGACAGCTGTCATGGGAGAAGTAAACATGCTTTTTAGTAGCCACATAGAGCAAAGAAGCTAAAACTGACTGTGTTTGGAGACTTAGGACTCCTAGTGCAAAGGCAGCACCAGCACCAGCACGGAAAACAAATGAACTCCTGTCAGAAAGAAGTGGGCTAATACCAGGAGGAATGTTGTCCTTTGACTGAGACCCTTGAGTGGGTGGTGGTGCTAATATTTAGGGAGAGGGAAGGTCACCAAAAGGAAGCTCTATCTGTGACCTATTCCACCTTATTGCTATCTTTAATAAGTGTTCTTTGCTTAATGTTTTTGTCAGCTACAGGCCAAATGAAAAGTAAGACAACTAAGTTAAATAGTCCCCAAAATCCCTTCTGGCCCTAACATTCTGATCGATCAAGTCCAAAGAGCTGTTGGTGTAATGGAGATAATCACAGCCAGCTAAGTAATACCGCGGTGATTGAAAGTTCAGGGAAGATGTGAGATAAATGAAAAGGAAAAGGTCAAGGAGAGGGAAGGGAGCAGGTAGAGAATAGGGTTGCCAAACAGCTGGAATTTGACCAAAGAAATTGGTTTATTTGTACTTCTGGCAGTCTTAGGACTTTTTTTTGGTTTTGAGTAAAAAACAAACCAAAACTCTAGTAGAAGCATGATTGGTCAATCAGCTTTATGTCCCCTTCCCTCAAACCTGATGTGTTCCTGATGTGAATACTCCTTAACTTCATACTGTCAAATAAAAGGATATTCTGTTACATGAAAAGTATTTCCAGTGAAAGAAGTGAGGTAAAGAAAAAAAATTAGAAGCAGGGTTTGAGGGTGGGACTGCTATTAGAGCAAGGTTGGTCTGCTTGTTTATTTCTATTTTCAAATGGTTTCTGTATTATTACTTGTAGACAGACCTCAGAGTGCAATATTGAGAGCACTTTCCTTAGTCAGGAGACCTGGTTATACGAGTGGTACAACTTTGGGGGAATCCCTCCATCATTCTGGGCCACTTCCTTATCTGTACCATGAAAAAGCTGTAGCAGATTCGAATTAAGTTTTCCTTAGATCTCTAAAATTTTGTGATTGTGGATCACCTGACCTCTAAGCTGTGAAATGGTTAGAATCACAGGCTGCCAGAGTCGGATGGTATGCTTAGAAGTCACATGATTCAATCCCCTTTTTTAGAAGGGAGTTTCTAATTTTCATAAAAAACACAAAGTACAGAGGTGGTAAGGAGCAGGGAACAAGATTTTAAACTAGATCTTCTCACTCCAAGTCTATACCACAGCAAGTGATCTTAAAATCCACAGTCCCCCACAGTCACCCCACATAAAGCTCAACAACAGAAACCTGGCATCAAAACAGTTCTCAAAAATGAGGGATAATAAAGCATTCGAAAAACTACTTTAAAATTCAGTGTGATTTAGACATTTGAAAAATTTATTATAGCTTCAAAACAATAGTTGATTTGATTCCACAAGGAAAATACATTTTTATGTTTCCTTTATGACCAATAGAAAAAAATAAAGTAGAATCTTGATGTTAATTTAAGATTCTACATGCCGAAAAAATAAATATATAAATAACATTTCAACTCTAATATCCTGATTTTAACATTTAAAATCTTAGGTAAGACAATGTTTATTTTGTACAAGCAAATGAACAGATAACATCTTATCAATGTACAATATTTTATTTACAATGTAAAAATACAGAACTTTTTTTCTTTTAAGACCAATTTTGGCAACTTCAGTATTTAGAGTTCTCAGGCATTTCATATGTCTTCTTTCAGGCTTTTTCCTATTATTAAATTTTAACTCTTTGCAGATGGGCGTCAGGGCCTTATTTCCTGTTCCTCATAGGAAGGATATCTGTAATCCAGTAATGAAAAAGAGTTGCAATTTCTTTTGCATGGTCTGAAAAGAAAAAAAAAACAACTATACATTATGAATTATAATTCTGGTGTTCTGTCATACACGAACTCTTGAAAACCAAGTAAATTGTGAAGAATCTGCTAGAATGTAAACCTGACATTTAGGAATAGCAAGAAATTTGTTGTAGTAGCATCTCATTTAACTTAAACATACAAATGCAACAAATGTGTCTTAGAAATGAGAAAATTCTGACAATATATATGTTGTGTTCACTCTGACCCTTGTAGATTTAGAGTTCTCTTAGAAAAGAACCTTGGAGGGGGTGGCTAGGTGGTACAATAAATAAAACACTGGCCCTGGAGTCAGAAGGACGTGAGCTCAAATCCAGCCTCAGACACTTAACACACACACACACACACACACACACACACACACACACACACACACACACACACACCTCCAGCCTTGTGAGCTTGGGCAAGTTGCTTAACCCCAATTGCCCTCCAAAAAAAAAAAAAGCAAGAAAAGAACCTTGGAAACCCAAAGTAATCCATTTGGTAAGGCAAATAATATTTAATTTATTCCTATACAGATGTCCATTATGATCTCAAAATTTATTACCAGATGGTCAGCTCTTCAGTATTGAGCCTTTCTGAATTTTGCTAGACTGCTATTCAAAATAAGACACTGGATATAGCTGGTCAATGATCAAAGACTTTCTAACTTAATAGAACTTCGGAAGTCAGGCTTCTGACTTCGTGATAGCCTTTTTTTTTCTTTAAGGACAGAAGCAAGCATTTATTAAGCACTAGTGTGCACCAAGCACTGTACTAAGTGCAGAGAATACAAATACAAACAGGAAACCATATTAGGAAGTTTACACTCCTAAAAAAATTTTTTTTAGATTGATTTTTTCTTATCACACCATAGTTATCCCAAATATCTGTCCTCATCTCCTTCCCAGAAAGATATCCCATATAAAAAATATCACTTTTTAGTGGGGGAAAAAATCAGCAGAACTGGTTGCTATACAGTTATCCCTTCCACATTGTGACTTTCTCTATTATGGTTTTGATATATCATGGGTCAGCATAAGAAATTAAACGGGAATTTTTGGGAATTTTGCAGAAGCTGTAGATGACACACAAAGGTTAGCAGATGACACAGAATCTATGACAAAACACTTAACCCAAGTTTTGTAATAAGGGATTGAAAACACCCCACAAAAGAAAATAGAAAAAAAATTCAGAATTCCTCTCCCGTACAAAGAGAGGGCCAAAAACTTTTACACAGATTTTCCAGATCATGGGGGTACTACACTCCTAATCCTCATGATGTGGAAGGGATAACTGTATTAAAAAAGTCGGAAAAAATGTGCAATGTGTAATGCCTATGGACTTCCCACTTCCATGAAAGGGTGAGTTGGGGGTTTCTTCTCATATCTCTCCATTTGAGTCCCATATAATCTTTATAATTTACTGTGTATATTTTTTCTTGGCTCTGCTTACTTTACTCTGCACCAGGTAATAATATGTCTTTCCATGGTTCTCTGTATTCATCATACTTATTATTTCTTGTAGCACTTTAATAATCTATTATATTAACAATTTGTTTAGTCATTCCCCAATTGATGGGCAGCTAGGTGGTACAGTGCTGGGCCTGGAATAAGGAACATTCATCTTCATGAGTTCAAATCTAGTCAATAGCTGTATGACCCTGGGCAAGTTACTTACTTAATCATTTGCCTCCCTTTCCTCACCTGTAAAATGAATTGGAGAAGGAAAGCAAACCATGCTTGGTATCTTTGCCAAGAAAATTCCAAATAGGTTCACAAAAGTTGGACACAACTACAAAATGACTGAACAAACAACAGTTTGTTTTATTTCTATTTTATTTTATTTCTAATTTTTTTCTATTTTATTTTATTTTATTTCTAATTCTTAGCTATCACAAAAAGTGTTGTTATAAATATTATAGAGTATGCAGAATTTTTTCTTATTGATGGCTTCCTTGGGATATAAGCCCCAGTAATAGAATCTCTGGCTCAAAGGGGATGGGCATTTTTGTCACTTTATTTGCATAATTCTAAATTACTTTTCAAAAAGGTCATACCATTTCACAGATCCACCAACAATGTACTAGTGTTTTTCTCCTTCCACAACCCCTCTAACATTACTGTTGCCATTTTTTTGTCATTTATTTTTTCCAATTTGCAGGGTATAAGGTAGAATCTCAAGGTTGTTTTTATTTGCATTTCTCTAATCACTGGTGATCTGGGGCATTGCTATTTTTAAAAAATATATACTTAATTCATTAATGCTTTCTTCCTAGTGTTAAGATGTCTAGAAACCTGGATGTGATAGTAGAAAGAACTAAGTTCAAGTCCTTCCTCTGTGACATATATTGGTTGTATAACACTGGGTAAGTCACTTAACCTTTCAACGCTCTAGGAATTTCTCTGACTAAACAGTGCTAGCCTACACTGGTGAAAGGGGTTTCCTCATATGAGAGTTTCTTCTATCAATGATTTCACTAGTCCCCAGTTTCACTATTTCTTATTAAAATGCTTTTAAAGATAATTATTGTTTCTGTGTTATTCTTTGACCCACTTGTTATTTAGGATAGTGTTACTTAGTTTCTAATTAGGTTTGTTTCTTTTGCTCCTATCACCTTTATCGACTGACATTTTTATTGCAGTATGCCTTGAAATGGATATGTTTATTTTTACATTTATTATGATGTCTTTGTGCTCTGTTATTTGATCATTATTTGGGAATGATCCCTATGATGCTCATAAATATGTATATTCTATATTATTCTCATTTAGAAATTGCCAAAGGTTTTTCAATTCTAATTTTTCCAAAACTTTTTGGATCTACATGTTAATTTGTTCATCTTTTTCTTAGATTTACCTACACTAACAGAAGAATATTAAAGTATCATATTGTTATTTTGTTACTTGTTGCAATTTATCTAGTGTTTCCTTTAGGAACTTGGATGTTATGTAATCAAAAAATGCACACTTATATGTATGTATGTGTGTGTGTATACACATGCACACATATCTATATATATATAATAATATCATTTTACCTTTGTTGGTGCTTTTATTCATAAAATAGTTTCCCTGTTTACCTCTCTCTTGACATGATCAATTTTATCTTTGCCTTAAGTGAAATAATGATTGCAATTCCTACCTTTTGGGGGTAATGAACTAAAACGTAACACATTTTATTCCAGCTCCTAATTTTCAATCTGTAGAGGCTGGCCTTTGAGTTAGGACATTGTTGGTTCAAATCACATCTCTGACATATACTTGCCATTGTGACTCTGAGCAAGTCATTTAACTTTTTAAATACTGAGGAACCTCTATAAAACTATCATCAGCTGTTGATTTGGAGCACCAGAAGGTGTTTCATTACTGGGAACTCACTTTTCTGATGAAATCACATGCCTGAATCCCCCCCAAAAGTATATCTTTCATTTTATTAACTGGTAAAACATATTTCATTGATGACTTTTATACTCATATCAAAGTCATTTTTTGAGGGAAAAAAAACCAAAACATCTTCACCCCAGTTTCCATCTTCCCTTATGTCAAAGAAAATCACCTAAGTACAAATATCTGATACAGTGAGTATTCTGACAATGTAAACACCATTCTTCTCCAAAAGGTCCCTGTATCTCAGGAGAGACAGAGAGAGAGATGTTTCATTATCTGTACCTTCATTAGTTTAAAAATTACTCAGAGTCCAACTTCAGTCATCTATTTCATTTACACTGGTATAGTCACTGTATATATGACTGATTTTAATAATTTCAGTCTATACCAGTTCTTTAAAAAATGCTAATTTCTCTGAATTTTATATACTTGTAATTTCTTACTGCATACTGATATTCTGTTATAATGATACAACATAGCTTTTTGTTTGTTTTCTTAGTCATTCATGAAGTGATGGGCATACTCTTTATTTCCAATTCTTTGTAATAACAAAGTATGCCGCCATAAATATTTAAATATCCTTTATAATTTGAGATAAGCATTTTGCAATAAGTAATTCAGTATTCCTTATAATTTGCAATAAGTATACTGGATGCAGCAAATTGTTTTGTTGGCTTTCTTGTTCAGTTTTCTCTTCTCTTTCATTTTGCTGATGAGTTTAATCCATTTATGTTTAGAGTTATTAAGTTTATGTTTTGTTCAATTTATTTTTATTATTTTTCCTCCTAATTTAAATCTGTACTTAGTCCTTGAAATTTATTTTGACTACCCTAGTCTGATCCATCTTCTCCCACAGCTTCTTTCATATTCCTTTCCATTTTGCTGATCTTATTCTCTTGAGTTTATTATTCTCTCTCACTCCTTTTATGAAACTATAAAAAGAGTACAGTACAGAAGATTACTGCTCTTGCCTCCTTCCCCCCTCTACTCTGAAAACATTTCATTGGTAGCGTCCCTTTCAAAAAAACACAAAAAACAACCCTTTCCTTACTACTTCCCCCTTCTATTATACCCTAGTATCTATCATCTCATCTGTGGGCTTTTTCTTTTTACATATTCCTTCTATTTTGTGTCCATAATTCAAGGTGGAAAATCTGGAAAACAAAGACAACATTCCTTCCTGTATCCAGCTCATTTGTTAGGGAATAACTATTCCTTCCTTAGAGAGGAAATATGCATTTACATGGCACCTACTATGTTCCAGGCACTGTGTAAAGTATTTTTAAAATATCATTTCATTTGATCCTCGCAATAACCCTATGACGTCATTATTCTCCTCTTACAGTTGAAGAAACTGATACAAATAGAAATTAGGTGATTTGCCCGAGGCCACACAGCTGCTAAGTATTTAAGCTAGATTTGAACTCAGATGTTCCTGACTCCATGGTCTATTCACTGTGCCTCCTGCCTCAACAACTTAAATTACCGACAACTTAACTATTTTGAGAAATCTAATTTCTATCCTTAATTCATTCTTTAATTCTTTTATTGTTCTTCTGACGCATTCTGGAGATTTTTGTAGTTGTTCCAATGTCATATTCTAGGGTTTATAGAGTTTATAATAATCCTTTCATCTTCTTCAAGGATTTCTTTACCTCTGAATATGTTCCTAGCATTGGAATATTTTCACATTTGTTTGATTTTTCCCCTTCTTTATTCGTCTCTGTTTGCTTATCTGTGAGATGTACTTCCCATCATGACTTTTTTCCTTTCCCTTCCGTGCCTTCTGTTATTTATTCCTTTACTCTAAATGGCATGTTCCGTGCTCCCAAATAATGAGGAGATTTAGTCACTTCTCAACTCAGCAACTTTGCTAGCGGTCATTTTCCTTTACTTCTTATGGTTGGGCTATTTTCTTTTCTTTAGTTTCTTGCCTTTCAAGTTCTCTGTTATCTTTTTTTCTAGGTGACTTTCCTTGAGGGGAATTGTATCCTCTCTCCTCTTATTGTTGTTATTTTCATTATTTTATTTGGTACATTTCTTAGTGTTTTGAGGAGGCCATAACGAGAGCAATAAATATATTTTAGCCATCTCCCTGGCAGTCTTACTTGAAGCCTTTAACCAGGTCTGATCTTTTGGAGTTTTATGCTGTTAGAAGAGATCTTAGGGTTACTGCTATCATGAGATGAGTGGAATGGGACTTTAATTGGTTTAATTTCCTTTATTTTTCTTAACATTTGCATTACAAAAAGGTTTACATGAAGAATCCTTTTAAGTAGTAAGTTTCCAAGTCTATTAAAAGAAGAGGGACAAAAAACACTGATTTGCATACAAGTAGTCAGGTACATAGTCTTCAATACCTTATTGTGGTATAAAGGTAACCCTCAGCTGCTAAATCATATTATGTCATAAGCTCTGGCAGATCCTGCCAAATTGGAAATACTCCAACCTCAGAGTCACCACTGGAATGTATGGTATAACTCTAGTACAGAGAGCCTCATCACCAGAAGTTTGGTCACTTAAAAGGCCAAGACTTTTTTTTAGCCATCCGACTCATGAAGATGGCCTGCCAAGGTGTTGGTGAAGGGAAAACCCATAATTAAAATATAGATCATTTTCAGTATTCTAGTACAATCATTTCATTGATATGAAGGTACTGAGAAACGTATCTACTACATAAAGTGAGACATACCTGTGGAGGCTATCTGAGAAATTCAATTTGCAAAGTCAGGTAAGACACTTTTGCTCTATGACAAATAGAACACTTGAATAAACAAAACAAAAGAAAAAACCCTAGAGAGTAAAAACACCATGAAAGACTAAGTTTGTATACATCTACATTTGCAGATACTTATATGTGATAACATGCTTAAAAATGATTATCATTTAAAACATTCATGCTATTGTATATCCAAAGTCTTTCTAAATGTATACTTTGAAATATATACATATATATCATAAATTAACTTTTTGTATGATGCATACGATTAATCTTTATTACTACCCATTCTCCTTTTGCTGAGTACTTAGAACAGCAGGACAGTTACAAGAAAAAAATGAACAAGGGATCAGGGATGGGATCATAGATCTGAAGCTGAAAGATAGCTCGGAGGCCAATTTAGTTAATCTCTGTATTTTATGGATAATGAAACTGAAGACTTGGGAAGGTAAGTGACTTGTCCAAAGTTCTACAAGTGTCATATGTGGGATCTGAACCTAAGTCCAGTGACTACAGAGCCAGTAATCTTTCCACTAGAGTGTGATGAGGTATTAGTCTTTATATGTTTGATAGTAATCCTAAAGTAAATGTGCATCGACCTTAAATTCAATTTAAAAAACCTTATTTTTTCTGAATTAGAATTAAAAATGGACACGGGAAAATTAATTTGAGAAGACTATCAGTTTCAAAAGTAGTGTGTAGGGGCGTTAAATCTGCTATAGATTCTCTTTTTTGAAAAAAATTTTAAAAATCCTTTCTTTTTATAAATCTGACACCACGTGTCAAACTCTGGCTCAGTTGCCATTCTCTCCATGAAGTCATCCCTGATCAGTTCAAACCAGTGATCTCTCAACTCCATAATTTAATAACATTCATTACTTGTACATTCATTTGATACTTAATGATATAGAAGTTTGTGACATCACTTGTATTTTTATATTGTCATTTATGTCTAGCATTACTAGTTTTTAAAATATTCTATTTTTATTTTCGTTCCAAATTCTCTACTTTTCTTCACTCCTCCCCTACCCACTGAAGCTAGAAAGAAATGATGCTCTTTATACACATGAAGCTATATAAAACATATTTCCATGTTAGCCATGTTACAAAAAAAAAGAAAAAAACATGGAAAACCAAGAAAAGAAATAAAAATGTTTCAATCTGCACTCAGACCATCAGCTGGAGGTAGATAGTATTTTACAGCATGAGTTCTTTGGTGATGTGGTAGATTACTGTATGGATCAGTTACCAAGTCTTTCACAGTTGATTGTCTTTATAACACTGCTGCTACTGTGTAGATTGTTCTCTAGTTCTACTTGCCTCCCTTTGAATCAATTCATGTAAGTCTTCCCAGATTTTTATGAACCTATCCACTCCATCATTTCTTACAGCACAATAGTATTCCATCATACTCATAAACCATAACTTGTTCAGCCATTCCCTAACTGATGGGCACCCTTTCAATTTCCAACTCTTTGCCATCACAAAAAGAGCAAGGAATAGTATTTGGCTCTCTCCAACTAGACTTTATACTTCTTGAGGGCAGAACCTAAGGTATATACTTCTTTGCATCTTCCCTGGGGTTACCATAATGCTGATATGGTAGGTACTTAATATCCGAATGGAAGTTAAATACTGATTATCTTCCCTTTTGGCTTCCAGAATTGAAGGGTGTAGTAAATCTACTAATTATTTCAACAGAGAAGATAAAGGAAGAGAAGGGTAAGAGATAAGTTCTACTTAAGATAAAACTATAGAAGACTTGCATTTGGGATTTATAACCATTCTCTAAACTAACCACAGGATGGAAAAATTGGAGTGGTTGTATATTGTCCCATAAACAAATTAAAGAAGCAAAGAAAGTGTTTTTCTTTGGGACCATGTTATTCAACTAAACCACATGGCTATCATTGCATATCCTGATTCATTATTATTTTCTTAAGTTTTTTTTTGAGGTAAACCTTAAGAAAAACATAAGCACTATGATTAATAAATTGCAGTACATACCAGGAGGCATCATGCATTGTTCCTGGAACTGTTCCAAAGCACTCTTCAATCTTTCAGTATCTTGTAAAAGTACCAGAGTTTTCATTTGGCCCAAAAGTATAAGATCTGAGGAAGCTATGCGATGAAATTCAAGATGTTTAAAAACCTCCTGGATAGTTTCCAAAGAGGCAGATGAATTAGAAGATTTAAAATTACCTAAAGAAAACAAGGCAAGACCACTTAGCATTCTATTCAAGGATAATTTAAATTTTATGATGTTTTTAAACCTATGGCAATTTTATATCATTCAAGAAGAACCTCATACAAAAATACTGTAAGTCAATGTTACAAAAGGGATAGTCATAATACTACCTGGTATTTATGTATAATTTTATAGTGGTACTTTTACATATATCATTTCATTTGATTTTCACAACAATTCTTTAAGATGGACAGAGCAAATTAAGCACCTGGAACATAGGGCTTGACCCCAAATCTATTAAATATACTATGTTGCCTTCCTGAAGTACAATAATCTCACAAATGATTTGGAAGACAGAGCATACATGCATGCATGCATGCATACACACAGACACACACATACAGTACAAAAAGGGACCTGAATAAGAACAAAAATCTAAATTGACTTTCACTACATAGTGAAATTATGAATAGTTTATTATGGTGAATAGAATTATTAATAGGTATGTGCAAGTATCTTCCCAACTGTAGTACATTGTATCTGAAAAACATGTGTAAAGCTAGGGAGATAGTAAAGCCAAATCAAATATAAAAGACATTTCCATGTTTGTGAAATATGTCAAAAACAAAGAACAAGTTAACAGACTTAAAAAATAAAGCAACAACTACAGATAGTGGAACTACTGTAAAATTTTTTTGTATGCGTTTAATTATAAATTATTTAAAAGTGGTTCCATAACAAACGATTATTTTGAAAATCAGGACTCAAAAGAAGAAAAAAATTTATATAAGTACAGTTCAACCTCTCTTTATGTAAAATAAAGATTGGTTCACAAAATAATCACTCAGATTTTTGTATGGGTGTTTAAAATGTAGCATCCAGGAGCCATGCAACCAGCAGTATAAAGGAAAAGTACAGCAAGACTCTTTTGGGTGGAGTCAAATAAACTATGGATTCACCTAACTACACTGTCATCTAGTCAACATTTTCCCATATTGCCCACAAGACTTTTATGAGTTTTCATATCATATACTTGGATGAAATCAAGATGTACTGTCTATAGGATTCCTCTGATTTCCTAGTAACTAATCCTAACTAGAAAGGAAATTAGGTTAATTTAATATGAATTGTTCCTTGTGAATCTATATAGATTGCTTTAGATTTCTGTTAAGATCCTTTCCTGCTCTAGACCTGTGATCTCATGAATAAGTGAATCAAGATGGCAGAGACTGGAAGAAGGGATGCCAAGCAATTCTGGTGCTCAAGTGGGAGCTCAGGATTGGCTATGTATGCATTTCAGAACCAACTACATAGACGTGATAACTGATAACTGAAGCCAATAATAGAGACTGGAGGAAAAAAAGCACAGAGGAAGAGAGGAGAGGGCCCAGGTCATAACCATGGTGGGGAACAAATTTTGGGAGCAAGAGAAAGAAGATGAATCAGTGAAGGAATTTAAGCAGTGCTTAGAGAGGAGAAACAGGAGAGAGCATGTCATGGAAATTGAGGAAAGGATCTATTAAAAGGGAATGGGCAGTCGACGGCAGCAAATGATACAGAAAGATGAGAGAGGGGAAGCACTGAGAAAAGATTTTAGGGTTTCATAAGGAAGAGTTATTTGTTAAATCCAATGCTCAAGAGACCTGAATATTTGCTATCAGAGTAAGGAAAGGAAATGGAGGTATAAATAGTTACAACAATAGCTATCTTTCCACAATCAGAATATCCCTTTTCATGCAAGCAAAATATTCTACACCTTGTACATCCAAATACTCTGACTTGACCATGTCCCTGTAGCGGAGGGTACCTTTCCCTCACCCAGCTTTTCAGCTTCACCTTGTGTGTTGTCATCCCCCATTAGATTGTAAACTCTTTGGAGGCTGGGACTGTCATACCTTCTTTGTGTCCCCAGCTTAGCACAGTACCTGGCACATGGTAGCTGCTTAATAAATATTTATTGACTAACTGCCTAAGTTCACTAGGAAGGGTATGACCTGGAATAGTGAATGTGGGAATACATGAGAAACCATGATGCTATGCTGGTGAGAATATTTCATTGTTGGCACACCACTAAATCAAAGTCTGTCTCTAGGGAGACACTTTAGGAGGGACAGTTGTGTCCATTTCCTGGATCCTAGAAAAAGACTTTCTTTTACATGCAAAGGACAGTATAGTTGACAACACCCTGTTTATCATATCACAAAATGTTTTCCCATGAATTACTGAGCTCTATATAGCCTGGTATTCTGGTTCATGATCTTTGATGTTTGTCCTATTTTCTTCCATTCCCCTTCCATGTCCTATGTATTTTGATCTGGTTTTCTGGGTATCTCATTCAATATTGGCTTTAATCAATTAATCTCTACTCCTGTTTGATCCCTCACCTTTGGAATTTCTTGAATATCACTGGGGATATCTTTTCACTAATGGTGCAACTGAGCCTTTGCTCTACTTTTTGGCCCTTAATTTGTTTTCTCCAATCAAAAAAGTGGAGAGTATTTGACAAAAAATCCCTTCCAAATTAAAAAGTCTATGGTAGAGGGGGTATGATTATTCTGTGTTGTATCAGAAGATAGAAGTTAAAAGGAGATAAATTTTTACCATGGCTTAAGGAAGAGTTTTCTAACAATTAAGGTACCTAACAATGGTTTCTGCCAGGTAATCAATGACTGCCAAATTAACACTTAAATTCACTCTATTAAAGTATTTGATGGTATTGTAAGTTGACTTTATTTTTTTTTAAAGTTGTTGCTGAATTCTCTGAGAACTAAAGAATTTTTTTTGCAATGTGAATAGCTATCCGATATCTAAATTTATAAGTTTTTATTTTCATATATTTAGAGTTTTAAAGCAAGTTAAATTGGAAAAACAATAATTGACATAGCCTGTATACTATATTTGTTGAGGTAAAGAACAAAAAAAAATCTATGAAATGTATTAAGGTGAGGAGACTTATGCCTCGGGAAACTGAACTATCACCAGTAACTACAGAATCTGAGAAATGTGTATGCATATCATTTCTCAGCAGAGCCAGAACTACTCACCTAAGAATAGATGAAGTTCCCTCTGTTCCAGGTTGCTGCCTCAGAAAGGAACTTGGCTATTCCAAGGCATGTGATTCCAGCCATCAGCTGAGAAAAAGATGCAGAACTTCAAGCACATGTGCCTTTTAGAACTGGCATGTGTTGGAAAGTTACTTTTTCAAACACAAAGCTGGACCACCATGGACAAGCCATATCCCACTGCTGAAATTTTCTCCTTTTTTGGTGGTTTGCCAAGGGAATGCAACCATTACAGACAAATGCATCTCACTAGGAAATGAGAAGAAAGTATGCAGCTGCTGGGAATGTGGAGGAGGGTAGAAGTGAAAAGGCAAGGACATTGTATTTCAAAGCTTATTTTAAGATGGTTTTTTTTATAGCTCAATCTAACAAGTATTCTTTTATCAATTCTTGTAACATTTCTGGAAAGAACTGGAAAGAGAGCAGTAGTGAAGCAGTTACCTTCATTTATAGTGAAAGAACGTTACATTTGAATGCCAGCTCTGTGCTATCTGTGTTAGCTTGTTAACTTGACCTTTTTTGGTCTCAAGTTTCCATAGCATCTGATGTCTATCATAAGCTTCTCTAGTTACTACATGTTTTGATAGCACACAGCCACTATAGGATGGAGAAGCTAAATTAATTTTTAAAGGAAGACAACGCTAAAATAAAATTCAGAAAAATCTTCAAATGTAATGAGTATTCTACCACTTAGCTTGTCTATGAGTTGATAGAATACTTAGCGTATGAGGGCACCTTTCAGGTCATCTATTTCAACCTTGCTACCTATCTAGGAAGCACTTATGTGTCTCTGACAGATGACTATCCAATTCTCGATTTAATACTACTTCTGGGGTGCACATGACGAAGTAAATTCCTCCATCTTCCTTCCATTTCATCTGTTATGCCTCCTTCCCTCTTTCTGTAATCTACTACAGTGACAATATCCTTTCCATTTTTGTTTCTGTTGATCTTCACCAAATGTTCTTCATGTATGTCTTATTAATATAATAGTGTCACTAATACTTCCTCTTCACCCACTTAACTTATTCTGTTCCTTCTGGGCAAAATTTATCCTTCCAGAGACGTGGTCAGAGAATATGATGCTTTAAGAACAGATCAACTAAGACCATAAGCAGAAAATATACTACAGAGTCCCTAATTATGGGAAAACACTCTGCCAACCCAGGAGCAAATAAAGGTTAAAAACATACAAGGTCTATTACTACTTCTCTAGCTAACCGATTGTTTCACCACACCCCACATCAAGGACAGTACAATAAGACCCCAAAAAGTTATCTCTACTGCTCTGTGTTGATATTCTAGAAATATGTTCTTTAAAAGTTGTAATTTCAACTTCTGTTTTGCTTAAACTATTCACATTTATGCATATACACGAATCTCATCTTATTCTCTATTCACTTCCCTTCTTTGAGTACATTCTTTGCTTGGCTATGTTTTTAGAAGTGGATTAAACAATGAAAAAAATTTAAGAGTACCTTTTGAAAAGTTTATCTGAATTAATTCTCATTTTTAATGAACACTGATTTGCATATTTGTCTCTCAGCTTATTTCCCAGATGTGATAATTTACATTTTAATTTGGCTCAATTAATAAATTTAGACTCCTATTTTCAATGAAGGATGCATGTGAGTTGGATAAAATATGCCAACTCACACTAGTGCGAAAGACAAAAAAAATCAGTTCATGAGACTCCTGGAGTATGTGTATATGAAAAGCTCAAATCCATGGAATTTGTTAATCAAACTTAGGCATTATTCTCAGTTTCGTGGGATACAAACTTAATAAACATGCCTTTATTCAAGATACTGATAAAAATGCTGAATTAGGATGAGTCATAGAGGACTTCCTCTAGAATAACAATTGTTCATTGATACACTCTGATACACACTATGTTGTTTAAATAGCTAAATCCATCTAATGACTATCATTTAGTCTCTGAATTTCCATTTTGTCCACAATGATATCATGAGAGATCAACCAGACTGATCTTTGTCAATATATACCATACTAATAGCATAACTTCAGTCTCATAACTATCAAAAGAAGAAATATAATTAATCTGGCATATATTTCTAGTAAACCCATATTGGCTCCTACAGATCACCTTTCTTAAAAAAAATCACCAAGGGTAGGGATTTAACTACCTATACAAATGTAAGGTATTATCATTAGTATTAATAAATAGTAATGATTTCACTATCACATATTAGAGACTCCTACGCACACAGCAAGTTCTCAATAAAGGCATGCTAAAAATATTAAGTAGGTAGAAAAGAGGGAGTAATAAACTTTTAATACTTTTACTTTCAATGAACTTAGGAAAATAAAGTTGCAGAATTTTCTAAATTCTCTTATTTCATATAGATTTATATTATTTATATGTATCACATATTTATATAGACCTATATTATATAGATTATATTTATTTTATATAGAAGCACAGTTGATGCTGAACACCTGTCTTAAAATGGAACTATTAATTTATTTTGTGAACACCATCCTTCTTAAGAACTTTGCTGAGGCTGAATGCAATTTGGTCCATTATGTATATCTTGAGTCAGTATCCAAGGTACAGACATATTAATTTGGAAGAGTTAAAACAGCCTAAATTTGTCTCTGTACAATTTATTTATTTTGAATATTCTATGGAGAAACATGAATGAGACTGTTTTCCCGTATTCAAAACTAGCACCATTATTCTAAAGATGAAATAGGAGAGAACATACTGTCAGAGAAATAAATTTCTTGTGTTGCTTGCAAGAAGTCTAGGATGCCACCTGCCTTCTCACTGGTATCTTTAACCTCTTCTTCACTGCTGCTCTCAGGCTGGTACGTGAAAGTGATGGCAGTGGCTTTTGTTAGCAGGCCAGCTGCTCTCTTCCTTTCCTTTTGCTGTTTCTTTTTCAGTTTCCTTTTTTTATTTTTGCTTATTTGTGGACCATCTGCATGCTGTGGTTGTAATTTTTCTTGTAAATGGCTCTCACTCTTATCAAATTCTGTTTGTTCTCTGTAGACATTATGGGATTTTTGCAAAATATTCTTTGGTTTCCGCTTCCTTCTTCTTCTCTTTGGTGGCTCTTGAGATTTCTCTTCTGTAAAAGCATTAAAATGAAACTAATCAGTATAACAAGATTGTAGCAAATATTTTGGTTCACATTAATTTAAATAATCTAATTTAATTTCATATCCAATATGTGGAGGCAGTATAGCATAATGCATAAACATCCTAAGAGTTAGCCTAAGTCAGCCTAAGAATCAAGAAGACCTGGGTTCAAATTTTGCTTCGGACCCAAACTAGCTGTATGATTTCTTAATTCTGGTGCCTTTCCTTTCAAAACTATTTTGTTTATTCTATTTATAGACTGTTTGTTTGCTCTCTCTAGCATTAGATCTCAAACTCCTTGAGTGAAGGGGATTTTTATTTGTCTCTTTTTGTATTGCACTTAGGACAGACTCTGGTACATAGTTGGTGCTTAATAAATGTTTATTGAGTAGGCAAGTCACAATTAGTGCCTCAGGCAATGCTCTAAGACTCTTAAATTGTAGAGCAAGTGCCAATTTGTATTAGTAGAGGGGATTTCCTTACTTGTCACTCCCTATACCAATGAAATTACAGGTCTGACCAAGAACAACAAATCAAATAACAAACTGTAGATAACAAAGAGGCCTAAAATACTAGAGGAAAAAAGCATTTCATCACTACTGTGTTAAGTGGAAGTTCTCACTTTCTCTAGCTTTGCCTGATATCCCTTTGTATCAATCATCTTATTGTCTTCTTTTTGATCCAAACTCTTTCCCACTAAGCCATTTAATAAAATTACTTTGTAGCACATAATTTATTTCAAAATAAGTGCTTTATGTATTTGGTTCATTGGAGGATATTTCTACACTTCACTCTCAAATGTTGTAACTCAGAGATTCTAAGTCTAGCTTAAGATTTATTGATGATCCCTATGGGTTTCTCTAGCTGGTTCACAGACTAATAAAGTTGTAATGCTATAACATGATGGTATCTATGCTATTTTTTCCTAGCATGAGTAATTTACTTGGGGATAATTAGTTTAATAAACAACAACCAAAAAAAATCACATACTAGACAACTATCTCACTGGGAATACTTAAAAGTAAGGCCACTGATCTTGCATTGTAGTGCTAAATAAGGGCGTAATGCTCAAATGGATGACATTACTATGGGAATTCCAATGCTGCATGCAACTTGTCTATATTTACCTAGCCTATGAAGCACTTTTCTACACATTTCTCTAAGTTTTCAACAGACTATCCATCCAATTAGTGATAAGGTCAAACTTTACTTTGCTACAGAAATGTGCTTGATTTTGAGAAGGAATACTTTTACCCTTTCCTCTTTAAGACCCTATTTAAGGTTTTATTGGCAAATATTTTGGAATGGTTTGCCATCTTCTTCTGTAGCTCATTTTACAGATGAGGAAACTGAGGCAAACAGGGTTAAATGATTGGCCCAGGGTCATACAACTACTGTCTGAGGCCACGAACACAGTCCTGACTCTAGGACTGCACTCTTATCTACTGTGCCACAATTCTATACACAAGTTAGCTATTTCACAAATGCATATTGTTAGTCACATGGAGAACCAGGCCAGGGAGGGCAGACAGCTCAACACAAACAGTTTTCCACTACTGGAAAAAGCAACTCAAAAGTACAGTCTGTAACCAGTAACTTACTCTTTTAGATAATGTAACACAATCAATGTTAAGGGTTCAATTCCTGAAAAGGCCAAACAGTTTTGTGCTGTTCTATGGTCATAGAACCTTAATTTTAGGGAGTCAGTAAATGAAAAAATGTTCATGGTTGTAAGAGGGACTATTTAAAAGATGGATTAGTTACATCTTTGAATGCAAGAGAAAGGACAACAACAATTGTAATTAATCGTTTTTATCACAATCCTTTAGGTTGGATCACAAAGTACTGTACTTTTCTTTAAAAAAAAATTTCAAAATGTAAATGCTGACAATCTTCTTCCATTCTAATACATATTGTTAACAAATGCTCAGCTAGCTGCTCAAGGATAGTGACCAAATCTTGCTCTTTTGTATTTTCTTATATGCCTAGTATAGTCCTCTGTAAGTATTTAGCAAGCTTTGGTGGCTGGCTCTGCTGTAAATACAATACATTTTAATATCACTATCAAAAATAACAAATTCTCAGGAGTTGGAAAAGATCTAAGTGGTCATTTCAGGTTCAACTCTATCTTGAAAATAACCAATTAGGTAATTTAGAAGACCTAAGGCATACATAAGGGCATATCCTTCCAGCACCCGAAGCAGTCTAATCTACTTCTGAATAGCTGTTAACAGGTTTTCCTTACATCAATTCCAAATCAGAATCTTTCCCCATTGTTCATTCCAAGTTCTTTCTGAGGCCAAATTGAATTCCTCTTTCACATTAGCCTTTCAAATACTTGGACATAGCTATCATGTCCTCTTCCATGACCACTTCCTCTAGGTCTTGTGGAGCGGAGGCCATGTCAGCATTATCAAAGCTGAACATATTGCCTTTCCCCCAAACGGCTCTTATTCTTCATCGTGCTGTTTCTATTACTGGCACCACCACTTTTCCAGGTGCCCAGGCTCAAACGTGAAGTACTATCTTTGTCTTTACTCTGTACAGGTGCTCACATGCACTTAATTTCCACAGGCTCTAATTTTACAATTATCTTTTACAATTATTATTATTATTACTAGTATTACTACAATTACAATCTTTACAATTATCCACTGCTTTAGTTTTACCCCCTCTATCCATTCCTACTTGTAATTGCTGATGCATTAGCACCATCATTATGTCTCACCTGAACAATGACACGCTAACTGCTCTTCCTACTCTCTACAAACTGTCCTATATTGCTGTCAGATTGATTTTCCTAAATGCCTTCAATAATTGCTCATCAAATATCAAACTAACATTCAGCTCCTTACCCTGACATTCAAGGCCCTTCATAGCCTCTATCTAAGCTACGTTTCCAGTCTTATGTGATTCTTCTCTCAACCTTAAGACTTCTCATCTTTCTTTCCTCTTCTCTCTTTCATATGCTCTTTACCTGATGGAACCAACTAACCCTTGGAAGTTCAATTCAAACACTGCTTCGTCCATGATGCCCTTCTGATATAAAAACTCACTTTCACATACTACTTCAGCAGTTGATAAAAACAACCCTCTCAGATGGGTAGTGTAAATATTATTATTGCCATTGTAACAGGTGAATAAACTGAGGCTCAGAGAAATAAAGTGATCAAAATTGAAGCCAAGATAATCAGTTAATAAAGAAATATTAACTAAGCATTGACTATAAAAATTATATTAGGTGCTCAAAGGCATACAATGAATCCTGATACTGCAACCCTGGCTACCAGATGGTTAATCTAGTAGAAAATCAGTTCTTTGCCTAGAAAACATTTATGAAGTTCTACCATGTGCCACGCATAGAAATTAGAAAGAAAAAAACAGAATTGTCTCTCCCCACAAAGAACTTGGATTCTATTACAGGATATAACCTGTACATACATAAGTACATAGAAAATATATATTGGGCTGCTAGGTGGCGCAGTGAATAGAGCACCATCCTTGGGGTCAAGAGGACCTGAGTTCAAATCTGGCCTCAGTCACTTAACACAAAAACTAGCGGTGTGACCTTGGGCAAGTCACTTTACCCCAATTGCCCTATCTTCCCCCTCCAAAAAAAATAAAGCACAGAAAACATGTAAATATGAAATAAATACAAGTAAAAATTTTTGGGGGGAGGAGACTTGCAGCTGGGGATATCTGAAAAGGTTTTAGGGAGATAAGAGGCACTAAACCTGAGCTTTGAAGGAAATATGAGGATAAAAAAAGAACCTGACAAAGCAGCTTACGTCAATAAATAGCACATGCATATTACAGATAATAAATGATATAGAAATTTAGACATGACTTTACTGGACCTTAAAAGATGGCTAGGATTTTGATAAAATAAATACTTTTTATAGATTATTTTTTCTTTAATGGGATCACATCTGTATTTCATCTTTATGACTATATTTTTCCACTGCTTGCTTAAGAAAACTTTTTATTTAAGAGATTTTCATAGCTGAGTTATACATAATTAGTTGTATGTCTATTTAGCTTAAAAACTGAGACTTGGTGAGTTTTTTTAAAAAAAACTTCATATCAGCATAAAGAAAAATCTGTGTAAAAATCTTTGCTATATTTAAGGGAAAGTGGAGTTTACAGATTTATCACAGATTTTTATATTTGACAAATTGTCACAGTTTTGGTTGGAGACATTTTGTTTTTACTGTCTCTAGTTCAATCCAATTGTTTTAGTAATTATAGTTTGCATATGTTCATACTCAAACCACAAGTTACATAATAACACTTAAGTTAAAAAGGATTTTCTCACAGAAACACTCAGCTTGCACATACAAAAACAGAAGCTAGTCTGTACTATTACATGGCAATTCAGTCGTCATTTACAAGTAATAACATTTTTCTTACAGGCTAATGAAGTATATTTTATTTCTTTAAAGACATAGTGATCAAAGCACATGCTTAGTACAAAAAGTGAGCAGGTGAATGTGACTGAATTGGATTAAAGAATTTAATCAAACAAGTACAGCTCCATACAGAATGTCAAATACCAATATTTTAGTAAAATAAAGAATATAACTGGGTTTATCATATTGCTATTTTCAATTTTGATTTGTAAATTGGTAATGAAATTTCTGCTTAAAAGTAACCTGCGATTCAGATTTCCTATTTATTAAATATGATTTTAATCATCTCAGATAGCAGAAAGAAGGATACAAAGACATAGCTACTTACCAACATCACATTTCCATCCCTACAACATAGGATTGAAAAGATGATCTCAGTGGGTTAAAGATCCTCTAAGTGCTAACTTATTTTTCTAATTTAACAAACTATTAGAATACTCTGGATGTAGAGAAAAAAAAGTAGAAGTCTGGGAAAACATCCTTGGAAGTGATAACTGAGAAAGGATCCTAAGGGAAGGAGGAAGGCAGTGAAGAGATCTTGCGAATCATTCGCTGTGAAGTCACTATGACTTGCTCTGCTCACTGTTATTTGATATAGTTCTGGAAATACTAGTAATATCAATAAGGTAAGAGAAAGGAATGAAAAGAATAAAGACAGGCAAGAAGATAAAACTATCCCTGTTTGCTGACGACTGTTTACTTGGAAAAGCCCAGGTAATCAGCAAAGATTAACTGAGACAATGAACAGTTTCAGCAAAGTTGAAGGTTATGAAATAAATCCTCAAAAATGAACATTTCTTTGTAATAATAAACACAAGCAGCAATAACAGAAAGGGAAGTACTATTCCAAACAACTACAAAATGCATAAAATATCTGGTGATCAACCTCCCTAAGCACACAAAAGACTTATATAGATTCAACTACAAAGTGCTCCTTAAAGACTAAAGAACAACCTAATTAGCTGGAGGAATATTCAGTGCCTATGGCGAAGCCGTGTCAATATAAAAAATAACAATACTATCAAAATTAATTTATACTTCTGATGCTATAACAACCAAATTACCAAGAGGATACTGTACAGTGCTTGATAAAATAATTACAAAAATTATTCAGAAGAACAAAAGATCTAGAATTTCAAGGGAAATGATGAAAAACAGTAAAGATGAAGAGGGACTTGCACTTCTAGACCTTGGACTATATTATAAAGCAGCAGTGATTAAAAAAAATCTGGTATTTCATGTTGGTTAAAAAATTAGATAGTCTGATAGAACTGATTAGACAAGGAAGTTTCAGAAAGAACAGAACTCAATAACCCAGTGTTACTCAGTTACCTAGGGAAAAACTTTCTCACTTCTTAGAGTGAAGTGAGCAGAAATAGAACAATTTAAACAATGAAAACATTATATATACATGTATATATACATATACATATGTGAAAGACATTAGATTTCTAATTAATACAATGATAAATGAGTTCAAAAGGATGAAAATGAAACATATCACTCACCTCCTGACAGAGAAGGTATGAACTTAAAATACATACACACATACATATACACAGACATATATGATAAGGCTGATGAAGGAATTTGTTTCATCAAACTATGCATCTATGCAGAGGACTTTATTTTATTTTGTAATTTGTTCAGGACAATGAGTAACAAAACAGATTAATTTAAAAATACTTATTAATAAATAAAATTGAAATAAAATGATCAAATTTTTTAAAAAGGACTAAGGCAGAACAAGGAAAACAAAACCAGAAGAACAAGATACATAATTACTTCAATAATGTAAATGAAAGCATTATAAACAGTAGAATTGATTAATTATAATGACCAATCTTGATCCTGTAGAACTTACGATAAAAACTACTGATGATGACTCCAAGCATATGATAACAGGCTTGTCATTTTGCTCAATACTTACAGACAGAAGCCTAGGGCTTTAGAGGAACTCTCTCTATAACTCTGTAAATGTTTTGAGTCTTTCTATGGCTAACACTGCTAGTGACCCTCCAAATTTGGTACTATTCATTGTATGAACCCATAGATTTATTAAAATGCAACTGGGCTTGTCACTCTTTTAGTCTCCTTGATTAATAATTAGGCATAATTAGGACGAATCTGAATTACCATCTCACTATCAGATGCCAGACTGTCTAATTATAATATTGCAGTAGGTTGCTCCTGAGAATAGATTTTTTGATGGAACTAATTAATTTTAAGAACATTTCATTACCTGAAGCACTTTAAAAAAAACATTTGCTCTTTGACTCTCCACCACATTTCTTACTTTTCTCATAGTTGGGCAACTTGAATTGTTGCTTACTTCAATACACAACAAAATATTTCAAGAACATTTAACAACGATAGGTTTCTGCCACCCAAACTATCTTTTTACATACATTATATGAGCTAGGTGTTTAGAGATTATTTCTTTGAAGGAAATTCAAAATTTGTTCTTATATAAATAACATTTTGAAGATTTGTAATTTAACTTATATGTACAGTTAAAATGTTTTTGGAAAATGCTTAATAGTAACATCAGCATTATCCAAAAATTTTTCTCTTTTAAAAATGTAAAGTATTATTATCTTCAACAAATGGACAATACTTCAGATACAAGTTTGTAGATTAAGTCTGAGAGGCTAGAAACCTTGTAGTGTCTATAAATCAATGTAATTTATCTACATCTGTGGGTTATTGTCAGGTTCCTGGGCTCTAGGAGATGTGGATAGGCAAAGATAACACTAGAATGTAAGAACGGCTCCCTGTTTTTACCTGTCTATGAGTCATTTTGTTATGGTTCCAGAAGTCTTGCTCTCCTAATATACTTTGTTTTTGTTCTCTGAGCTCTCCAAGTCCCATCTTAACTGTCTTCCCCACTTCTAGATCTCCCTGACATCAGTATTTGACTCATGTTCTTCAGATATTCCTTTGCTGAACTTTGGTCTAGGATCCTGTCCCATCTCCTGCTGTTTCAAGATAAAAATCTCAAGTATAACATAGTCCTTAGGAAGACTTCTCCCCCACCCCAAAACCCAACAGAATGTGGGTTCGGTAAAATTCTAAGGAAATAAGTAAAACACACGAACTAAATCTAGAGAAATGGCACATTTGTCTTTTTATTCTCAGATAAAAAACAATTACAGTATTGTTCATTTTATGATGATGAAATTAGGAGTTTCTACAGTTTTATAGGTAGAATTTTTAAAACCACTATCGATGTTCCCCAAATTAAAAGACATAACTGCTTTGCTTTTTCATTCTAAATTGGGTATATTTGATCCATTTTATATCTATGATTATCATCACTGTTTTCTCGATGTCACTGAAAAGATGTTTCTTGGAGATGGAAACAAGATGGCAGAGAAAAGGTCCAAACTTCCCTCCAAAGAACTTTAAATCAAGTCTCACAAGGAAGTCTCAAGTGGTGGAACCCAAAAAGGATAGGGTAAAACATTTTTCCAGTCCAAAATAACTTAGGAGTGTAGGAAAGGTCTCTCTCACTCAGGTAAAAGGGGAGGCACAGTCCAGTGCAGTCAATGTCTGGGCAAGCCAATGGAAGGCCCCAAATCCTAGTACAAATCAGCAATCAAGGTGGCCTTGGGGGCCAACTATGAGGCTTTCAGTCCCCAGTACAACAAGTGAGTCACAAGGCCTACAGACCCTAGAATAGCAGTAGTAAAAAAACTTGGGATAGTGCTCCCTCTACCCCAGGAACAGGGGTTAACTTTAAAAGTCACAAAATAGTCTAGAAAATGAGCAAAAAACAAAACAATGATGATGACAACAACAACAACAAACAAACAAACCCTGATCAGAGAAAACTACTATAATGACAGGGACGATCAAAACACAAACTTAGTAGAGGACAGAAATGTCAAAATGTCTACATGTGAAACCTCAAAGAAAAATATGAATTGGTCTCAGGGCCAAAAAGAACTCCTGGGAGAACTCAAAAAGAATTTTAAAAATTAAATAGGAGAGGTAGAAGAAAAATTGGGAAAAGAAATGAGAATTATGCAAGAGAATCATGAAAAAAGAGTCAACAGCCTGGTAAAGGAAGCACAAAAAAAGGAAAGATGTACAAAATTCACCAAAGAAAATAACTCTTTAGAAAGTACAATTGGACAAATGGAAAAGGAAGTACAAATGCTAATTGAAGAAAATAATTCCTTAAAAATTAGAATTGGGTAAGTGGAAGGTAATGACTCCATGAGACATCAAGAATCAATCAAACATAAGAAAAAAGAGTGAAAAAATAGAAGAAAATGTGAAATGTTTTATTGGAAAAACAACTGACCTGGAAAACATATCTAGGAGAGATAATTTAAGAATTACTGGACCTGAAAGCCATGATCAGTAAAAGGAGCCTGGACAATATCTTTCAAGAAATTAGGAAGGAAAATTTCCCTGATATCATATAACCAGAGGGTAAAATAGTAATTGAAAGAATTCATTAATCAGAACCTGAAAGAGATCCCAAAATGAAAACTCCCAGGACTAACATAGCCAAATTCCAGAACTTTCACGTCAAGGAGACATGGGAACATAAATATATACATATATTTATATTGTGAGAGAGAGAGAGAGAGAGAGAGAGAGAGAGAGAGAGACAGAGAGAGAGAGAGAGAGAGAGAGACAGAGAGAAAGAGAAGTATATTAATAAGGGGAAAATAGGATGGAGGGAAAAACAAAATTAGTAATCCTAACTGTGAATGTGAATGGGATGAACTCATCCATAAAATGGAAGTGGATAGAAGAGTGAATTAAAAACCTGAATTCTACAACATATTGTTTACAAGAAACACATTTGAAGCAGAGTGACACATGCAAAGAGTAAGGGTAAAAGACTGGAGCAGAATCTTTTATGCTTCAGCTGAAGTTAAAAAAACAGGGGCAGTAATCATGATCTCAGATGAAGCAAAAGCAAACATAGATCTAATTAAAAGAGATAAAGAGGGAAAACATATCTTGCTATAAGGTACCATGGACAATGAAGTAATATTAATATTAAACATATATGTACTAAATGGTATAGCATCCAAATTTCTAAAGAAGTTAAATGAGTAACAAGAGGAAACAGACAATAAAACTATACTAATCGGGTACCTCAACTTTCCCCTCTCAGAACTAGATAAATCTAACTACAAAAGAAAGAAGTTAAGGAGGAAAACGGAATTTTAGAAAAATTAGATTATGATATATATCTCTGAAGAAAAGTGAATAAAGATAAAAAACATTATACCTTTTCCTCAGTGGTACATGGCATCTATACAAAACTGACTATTTTATTAGAGTATAAAAACTCACAATTAAATGCAGAAAGATTAAATGCATCCTTTTCAGATCATAATGCAATAAAATGACATTTAATAAAGGACCAAGGAAAGATAGATTAAAAATTAATTAAACTAAGTAATCTAATTCTAAAGAACGAGTGGATCAAAGAATAAATCATAGAAACAATGAATCATTTCATTAAAGAGAATGACAATGAGACAAAATGCCAAAATTTATAGGATACAGTCAAAGCAGTATTTGGGGGAAAATTTGTACCTCTAAACACTTACATCAATAAAATAGAGAAAGAGGAGATAAATGCATGCAACAAAGAAATCTAGAAAAGAGAACAAATTAAATATCCCCAATTAAATGCCAAATTGGAAATCCTGAAAATCATATGAGAGATTAATAAAACTGAAATAAAACCATTAAACTAATAAATAAAACTAGGAGCTGGTTTTATGAAAAAAACCCCCAATAAAATATATAAATCATTGGTTAGTTTGATTTTTAAAAAAAGAAAATCAAAGTACCACTTTGAATGGGCAATGAAAATGAAAAGGGCAAATTCACCACTAATGAAGAGGAAATGAAAACAATAATTAGGAGCTATTTTGACCAACTGTATGCCAATAAATCTGACAATCTAAGTGAAATAGATGAATATTTACAAAAATATAAATTGCTCATGTTAACAGAAAAGAAAATAGAATATTTAACCCCATTTTTAGTTGTTTTTTTTTTTAAAGGAAAATGTTTCACTATCAAGGGTCTATTTTTCCTACTCAGTTTCTCATAAAAATTATAGCACATGTAATAAAAGTTCCCTTTGATGTTAAAAAAGGAATCTATTGAGACTATCAATGAATTTAATCCAATTATTTACGCAACAATTTACATTGTCTACTGGCTTATCCAGTCCAATAAAATATGTAAAACAATAGTTCTAAGAAACAAGATGAGAAAGATGGTATTTTACAAGACAAAGGAGGAAAGAATCTCCATTGAACTTGGAGACCTGGGTTTGATTCTCAGCTTAGCCACTTACTAGTTGTATGATGTGGGCAAGTCTATGAAACCTTTATTCTATGAAACCTAATTTACTCATTTATGAACTGAGATTAGAGTAGATGATCTTTAAGGCCCTTTCCAGTTTTACTATTCTATGATTGTAGTATTACCTTTTCTTAGACAGACGCAGCCAGAAATGCCCTTGATGGAACCAAGCTAGAAGATGAGAGCCCTCTGGTGGAAAAAACCCAGAAACTCACTCTCTACTACGGGGTAGCCAGCTAGCTAGAAGTTGAAGAGACACTAAACAGTACCAAATGGTCACTTTTATCAAATGTTGGTTCACAATGATAGGTTTTGGGAAAATCAAACTGTCTTTTTACGCTATTGATTGTAATTCAAAGCAAGACTTTGCATGACCTTTCACATTAGTTTCTTAGGTTGTAGCTTTTTAGCCATGGGTAGGTAGTGTGGTGGCTAGAGTTTTACACTAGGAATTAGAAAGGCCTGAGTTTGAATCCTGACTTAGAGGCATTTACTATGTGGTCCTTAATCTTCCTGAGTCTCAGTTTCCTCACCTATAAAATGGGGATAATACGTATACCTATCTCACAAGGTTATATTGTAAGGACTAAATGAAATGAGATTACATATATAAATTTGTAAATCTTAAAGCACTATATAAATTTTAACTATGCATAGAAATGGATAAATTATATGTTTCTGATATCTTACATTCACTCTGTCCTTAATCAAATCCTAGTTGAGATTGTTTCTTAAAAACTACGTTCTATGAAATGTTTTAAAGTAATCTCCCATTTCTACCAGTTGACAGACACACTGTGACTTAAATGAATGAAGAAAAATTCCTAAATGAGACTGCACACAGAATCTTGGCAATGTGATAGAAGCTAGAGGACTCCAGACTTATAACACTCACTGTTCTCCATTCTGACATCTGTTTAAGGGGGAAAAGTTTTAAGAGTTTGAGATATTAAAGTTTTGTGTTACTGAAGTCTGCCATAACTGTTAACTTTGTAGGGCTAGCTTGGTTTTGCTTTTTTAAGAGTATCACAAACATAAGAATAAGCATAAAACCTTACAAATGATGCTATGTGTGCCTAGCCATCACTGATTACATGCTGATGAAAGCCTACTAATTCTAGGAATACTCTTGAGATTTCATTTTTTTTTAAGTACTTATAACCTATTAATCAAACTGGATGCCAAGCAATGTTTTACAACAGAACTTCAAGCTACCACAAGACATAGATTAGAATAGGGGAAAAAAAAAGCTGAAATGTGTTAATATCATTTGAAACTTCTCTGCATACCTATCAGTCAAGATGGTCATAGTTCAAGAGTCATATATTATAAGGTAAATTGGATCTAGGCTAATTAAAATATTCTGTTCTTGCCACAAATGTACAAACTATTTAAATATGTGATTTTAATGTTTATTTCCACTTTTAAAATGATCTGATTTTAACATATTTTCAGAATAAATTAACACTTGCCTAGTTATTGAGATGCTCATTTATGAAACTTGATGTTGAACAATAATACTAATATTTCTCTTATATATGCTTTTCTCCAATTGTGCCGTATGTTGTTATAAACTGATATGCTTTTCACCAATTGTGCTGTATATTATAATAAACTGACCTATGGTCATATGTGAATTGATGAAAATAATAACCTGCTGTAATGGTTTAACATAATTACATGGATGTGTTGATAAATTCGAAATTAATAAGAAGCATTTCTAAAACCTCAAAATACAGCAGAAATTATATAGTATAGTATAGTACAGTACAGTATAGTATAGTATAGCAGAGTTAAGTATAATTACTACAAATCTCAGAGGACCTGACTTATTCTGTTGAATCAAAGCCACTCTGGTCTCAAATAATTAAACTATTTCCACAATGACAAGTATTCATTTAGGTTTATATCAGTATTATAAAGTCACTTAACACCAATAGATAATGTAAGGGATTTTCAGCACAGATATCCAAGGACTTTTGTTTACTTGGTACTATAACCGGAATCTAAGGACTATGAGTTGAACTATCGTCTACAGTCTTTTTTCACCTTAGTAGAGGGTGTTTTTTTCTTCTAAATTCTAAAAGTCAGACATTTGTCATTAGATTCCTTCACAGGATTTCAGTTTCTTATATGCAAAATTTAAAAGGCTGGTCATAGTACAACAAATAAAACTAATTATAAGATTAAAAAAAATTTTTAAGGTGAAAATTTGGTATTTGTACAAGCATCTTCATAAAAGAAAGCTATTGATGGAAGCACATGAATATTTGACATGGCAATAAGAAGTTTTCTTTAAGATAGTTAGATCTCCAAGATGATACTTTAGTATTTTTCTAAGATCAACAAATATGCAAAATAATTTGTATTAAAAGGTTTTTATCTTTTCAGATTTCATATTTATTCTCATTTTTAGCTTCTAACTTCCATGTGGGGTAACTAAGGACGATATCAGTAGATTCATTTTATAGAAGAGGCAAGTAAGATGCAGATAAGTTGAGTGACTTATCCAAAACCAAAACACAAAAAAGGGGCAGATGAGATGGGCAATTGCCTAGGGGAGCACCATGTGGTTGGGAGAGTAGAATGAGGGAAATTTTTGTAAGTGCATATATTTTTCATAATGCCAGAAAATTCTCTTCTCAACAGAATGTACTTATATTATGATATTAACAAGAACAAGTAATAGTGGAAACTTGAAAGGAGAAAAAAAATTCAAACACAGGCTACAGTTACGTTCAAATCTTGCTCAAGTCATACATTTTGTCCTGGTCCTGCTTTGAAGCCACATGGCTGTTTAATAGTACTGCCAGCACTAAAAGTCATGTTCTTTTTTCACTAGATCACACTATTTCATTATTAGTAAAAGAAATAAGCATCCAAGAGAAATGAAACTTCAACTAATTTCAGATCATGTTATGGAATTGTATCTGCGGAAGAGGGAGACTGATGATAAAGGTAGCCATTGGAGTATTGTTTCACAAATGAACAAATTCATAGGTAATAGTGTACTAAAAGCAGGGGGGAGTCTTTCTGACCTTTCTATAAACAGTATGGTATGGCAGAAACAACACAGAACTTGGGAGTTAAATGACCTAGGTTTGATGCTAAGCTCTACCCCTGGCTTACTAGGTAACAAAGACAATTTATCTCACCTCTCCGAGCCTCAGTTCCCTCATATGTAAAAGAGGAATAACACTACTCTCTTTTGTTTTCCTGGCATTTTTAAAAAGCATTTTACAAGGTCCTATATAAATGAAAGCTATTTTTTATATTTTACCAATGCTAGAAGTTGTTTCATAATCCAGTTTGTCTACCACATCTAGCTCCATGGAGCCAGCTTGATTAGGAGCTTTGTTCTGAGTGGAATGGAAAGCCGTGGTTACCAAGCTAGTCACACCTATGCCACTTTCAACCCAGTTCTGAGGGCAGCTAAGTTCTGATGTGTAGAGGAAGGTTACATGTGAAGGGGATCTGAGAGTACTTTGAAGAGGGGAAGGGAAGGAAGTGAGTATTTTTTAAACGCCTACTATGTGTCAGGCATTGTACTAAACACCTCATTTGATCCTCACAACCCTGCAAAATGGATGCTATTATTATTTCCATTTTGCATTTGAGGAAACAGAGGCAGACAGAGATTGCCTGACTTGCTCAGGATCACACAGCTAGTAGTATGTGAAACTCAATTTGAACTCAAGTTTTTCTTGGGTTTAGGCCCAGTGCTCTATGCTCTGTGCCACATATGCCACAGAAATGCCTTTGATTTGGCATTTAAGTCAATTGGTTATTCACAACAAGCAGTTCTTAAGCCCCTACTATGAATCAGAAACTATGGTAGGTGCTGGTAATACAAAGAAAAAAAAGTCCCTATTCTTGAAGAGCATAAATTCTACTGGGAAGAGACAATACATGTGCATAATATACACAAAATGAATACAAAGTAGTTTTGGGAGAATAATCAGCAAACATCTATTAAGTACCTACCATGTTCCAGGCACTGCTAAGTACTGGAGATACAGGAAGAGGCAAAAAAGAGTTCCTCCCTTCAAAGGGGTTTAGACAAGCTAATGCGGGCAAAGAGCGTGCAAATAAAGATAGATAAAAACAAGTCATACACAGGATAAATAGGAAGTAATTAACAAAACGAAGGCACTAAAATTAAGAGGGTTTGGACAAGATTTCTAGGAGAAGGAATTCCAGTTGGGATTTAAAGGAAGCTACTGAGGTCAACAGGTGAAGCAAAGGATGTAGACTCTCCAGGCATGGAGGACAGCTGGATGAAATGGACAGTCAAGAGATAGAGCGTCTTGTCAGTGGAATGGCCAGGGGATCAGAAGGGAAAGCACAGGAACAAGCATTTAAGTATTCATGTGCCAGGCACTGTATAAAATGCTTTACAAATATTATCTCACTTAATCTCATTTAATTTTCACCACAACCCTGTGAGGAAGGTGCCATTATTAGCTTCATTTTACAGTTGAGGAAACTGAGGAAGATAGAGGTTAGAGATTAAGTGACTTCCCCAAGGTCACACAGCTAACAAGTACCTGAGGTCAAATTTGAATTCAGGTTTTCCTGCTCAAGAAGCTTCAGTGATTCCCTATTGAATTTAGGATAAAATATAAACTCTGGAATTGAAAGCCCTCCACATTCTGGTTCCAGTTTTCTTTCATTAATTTATGACATGCAGTAATGTTCATGTAGACCTAGCATCAAAAAGAAGGAAGGATTCATACATTTGTGCATCTAATCGTCCTTGGAGGGACTTTCTCATGCTGGACGAACATTTTTTGATCACTCTGGAATCTAACATATAATGCATGTCCATCTCCACATGTTACTACTAGAAAACAGACACCTTTATCAGTAGAAGATTTTTTCTTCCTGCAAAACCACAAAAAGTGTGCACAACCTTTGCAAAGAAGGCATACTTCCTCATTTCCTGATCTTCAGTTCCCCTTTCTTGAGCCGGAGACAACCAAGATTAGGATACCTTCCTTTGATGGTGGAACGAGACACAGAAGGGCCTTTAGTCATGTGAAAAGCCCTTACTCTATTAATTAATTAATACCCTCCATTCAATTCCCACACTCCATGTTCCAGACAAACTGGCCTTTTCTGCTGTTCTCTCTACATAACATTTCGGCTCCTACCCCTCTATCTTTGTACAGGCTGTCCCCCATGCCTCCTCATCCACCTGCTGAAATCTCTGGTTTATTTCAAGGCAAAATTTATGTAACAATTTCTACATGAGACCTTTTCTGATTCCTTCATTTCTGGTCCTCTTTTGTATTAACTAATTTGCATAAGACATGGTTTCCCCTGGGAAGACGGAAGGTCTTGAGGGTAGGGAATGTTTCTTATATGCAAATAATTGACAACTAAAAATCTAATATTAGATAAGGGACAATCCACAGCATCCAATACCATCCAAACAGTCCTTCCATTGTATACTGATGAAGGGGGGTGCCCTCGGTGCTACAGATCTGTTTAATGTGAAGTTAACAATGGTCAAGGTGGTCCTTCCTGACATTTTTTGCACTGGATCACTGAATTTGATAATTCTGTAACTGACAGGCAGGTATTTAGCCTCATAAAAACAGGTAAGCTGCTTTCCATGCAGTTGAAGTTACTGTCATGAATGGAAAGGATGAAAAAATGTCATTTTCCTAAATGAGTAAGCTTACCACGGACTGAAATTGAGCTAAATCTTTAATCTGGAGCTGATAAATATGACTCAGTTCACTTTTCCTCAAATAACAGGTGAACAAAAAATAAATGGCAAGGAGGAACATGAAGAAAATAGGTTGAGTAGCACAGGTAAGAACATTCATTTTAACAAAGGCAGGAAGGATGGACTCACAAAGAAGGAAGTTGAAGATGAGTTGCAGAAAATTACTTGTGTAAAAATCTACTTAAAATTACTAGAAAAATTAAAAAAGACTATAAGGTGAATAACATATATCGAATCCCAGCAGCTGCCTGGGATAACACATGGAAGCTTACTGGAAGTTCGGTACTAGGAGTGTATACACAGGAAGCTCTGCCAGCTGATACAGGGAGCTTGGTAATCCTGCTTTTGAAAGTGCCTGTAATGAGGGAAATCCTGCCCCTGATTCAAAGCAAGCAGGTGATGTTTCCTCTTCCCTTATTGCATAGTGATGAAAAGCCATGAGTACTGATTGGCTACTGAACTTGAATATAAGAGTACAAATAAAGGCTCCAAAAGAGAAACTCCATCTCTGTCTCCCTGGCCCCTATGGAATGAAAAATGAAGAAATGCAGAAATGCCTTTGAGAGATACAGCTCCTCCCCAACCTGGTTGCCCTGTGGCTTAAAACACGTGGTATTTTTTGTTTTCCTGTCTCTATTTTGTTTTTTTTTTCTGATTCCAGGTGAATAAACATCAGTGAAGGAACAATCCTGTAAGCTCTGAAAGGTCAGAACAGCCAAAAGTCCAGTGAGAAGAGTCTATAGTAGTGTATGCTGTAGCAGTACAAACTAGTGTAGTGAATCAACATAGCCCTGAGAGTAAGCTGACGGTTGAGAAATCAAGTCCTCTAAGCAAAAGGGAATGACGTGTTCCTCAGTTATATCTCACTTAGCAGGGCATTGCTCTGGAATTCAAAAGCTTTTGCATGACCAAATTTAAGGTACTAAATGTACAAAACAGGTATCAGAAATCGGAAAGATACTTATTTTCTCTTCCACAAAGGAAGTTCTTAAGATACTAAAAACTTACAAGCACACATTAACAAAGACTTAAAATATCCCCATTACCATAATCTCTCTAAAAGGTAAAGGCATTTTGCAGAACTGCTGAACAGATATTTCATTTTTCACTTCAGACATGTACAACAACGCAAACTTTAGTCAGATTTGGTAGTTAGCCAGGCATAGGTCTTTAGACCTTATAGCTTTAGGACAAACCTATGTGGAGTCCATCTCTCTCTCTCTCTGTTTTTATTTTATTTTTGCTTTTTTGTAGGGCAGTTGGGGTTAAGTGACTTGCCCAAAGTCACATGGCTAGTAAGCGTATCAAGTGTCTGAGGCTGGATTTGAACTCAGGTCCTCCTGACTCCAGGGCTGGTGTTCTACTCACTGCACCACCTAGCCGCCCCAGTCTATCTCTTTCTTGAAAAAGCAGTGTAGTTGCAGGAAGCACCTCCCAATGGGGTTGTTGGGATTGACTCACAAACTCAGAATTCTTAAACTTATGAAGTAGGTGTTAAGTCCAATACAGGTAGGTGGAAATGTTCATTTTTCAGGATTGCTGGTTGCTGCTCACAAAGGTGTACTCAGTAAGAAACATGAAGGCAGTCACAACTGCTACTGAGGGGAAGAGGAAAGGAGAGAGGAGAGAAAAATCCTTTCTATCTTCCTTACTAGAAGTCCAAGGGAGAGTTAATAATTCCAAATAGTTGTGCACAAAATCAGCGGAGACTCATTTAGAGCTATCCCTATAATCTATTGAGATGGGACATTTCTCCTGATTCTGAGGTCCGTTATCTTTGGACTCCAGTCACTGGGACCATGGACCCAAATAGAAGTTGCCAGGTTACATATGCCTTTTT
>CM053595.1:175291041-175312020 GCA_028646575.1 Pseudocheirus occidentalis
AATTGATTAGTTTATTTACTTTTAGTTTACAAGATTCAGTTCCACAATCCCTTGAGTTTCAAATTTTCTCCCCTCCCTCGTTCCCCCCCCCCATCATGGCAGAAAATCAAGTATAGGATCTGCAAATACTTTCACTTTGGATGTTAGTCTGGTTGTATAGAAGGGTTGTAACCAATGGAGTGAACAATGGGAAAAAAGAAAGAAACCCAAACATGAAAAAGAACAATAGCATGTAGGTTGCTTCAGTCGCCATTTAAACTCTGTTCTTTCTAGATCTTTCTCTGAATGTAGGTATCTCCTTCCATCCTGGGACTTGAAGAGTTGTCTTACAACTGTGCGTTGCTGAGAAGATTCTAGTTTATCAAAATTGGTCGTCACACATATGATGTGTCTCTGATTGTGTACAAACTTTTCCTGGTTCTGCTCTTCTTGCTCAGCATCAGTTTATATAAGTCTACAGGTTATTATGAAGTCTGTTTGCTCCCCATTTATTACAGCACAGTAGTATTCCATTACATTCATATATCACATCTTGTTTAGCCATTCCTCAGTTGATGAGCATCTCCTTAATTTCCAGTTTTTTGCCACCACAAAGAGAGTTGCAATAAATATTTTTGTACATATGGGTCTTCCTCCCACTTGTATAATCTCTTTGGGATACAACCCAGAAGTGGTATTACTGGATCCAAAGGGTATGCAGTTACTTACAGCCCTTTGGGCATAGTTCCAGATTGCTCTCCAGAATGGTTGTATTAGTTCACAGCTCCACCAACAATGCATCAGTGTTTCAATTTTTCCATATCCTCTCCAGCATTTGTCATTTTCCTGTTTTGACATCTTAGCCAATCTGACTGGTGAGATTACACATGCCTTTTAGCAAGATGTTAGAGGGCATGCTCGCCTCCACATGAAGTATACCAGTCCACACTTGCTACATGTGATTTAGACTTGCCTTACATGTTGATGACTCAGCACCTCTCCTGAAACATTCCTTGAAGGTCATCATGTGTATAAGGAATTTTCTTTTTCAAATCTATAGCATTAGAGTAAACTATCTTTCTTAGTCCTCAGTTCCTCTTATTTTGACTTTTATTCTGTTTTTTTGTCTATATGCTGCTTGACTTTTTATGTTCTTGCTCTCATTCTTTTTCTTTTTTCTTTTTTTTGCTTTTTGGGGTTAAGTGACTTGCCCAAGGTCACATGGCTAGTTTTTTGTGCTAAGTGTCTGAGGCCATCTTGCTCTCATTCTTAAAGCAGTAAGCAGTCACAGGCAAAGGAATGGCCATTTCATGGCTCAACTCTGCAACTAAAGGTAAAAACAGATAGATAGATAGATAGACAGACAGACAGATAGATAGACAGAAAGACTAGCAGTAAGAAATCTCAAGGAAGCTCTATATCTTTTATAATTGCAAATACATAACACTGTAATACTAATACCTCCTTTAATACCTATACTAAATATCCCTTAAAAATGTACCAAATGAAAAGATAATTACAGACAACTATAGGAGGAGTATAGCTGAACAAAGCAACTATTTTGGGAATATACTTCATTTTCCAAAAGTTTCTGATCTTTCCCTAGAAAAATGTTTTTAAAAATATTTTTAGAAGAGTATCTTGTAAAAAACTGCTAATGTGTATAGCTCCTATTAAATATATACTTTCTAAATGTTAATTCCAATCTTAACTATACTCATCAAACCACACTTGAATCCCAAAGTTCTCTTTGTAAAATAAATTGTCATGATATCATTTGGAAGAAGATTCCATGATGCCCAGGGTGCATTGAAATTCATGCTAGTTTCTGTCCTATTTAAAATCCAGAGGACAACTAGTACAAGGGAGAAAACTTCATAATGTGTGAGAAAAATACTTTTAATCAAAAAGCTTTTTGAAGTTCTTGATGTGTCAAGCTATTTAATGATCAGTCTCAATTTTAATACATCCTAGACTAGTTATATAAGAATTCTTCAATTTTAATTAATTGTATGTGGTTATTTAAATTTTGAGATGGAAAATTTTGGTAAAGAATGATTCAGCTTGAGTTTCTTGCTTTACCTTGTATTTTACATGGAATACTGGGAGAAACCTTATTATTTCAATTCTGAACCAAAGCAGCTAGTTGTTGAAGATTTCTCCGATACACACATAACACAACTGTTATGCTTTGGGGCATTTTTTTTCCTCCTTTCTTGTTGACTTATTTCCATATCCAAGAAGCCCTGGGGTTCATGGATTTATAAATGAATTCATGTCACATTATAAAATGCAGAATGAAATATGTACGTAAATATGCCTTGGAAAAGTAAAAATTATATGTGATACAGGAGATATATGGATAAAGGAAGAGAAAAGAAAATACAGAATAGGTCTCTAAATCCCAATCCATAATCCTCATTTGTAAACCTGATGTTAAACTGGCTTGTGTTCATTTTTTTAAAAGGAACCAAATGACTCCACTTCTGATGTTTGCTGTCTGTGTGACTCTGAACAAGTCACCTGACCATACTAGGTTTCAAATCCCTCATCTGTAAACTGAGGGGGACTGACTCAGAAGGCTGGGCCCTTCAATTGTACATCTACAACATCAGTCATACATCATCATACTGCATGGATGGTACAGATGAGTACAAGAACGAAACTTTCAAAATGTAAAAGTTAAGAATTATTCTAATCCCAGCCTCTCACCAGTCATGAAACTCCTCAGTACTTAGAGACAGTGTAAATTAGTGATTCATGGATAGCCATTTATTCAATTAGTACTTATTACATTCCTACCATGTGTAACAGTCTATTAAGGAACAGAAAAAAATTACAATGATATGTAAGGAATGGAACTGAAAAAAAATACTTTGGCAATAATTTTAAATTGAAAGTATGTCAAAAGCTTTTTTCTACCAGTAAGTCCTCTCTAATACAGTCCCTCAAAACTTTTAGGGTAAGAGAACATAACTTATTCCAACTGTAGACTTTGAATAAAACCAAAGAAAGATGGAACACCAAGTACAAAACAAAATACATTAATGTTTTTATTCCACTTATTAATTTCCTTTAAATTCTTGTTTTCCTTAGGTCTTTGGCAAGGTCTCTTCATTTCTAAAACATGGTCAGTCCCTAGGGCAAACTCCTTAATCTCTCCTGATATGTATTTATCCAGATCATGTTTTCTAATTCTAGGTGTTCCACAGGCTTCCATCCTGGGCCCTCTTTTGTGCCTCTTACTTCTTCACTTGATGATTGCATCAAATCCCATATATTTAATTGCTATCTCTATAATAAAGATCTAAAATCTACCTATCCTGCCCCAACCTGTCTCCTGATCTCTAATCTTATATTTACAACTGCCCTGTAGACATCTTGAACTGGATATCCAGTAGACAAATGCCTCAAATGAAATTCATTATCTTTTCCCAAAATCTTTCCTATGACTTTCCGCCTATCTTCCCTATTAATGCAGAGGGCATCATCACCCCAATCTGTCAGACTAGAAACCTAGGAGATATCCTTGACTTTCCTCTTTCTTTCAATCCCATATTCAATCTGTTGCCAAGGCCTATCAGTTTCACGTCTGCAACATTGTTTACATAGTCTCTTCTCTCCTCTGACACCATCACCACTGTAGTGTGGCTCCTCATCATCTCACACATGGATTATTGCAATAATCTGCTGGCAGGTCTGTCCACCTCAACTCTTTCCACTAAAATCCATTCTCCATATAGCCCCTAAAGCAATTTCCCTAAAGCACAGGCCCAATCACATTATGCCCCTACCCCCACCCTCCCGGCCCCACTCAATAAACTCCGGCGGTTCCCTATCACCTCTAGGAACAAATAAAATGCCCTGTTTGGCATTCAAAGACCTTCATAACCTAACCCCCTCCTACCTTTTCAGTGTTCTTAAATCTTACTCTTCACCATATACTCTTTGATCCAATGCCACTCATCTCCTTGCCGTTTTATGACTAAGACATGCCATCTCTCGGCTCTAGGCATCTGCTCTGCTGTCCCCCACTCCTGGAATGCTCTCCCTCCTCAACTCTGCTGGCTTCCCTGGCTTCCTTTAAGTCTCAACTAACATTGTATCTTCTGAAGGAAACCTTTTCCAAATTCTCCTAATTCTAGTGCTTTTCCTCTGTCAATTATTTCCCATTTATCCTGTCTGTGTGTGTGTATGTAGTTTGTATATATTTGTTTGCTTGTGGTCTCCTCCATTAGATTGTGAGTTCCTTGAGGGCAGGGGTTATCTTTTGCCTCTTTATGCACCCTCATCGTTTGGCACAGTTCCAGGCACATAGTAGGTGCTTAAAAAATATTACAAATAATTTTTATATAAATATCCTATCCTGTCTTTTATATTTTGCCTAATCACTTGTTCACTATCAATACAAATGCACCTTGTTAAGATCTGTAAAATAATGTCATATACTCATTTCACAACTTAAGCTGATGCCCAAGGGAAAAGAAAATTAAAAGATAAAAACATTGCCCTCTATAATTTTTTTTTACTTCTTACCCTTAACAATATTTGGGGGAAATATATACAAAGGAACTATATATGACAAAGTGTTAGTTCCTGCTTGAGTAATTAGTAACTCATTAAATCATAATCCTACTGAGAACTTTTCTTTGAAATTTGCACACAACTGCTTCAAGTGTCATCAGAATCAATGGGAAAAAAGTTGTTTGTTGGATTGAACTTCTTTCACTATTCAATTAGTTATGTTGGTAAACTGAATTAGTCTCATCTTTTTAGGAAACAGAAGAATTGAGCATGTAACAAAAAACATAGAAAAGTAACAAATAAAAAAACCCCAACTAAATATGAAAATAAAAATCTTTAAAATCAATGACAGGATTAACAAAATTTAAACTGAATTCATTAAAAAATACAATAAGCTATTGATTTCTCTCATTTTGAAAAAAGAGAAAAACCAAATTGCTCATATCAAAAATGAAAAATAATTCACACAAATTAAGATGAAATAAAGGAATTATTAGAAATTATTTTGCCTGTTGACATGCTTACAAAACTGGTAACTAAATGAAATGAGGAGAAAAGGTCAGATTAAAAGAATAAGAAACTGAAAATTCAAATGACCTATTCTCATAAAAGGAAACTGAACAAATCACATATGAACTTTTGAAGGCTGAGGGAATGAAGTGCCAGATAAATTTACAAGTAAATTCTACCAAATTTTCAAAGAACAATTAAGCTAACATTATATAAGCTGTTTCTAAAAATAAGCAAATTCCAAATTCTTTCCATGATATTAATATGATTTTGGTGCCTAATAAGGGAGACATAAAATGAAGAAAGATAACAAAAAAACCACATACAAAGAAGCTATAGCAACATACTAAAAAAATGATAAATATTACCAGGTTGGATTTATAACAAGAATGCATAATTGTTCAGTATTAGTGAAACCATAAATAGCATAAGCTATGCCAAAACCAGAAACAATAAAAGTCATATATTCATATCAATAATGCTGAAAAAGTTTCTTAAAATCGAAGAGCTATTTATATTTAAAAAATTTAAAAGTATAGGAATAAATAGATCTTTTCTTAATATAGCATATACTAGCTCTCTGAAAATAAGAGCCACTATCATATGTAATGCAGAAATGCAAGAAGGCCTTTCTAGAAGGATCAGGGGTAAAGAAAGGATTTCCATTGTCACCACTATTATGTTATGTAGTTTTAGAAAAGCTAATTATAGTAATAAGATGAAAAAAGAAATAGAAGGAATAAGCATAAGCAAAGAGTAAACAAAATTATCACTTCTTTTGGAAATGATATCTAGATGATATATGACAGCTAGAGATCTGAATAAGACATCTATAACTTCCCCAAAGGAGTAAAGAGCTGCTAGAGCTAACAGAGCTGAGAATCAAAATAAAAGTTAAAGGTCAGAAGTGAAAGTAAGAGTAAAATGCTAATAGAAGTAGTAGCAAGACCAACCTGACATCAAGGTGGTAAGGATTCCTTACACTGCAGTAATTTAATTACAACTTTTTTTTTTCCTCTCCAGAGACTAGCTTGGCTCTTTCTTTCCAAATGCTAGCCTGTATTTCTTTTAAACAGAGTTAATCTCCATTCTGACTCATTGAAGAAAAGAAATACTTTCCTAAGTTCTTTGCTATTGTCTTATCCTTGAAACAAGCACAAAAACTTTCATAGTTTTTAGTGTTTTTACTGCTAGGAACTACAGATAAACTGACTGGAGTAAAAATAACCTTGCATAGAGAAAGTTATGAAGTTTTTAAAACTTTTTAAAAAGTCCCACAATACGCTATTTTCAGTATTCAAAGGAATAAAAATGAAGCAAGACCGTTCCCTTTGAGATCCCTCTCAGTCTTCCATTAATGCACCCTTTTGGATACCATAAAACACTATATAATTATGAGCCATTTTTATTAATCGAAATGGGGGGGGGAGGGAAAATGGAGAGAAAAAACAGAATGAATATCCAGGAACCCTGCCACTGTCATGACCAGGGCTAATCAATCTGTCCTCTCAACCCCACTAGACCATTTTATTTATGTGACTAGTGTATGGGTTCCCTCTTCTCTTTTGCACAGAAATTCTTTAGTGTAAGGAACAAGAGAGCAATGTGTTAAAAGGAGAAAATGACTCTCTACTCATCAACTCCCAGCATCAGAACCCAGTCTATATGAGCCCAGAATTGGGGTCAGGGGAGGGAGAAAAGGGGAGTAGTCTATGAATTCATGGTATCATGGATGGTCATTTATGATGGAAGGGGTTAATTGCCAAAAACATAAAATTTCTGATCCCTTTTTTGGAATCCATATATATTTGGAGACTCATCCATGTTTCATTTCATTTCATTTCATTTTTTGGGAACATCTAGATCATACAGCATCTTGGCATGTGTTTGGATAGTTTGTCTAGGGTCCTTATGGACTTCAATTCCAATGTATGGGGGGTTGTCTTAAGACCTGGTCAGGGTACTCTCTCACTTTTCAGAGAAATCAACATTGGTTAACTTCTGCTTGGGGGTGAGAGGTTGATTTCTCCTGGAATTCAAATTCTTGCTGAGAGTACCTCATAAATTTTGGGAGTTCATCTGGAACTAGAATTCTTTTCTAAGGAGGGGGGTTTTTTCTTTTGTCTAATTTGGTTATTATTAATTGTTCATTTGACTTTTATTAATTTTTTTTCTATTTCCTAATTATTTTTAGGGTTGGGAAAGGCCAGCACCAATGTGGGTATAAGAGGACAGACACTGTTATAAAAGTTTCAGACTGAGCTAACAGATCAGCTCAAGCTTTTCTGTATTTTTTCTTTGCCTTTTGCATTGAGTCTTAAAAAAAAAATTCAACAAAAAACTGCAAGAGTTAGTGAAGAAAGATTTTTTTTTAAATCACTTTCCATTTCTCCAAGAACTAGAAGTGGTTGTCTTGGGCAAAGAACATGGGAGCTGCATATAGATTTGCTAAGCCTGAGAGAAGAGATCCTGATGAGAGGTTTTCCCAGATCAAGAGCTGGTACAGCCGGCCAGAGTATTAGGGCACATCTGCAGAAGCACATAGTAGAAATGGACATATGTATGCCAACTTAGCCTGAGATGGGAGTCACAGACTTTATGATCTGTCTTATGGATAACTCCAAGCAAAAGAATTCCCAAATTTTAAAGTACTGGCAACCAGCCTTCTATAAGGAGAGAATTCCTCAACAATATGCTTCCTGAAAAAGGAAGAGAATTGCAAACAAGGTCCCTGTAGCAGTAGCTGAATATCTAAAGCCACATCTTGGGGATAGGGGTGTACCAGTGCTTAGCACATTGTTTGGCACATAGATAGCCCTTAATAAATATTTATTGACTGGCTGACAGGCAGTGGCAAGAGAGCTGGACACGGCACACTGTCAAAGTTTTTAATTCAGATCTTCCTAACCCCAAGTCCAGAGTTCTATTCATTGAGGCACTTAGCTGAGAATGGTGCAGATGGTAGGTCTCTAATTATATTGTGGACTCAAGTAAGATTCATTTCTTAGCTCAAAGGAAAATTCAAACTGTCTCATCTAAAATACCTTTCCATTTTACACAGGAAGAATATTCTGAATAATTCCCTAACAGAATCATATTAGTACAATCTAGACTGGTGTTGTTGATATGACAATTTATTTTTTCCCTTCAATTCAACAAGCATTTATATTAAGGGGCTGACCAACTGCATAGAAAATAGGCAAAACTAGCCTGGAAGATGGGTATAGATTGGGCTACAAAATTTTCAAGTAACATCAAGGGCCAGGAACAAGGGTAAGAGATCAGAGGAAACTCCAACTTTTAAGCATATGTGCTGCAGTCAGAGGAAGAACAAATCTATAATTTTATGGTTTCCTTTTATTAAATATTCTTTAAAAATAAAATAGATAAGACAATAAATCTAATGAAATTTATTATGAAAGGAATATTTAACTGAATTAATTTCAAAATATCACCTTTAACATATAATATTCACAAATATATGTAAACAAAACCATTATTAAACTGTGTATATTCTTACTGATATGAGATAAATTATAATGTATTTTTCATGAATTTGGAAAAATAAGTAAAACCATACATATATTTATATACATACTTTAAAATATTATAGTTACATGCTGAAATCATGAGGCTATTTCTTTGTAATTTTCACAATCAGTATTATCCTCATAAAGATAATGATACTGTATCAGCATTAATAAAGCATTAACTTTTTTCTTCTAAGTAGGCTAGATTTACCTATTCTAAGTACATCCTCTTGAAAATTGGCCAAAAGTTATAATTTGGGTATAAAGGAAGGCTTAACTTTTAATATTCTGTAAAACAAAAATAATTAGCCTTTAAAAATACATATGTTCTCAATTACCAATTCTTAAAATTCTTTACCTTCTGTGTCGTCAGTGCTACCAGATTTTTCTGATTGTTTGCTTTCAGTGAATTCTGGAGAACATGGAGCATATCCATCAGGAGGTAGGCTTACTGTGTACATTTTTTTCCTGGGTTGGATCTTATTTTCATCATCTAGAAAAGAGAAAGATAATTATCTTCATTTTGTGTTATATATTTAATTGGTTGCTTATTTCATCTGACAATTATTATACGTGCATTTCGACTCCTCTGTGCTGGTGAAACTACATTGATTAGTGATAAGGACATGATCTTAGAGAGATGGACTGAACACTTCCATAATATTCTCAACAGACCATAATCAATCAATGCTGAAGCCACTGATCATTTACCTCAGGTTGAAATCAATTCTCCCTAGCTGAAGTTACAACTGAAGAAGAGGTTTTGAATGCCATGAGCCTCCTTTTGTGTGGCAAAGCACCTGGTGCTGATTCTTTTCTAGCTGATATTGACAAAGCAGGGGTCCATTGCTCATACAAAAGCTAAATAAAAATTTCCAGGTCATATTGCAAGAGAATGTTATTGTCAAGAAGCTGAAGTTCACCTTTTCTAGCCCCCTTCCTCATACCAATAAGTGAGCAATGTGATCTTTAAAAGACTGCTCAAACACTGAGGGGGCTACTAATCCCCCAGCTGCTTCCAATGAGAAGATGGCTCTATTGGGAGGGACCACATGTGTGCAGGGTTGTGACTACAGCTCCCAGTAAAGGAAATAGATTGCCCTGTGACAATCATGGGGGGGGGGGTGGGGGGGGTGCGGCGCAGAAGGAGAGGAGGTGTCTCTCATAGTTATTGCTGGCAAGATTCTTGCCAGAGCCCTCTTATTCAGTCACATAAAACTCAAGTAACTCAACTATTATCATCCTGTCAATTCTACCTTCACAACATCTCTCCTATACAAGCCCTTCCCTCCACTCACATAGCCACCACCCTGGTAATGATGCAGGCCCTCAATGATTTACAGCTAGACTACTTCAGTAGTCTGCAAATTGGTCTCCCTGACTTATATCTCTCTTTACTTCAATCCATCTTCTACTTAACCTAACAAAAAAGTTTTCCTAAAGCACAGGTCCAACCACGTCATATCATTCCTCCCAACACTCATTTCTACCACAAACTCTAATGGTTTCCTATTATATCCTGAATCAAATAGAAAATGCTCCTTGCCATTCAGATCCCTTTACAACTTGGCCCCTTCAAACCTTTCAAGTCTTCTTATACTTTACAACCCTACATGTAACAATACCCTCCCGACTCCATTCCTTTACACTGGCTGTCTCCCATTACTGGAATGATCTTTTTCCTCACTTCCTCCTTTCCCCTGAACTCCTTCAAGCTCAAACCTGACCTTGTGCAACAGGCCTTTCCCACTGTATATTCCTCTCCCTCCCCTCCCCAACTAATTCCTTCCCTTAGAGATGATTTTCTTTTCATACTGTATTGTTCCAATTGAAATTAAAGTAAACCAAGGCACAGACAGAGCTTTGAGCACAATCAATCTATTAACAAAGTTCAGATTTGACAATAAATAGGGTCTCAGCTTCCTCAATAAGTTCAAACTCCAAATGAGCTGATAGATCATTTTTATAGACAAAAATAGGAACATCCAAAAAACAGAAATCAGCATCATAAGTGGGGAAAACAATATACTTGGTCACAAAGTCTGAAGCATCATAGGGATAAGGAATAATATGATTGGCTGGAAATGGGAAATACGGGGCCAGGAACATCTTTTGCTAGTCAATTCTGATTGGTCCAGTTCCCCTGCAAGGCCAGTTAGTAGCAGTACAGAGGTAACAGACCACACTTCCCTGAACTGAAGTGATTAACAGAAAAAGTGAACTTTTAATTTCAGCCCAGAGACAACAAAACATACAAGATGTCAGTGGTTGGTACAGAATGAAATCAATTACAAAATGGAATCAATTTGATTTAGTCAGTTTATAGCTTGTATGTACATAGTTATTTCCATACTGTCTCTTGCAAAAGAATATGAGCTCTCAGAGGTTGAGGACTATTTTTTGTCTTTTTTTTTTTTGCTTTTTGGAGGGGAGAAGGCAGGGAAATTGGGGTTAAATAACTTGCCCAAGGTCACATGGCTAGCAAGTAGTAGGTGTCTGAGATCAGATTTGAACCCAGGTCCTCCTGACTTCAGGGTCAGTGCTCTATTCACTACACTACCTAGCTACCCCTCTTTTTTTTTTGTATTCCCAGAATTTAGCACAGATTCTAAGACATACTAGACAATGAATGAATAACTGTTAAGTAAGTAGCTCACTATCTCTGCTCCCAGATTTACTTTTGAGTTTTCTGAGCCTCTGCACTTGATTTATGGGTTGAAGGCTGTAATGGTAATGGTAATTTGAAGATCTTCTCTGCTCCTTAATAAGCCTGGGGAATTTGAAGACCTGCTCTGCTTTGAAAATAAACTCTGTCCTTTAATAGGCTGGATGTAGTCACATGGAGCCTGTGGTAGGAGGAGTTAGCAGAAAGGTAGAGCACAGCCCATAGGAAGCTGGGAGTCAGAGCTAGCTAGTCTGGGAGAGAGAGAGGATGCTCAGGCAAGGAACCAGGCTTGTGAGTAAAAGTTGGTTTTTTTGCCCCTGCTGTGACAGCCAGGCTTATATTGGTTTGTGGGAAGGCTAAAAGATGGTGTGCCTCTCTGCTATGTTGTGGTGCATTAACTTCTATGTTGCTGTGATGGATTTGGTTTCCTGGTGTTGGAATTTGGTTTTCTGGTGTCTCAATAAATGTTTTGCTTCTGTCTTATATATGGAGAGCCTGTTATATTTTGTGATCAAGCACCACGCAGGTCTATTTATAGTGATTGTGGGCATTGTAAATATTGCACTGGCACTACAGAGGGAAAACTAAATGCGGGAGAGAATCCGATTCATCCCATAACTGCTCTTTATGCCCTTGACTAGCTAGACTCTGGGAAATTATGCCCCACACAGTGGTCAGGAACTTATATAAGGAACAAAGATGACAAAGTTTGTTTATAGCCTGAATTTTTAATTTGACATTTCATTATATTGGGTTAGATTCCAAACCTTAAAAACATGCTTATAGGTACAATGAAAAGATTATTATTAACTCAAGACCTTTTGTTCAATATTTCATAAATTGGAATGTCTTGTATCTATAAGAAGGGTAGGCAACTAATTTCCTAAGGCTAGAATGGGTCCTAAAACAAATATTTTCTCATTCAGTAAATTATACTTTTTTGTGGTATTAAAAATATAACTATTTGTTAAAACATAGAAGTATAAGCATTGTTTAATATTGACATCAATATCAAAATCAGATAACTTTAAGGATTTAAATTTTAAAATATAATTTTTCTTTACTTCTTCTAAAACAATTATATATCACTACTTAACATAATCCTTACTAGAGTAGAATTAACATACCTTCAATCTTCTAATTGTCAAAAGCTTATTTCCAGGGTGTAGACCGCATATACACGTAGGGACTTCAGAACAATTTGGTATCAAAAGCATTTAGAGCTAGTTTCTCCCTTAACTTCACCTTTAGTCTTTTTTTTTTTATTAAAATGGCAAATGGCTTATTCATTCTGCTTTGGTTGTTTATAGAATTTTTATTTTTTCATCAACTCGTGTCCTGCTGTGCTTCCTTTCTCCCTTGCCTCACAGTAAAGCAAAATGAAAAAAAAGAAAAGGAATACAATACTACTGGTTTGAGTAAAAACCTCATAATTTTCTGTTCCCACATCAATAGTTTTCATGGCCAGCTAACTAGCAAGTTTCATGAAATATTTAGCTCCACTTCCTATCAAATTTTTAGGTGCTAGTCTCTTTACTAATTAATTTGTACTGACTGTTCCCTTAGGAACCATCATTCACAGGATGAAATACTTAGGGTCTTTGAGAAAGACAACTTTCCTTAAGGGGGTGGGATTTAGAAAACAAGTGAAAAAGGGCAAAAACAACTTTTAAAGTTTCTAAGAGAACATGGCAATATTAACAAGGCAACGTAGCAAAATGGATAACATGCTGAATTAGAACCTGGAAGATCTGGGTTTGAATTTCTCTTAAGACATTTATAGAAGTGACCAGACAAGTTATTTAACATCTCTAGTCTCATTTTGCTAATGTAAAATAACAATAATAACAGTAGCTACCTCATTGGATAATGTACATAATATATAATATACTATAATAATTATATATACGAAATATAGTAATATAACATAATATATATTAACTACTTTGCCAACACTGAAGTGCTGTAAATATCTGAGTTAGCGTCATCATCATATTGTTATTCTTCTCAACTTAGTTCAGTGTAGTTTAGATATAAATATTCCTGAGACAAGTTACTATCCTTTTATTATTCTTTTATGTTTAATGTCCTACAGAGTAGACTGCTGTGCAGGTAGATAAAATTATCTCTTTCTGCAACTGAATAAAATATTAGATATAAGCTAATCTTTGGCAGACTCATTGAAAGAATCTTTGAAACATTCCAGAAACAAACAGGATGATGGGAAGATAGGAACTAATCTTGTTTTCACAAGGCATCCATTTCTTTATATTTTAAGAGCTTTTCATTCCACATACTATGCAGATTATAAGTATTTGGGATGGTATCACCTATTAAAACATTGTTCTTAAATTTTTACAAATCAGTGATATATCCAGGTAATTGAGACAAAACTTTTTTTTTTCTCTTTTATAATGTTCTAGCTCCACTACAATTTATCTGTTAAACTCTCAAGGATACTTCAAAGTCTACATTTGTAGTAGAGACTATTAATTTGTTATTTTAAGAAGAAAGGTAAAGCTATCATCATTATTATTATTTAAATCATTATTAATAAATGAATTACAGTGATATTTATAGAGCAGAAAATATCTAGGTAGTTTAAAAATTTTTTTTTCCATATAGAAAAAAAATTCAAGGCAGGTAGTTACTATTATAAATTCTTTCTTTTTTGTCCAGTCTTCACTCTAGAGGAAACTTCCTTCTCTCTAAATGCACACAAAAATATGCATATTAATATGTATATGTACATATACATATTACATATATAATACATACGAATATAAACAAATACATAATACTAATGGAAAACTTAACAAACTGATTGTTTCAATTAAATCCTTAATCAATACTCACTTAATTCAAATAAGAGATGCTTATTTATGGGACAGCTAGGTGGCACAGTGGCTAGAGTGCCAGGCTTGGAGTCAGGAAGACTCTTCTTCCTAAGTTCAAATCTGGCCTCAGACACTTGCTAGCTGTGTGACTCTGGACAAGTCACTTAACCTTGTAAGCCTCAGTTTCCTCATCTGTAAAATGAGCTGGAGGAAGAAATGACAAATCACTCCAGTATCTTTTGCCAAGAAACCCCAAATGGGTCACAAAAAGTCAGACATGACTGAAATGACTGAACCACAAAAGATCCTAATTTATTCTTCATTTGCCACCCAGCTATACTCCTATGGACATCTCCTATCATGACCTAGGAACCTCTTTATCCTGAAAGATCACTTCAGTCATGGAACTCACACCTCATTAGTACCCTCTGCCCCTGGGAATGTTCCCACTGATTGGAGGTACCTATTGGGTACCTTCCATCTTTTCTTGTCCCCTTTTCAGCTTCCTTTTGTGTGTCTTTTCCATTAGAATCGAAGTTCCTTGCCTTTCTTTGTATTGAGTGCCTAGCATGTAGCAGGTGCTTAATAAATGTTTATTGATTAGATTGAAATCCTTACCATAGTACAAAACAAATTTTCATTTGCTCATATAACAGGCTAAGGATTATATAATTTATCTTATAAATAATATGGGACCATTCAAGGTAAAAAAATCTGCTTAATCAAGATTTATATTTACCAACAAAATAACATAAATAGATTATCATGGGGATAACAGGAAAGTGCTTGCTAACATAATCAGTATTATACGATCTATGATAGACACATAAATGTGAAGTTGATACTATAGCTCTTCGCTAGGAAAGGGACAGAGAAAAGAAAGGGAGAGAAAGAAAGAGATATAAAAGAAAGAGATAGAGACATGCAGGGGAGGGCAAGTTGATGAAATTCTTTTTTTTTTCTTTTTTCTTTTTCTGGAGCTTCCTAACTTTGATTTTTTTAAAAAAGAACTAATATCAATGGAACAGCTAGGTGGCACAGTGAATAGAGCACTGGCCCTGGAAGTAGAAGGTCCTGAGTTCAAATGTGAACTCAAGACAGTTGACTAGCTGTGTCACCTTGAGTAAGTCATTTAACCCCAACTACTTTGTCTTCCCCCTCCAAAAGAACCCCCCCTCAAAAACCTAACATTAAGTTCTTACATACTTCATTGTTGTATTGTTCTAAGATAGGTTTTTACTGAAATCTTTTTTATGTGGTCTACACTTCCCTCCACTATCTTTCCTCCTACTCTCTTAAAGAACCATCTTTTATAACAAAGAAATTTTAAAAAGAGGAATAGAAAAACAAAACAATCAACATACTGAAAAAAATCTAATAGAATAGTGTATGTGATATCTCATGTCTGTGAAACCTTACTTCTTGGGAAAAGTTGGTATCTTGAGAGGGTATCTTCTTTTATCCCTTCTTTGGGGACAAACTTGATCTTTATAATAAATCTTTTTTTTTTAAACATAGTAAATCCATGCTTCTCTGTAGTCATCACATTCATCATTTCTTATAGAACGATATTTAATTAATTCATGTACCACAATTTGTTTAATCATTCTCCAATCAATGGGTGTTTACTTTGTTTCCAATTCTTTGCCACCAAAAAAAGGTGTAGCTATAATATGAATTTCTTCTTACCAATCAATCCCTCTTTGAAGAATATTTCTGGGAAGCAATTCTTTAAGTATAATCTCTGAGTCAATGGATTTGGACATTTTAGTTATATTTTGTTTGCCTAATTCCAAATTATTTTCCAAAATGGTTGTATAAGACAATCCCTGACTTCAAGAAGCTTAAATTCTAATAGTGGAAGAGAACACATAAAAAGAGAGTTGAAAAGTAGAAGACAGGGGTAGGCTATCTTTGTATAAGATACATGTACTACTGGACTAACTTAAAAGGCCTATTGATCTGTACATTTTAGTCTATAGAACAAAATCCTTTACCATCTTGTTTTTTTCCTACATGAACTGTTATGCTGAACTCTTTTAGGAAGCTCCATAGACTTCTGTAGTTTGATGTAATCAAGGAATGAAGACCTAGATAAATTCAACATCTATTAGGAAGAGCTCTCTCATTGAAATTCTCCATATAAACTATTACATATGCATTGAAATGAACAGGAAATCTCATGGTAGATTTCAAATGGAAATTAAAAGATTTTAAAAAAACCCTTTAAAATAAAGATGTCATTTCTCATGTAAAACCCCCTAGAGCACCAGGTCTCAACTTGTGGGTCATGACCCTCAAACAACCCTATCACAGGGGTCGCCTAAGACCATCGGAAAAAAAATATTTCCAATGGTCTTAGGAACTGAGACACTGCTCTTCTATCCATCTCCAGGTGGGTCTACCCACATGCAGATATATCCACATACGAATATTAAAGGGGCGTGGCATTAGGAAGGTTGAGAACCACTGTCCTAGAGCAAATTTGAAGTGACTGATCATAGCTGGAAAAACAATTTAGATTTTGTAGATCTAAATTTTTATATATTCTGACCTTAAAATACCTCACCACTTAAAAGTTATTTTCTTATAAAGTCAATCACTCCAGTTAAGAAAATATGCATGAGATAAGTACAAATTGGGAAAGATCAAACAGATGGCTGTTAATAATTAAGTGGTAAAAAGAAAAAAAACTCTGAAGATAAAACTATTTCTGCATATAACATTACCTGCTGAAGGCTGAACTTTTCTTGGTTCTAGTTCTGGGTTTGAAGGAGAAGTCTCTGCTATAGACTGAAGTTGTTGATTTGGAACAGAAGGATACAGTTTCTTCAGCACTTTTTCAATGAACACTGGAAAAGACAATCAATTAAAAAATAGCTTTGTCTAGATTACATATTCTTTTAAAAATAATAATTCACATTCTAAAGAATTAATTGCAAGTAAAATACTTTCATATTTTCTATATGTATGTTACTTCCTGTTCTTTTTTATCCTAATATTTAATCAACTTTCCTCCCTTAATGATCCTGTTTCTTAATGATTCTTTTAGCTGAAATGCAGCCCAGTTAATTATTAACTTAGACATTTTTGAATTTATGGATCTGGTATAATTTAGTGCTAACTAAATGTTACTTCTAGAAAGTATATGTCTGAACACTAGCTCATAAAGACAACAAGATTTCAAGATTATGTCAAAGACTAGTGTTTTTTCTAGCGCTCACGATTTCAAAGACAAAACTGCATATGCATTTTTACTCAGAGAGCAGGAGAAAATAAAAAGCCAGGATGATAAAGGCAGTACATCCAGTTCCTAACTATACTAGACAAGTTTGCTCTCAGACAATTTCCTAATGTAATATAAATTAACTTAATAAAACTATAATTAAGGAAGAATTTTCCTTTATAAGGAAAGAATTAAGGAAGATACTCAATTGGGTGTGTATGTTATTCCCTCCTCAAGCCAAGTCCAATGAGAGACAGATTGACTCATTCCCTTTTACCTCCCTGCTCTTCCTCTCAATTGTAACAGCTTTCTCTTGCCTCTTTCATGTGAGATAATTTACTCTATTCTATTTCTTCCTTTCTCCTTCTCCCAATATATTACTCTTTTACCTCTTAATTTTATTTTTTAGATATCATCCCTTAATATTGAACTCACCCTGTGCATATGTATATACATATGTATATACACGCACATATGCACACCTATATAGACATATAGTGTATACATATATACATACACACACACATATCCGCTTCAACAATCCTACTACTGAGAAAAGTCTCACAAGTTACAAATATCATCTTTCCATACAGGAATGTAAACAGTTTAATAAGTTCCTTACAAGTTCTCTTTCCTGTTTACCTTTTCATGCTTTTTTTGCTTTTTGTATTTGATAGTCAAAATTTCTGTTCAGCTCTTGTTTTTCATCAAGAATGCTTGAAAGTCCTTTATTTTGTTGAATGACCATATTTCCCCCTAAAGTATTATACTCAGTTTTGCTGGTTAGGTGATTCTTGGTTTTAATCCTAGCTCCTTTCACCTCTGGAATATCATATTCCAAGCCCTTTGAACCCTTAATGTAAAAGCTGCTAGATCTTGTGTTATCCTGATTATGTTTCCATAACTCAAATTTTTTCTTCTTGACTGGCTGTAATATTTTCTCTTTGACCTGGGAACTCTGGAACTTGGCTATAATATTCCTAGGTGTTTTCTTTTTTGTGATCTTTTTCAAGAGGGAATCTGTGGATTCTTTCCATTTCTATTTTACTCTCTGGTTCTAGAATATGAGGGCAGTTTTCCTTGGTAATTATCAAGGAAATTTTTTTGAAAAATGATGTCTAGGCTCTTTTTCTGATCATGGCTTTCAGGTAGTCCAATCATTCTTAAATTATCTCTCCTGGATCTATTTTCCAGGTTAGTGGTTTTTCCAATGAGATATTTCACATTGTCTTCTATTTTTTCATTCTTTTGGATCTGTTTTTATAATATCTTGATTTCTCATAAAGTCATTAGTTTCTGTTTCCTTCATTCTAATTCTGAAAGAATCATTTTCTTCAGTGAGTTTTTAAACTTCCTTTTCCATCTGGTCAGTTCTACTTTTTAAGGTATTCTTCTCTTCACTGGCTTTTTGGGCCTCTTTTGCCATGTGAGTTAGCCTATTTTTTAAGGTGTTATTTTCTTCAGTATTTTTTTGGGTCTCCTTTAGCAAGCTGCTGACTCATTTTTCGTGATTTTCTTCCATCACTCTCATTTCTCTTCCCAATTTTTCCTCTACTTCTCTTACTTGATTTCCAAAATCCTTCTTGAGCTCCTCTGTGGCCAGTGACCAAATCATATTTTTCTTGGAGGCTTTTAATGCAAGAATTTTGACATTATTGTCTTCTTCTGGTTCTATGTTTTGATCTTCCTTGTTGCCAAAGAACAATTCTATAGTCTGATTTCTCTTCATCTGTTTGCTAATCTTTCCAGCCATTTACTTGGCTTTTGAGCTCTTTGTCATGGTAGAACTCTGCTTCCAAAGTGGAGAGTGCTATGTCCCAAATTTCTGGGGTTTTGTACAACTGTTGCCAGAGTTTCTTCTAGGCACCTGTATCATAACTATGAAGAGGATTCCCTCTCCACAGCTGCCACAAGCTCTACCATGCCAGCACTGCTCCTTACTCCAGGACTGCCACCCAAGACTATGATCCAGATCCAAGAAGGGCAAAGCATGAGAATCCTGCCTTAGCACCAGTAAAGAGATTCCTGTAATTGCCCTGTAGTCAATCACTTGATACCCCCATCATCTGTGGGCCTGGAGCTCCAGAAGCGGCTGCCACTACTGCTGCTGTTGCTACTTGTGCCCCTGGGGGCAGGGGCCAGACTGTACTCTTCTCTTACCCAGGTCCAAAAGAGTTTCCCCACTGACCTTTTACTTTCCCTTTGGCGTTTGTGGATTGAGAAGTCTGGAAACTGTCATAGCTACCAGTGATTCAGTCCCCTGAGGTCTGCTCCGGCTGGTCTGTGCTGCTGGGGCTGGAATTGTGTGGCTCATGTGGGAGTGCACTCTGCTCCCAGGGTGGTGTGATAGACCCTTCCTGTCAGCCTGCCAGGCTGCCTTCAGTGGGAGATTTGTTTCTCTCTGTCATTTTGTGACAGAGAAATCTAAAATTTGTTTAGAGTAATTTTTTACAGGTACTGGAGGGAAATGGGGAATGAGCTCAAGCAAGTTCCTGCTTTTACTCTGCCATCTTGGCTCTGCCCTCCCTCCATTTATAATTATTAAATCATGCTGAAACACACCAATTAAATGACTTATCCAGAAAGTCCTGTTTATTCTACCAATCTTTTCTGAATTTTTTATTACTAAGCATCAATATTTTTAAAAATAGCTATCAATATGATTATGTTAATCGCATAATAATAGCCTAATAATTGTATTTTATTATAATTCTTTAGATATTGGATAGTCTTTCAGAAGAGCTAAAATGCAAATTCTTGGATCCCATGTAATCTAAAATTATGGAACTGTCTCTACATTTATATTATATCCTTTTATTATACTACTATTATTATATCCCATTATATACTACAAAAGGCATAGAAATGATATTTTAAAAGTAAATCAAATTGTTATTATGCTGCATAGTTCATAATACCCTAAGGAATAGGGAGAGACCATAAAAAAGCAAAAAAAATTCTCACAAGAATCTACCTCAAACATATGAATCGTATATAAAAAAATAAGAATAAGTTTTTGATTACTAGGCAAATTTAAACAAATTGGCTTAAATTAAGACTTAAAACAGTAATTTAAGAAAAGTTTCTTTTCCTACAAATCACATTTTTCACAATTCAGAGATTGATGTTTTTCATATGTGGAAAGTACAGACTATGAAAGTTTTAAAGCAGAAATTTAATTTGATGTATTTCTAGATTAATTTCACGGCTATATTTATGTAAATATTTGTGAAATCACTAAGAAGTTAACTGTTTTTAAACCAAGAGGTTAATTATGTAAATTTCTGAGATCCCATATTAAGAAAATAGCCACTCAAGGCAGTTTGAATCGCGGTACGCCAGAGCATTAGCCGGTGGGATCTCTGCCCGGGTGTTTGCTTGGTCCATTCTCTGCCGTGAGCGTGTGTGCGAGAGAGCTTCACGCACAACTCAAAATGGCTGGCGGGAAGGCTGGGAAGGACTCCGGAAAGGCAAAGACAAAAGCGGTTTCCCGCTCGCAGAGGGCCGGCTTGCAGTTCCCAGTGGGCCGCATTCACCGGCATCTGAAGTCGCGGACAACGAGCCATGGACGCGTGGGAGCCACGGCTGCCGTGTACAGCGCAGCCATCCTGGAATATCTAACTGCAGAGGTCCTTGAGCTGGCAGGAAATGCATCAAAAGACTTAAAGGTGAAGCGCATCACTCCCCGCCACTTGCAGCTCGCCATTC
>CM053595.1:175312520-175327910 GCA_028646575.1 Pseudocheirus occidentalis
AAATGAGAATGATATGAGAAAATCATGAAAAGAGAGTCAACAACCTGACTGAAGAAAACAATACCTTAAAGAGCAAATTGACTCAGATGGCAAAGGAGGCCCAGAAAGCCAATGAAGAGAAGAATGCCTTAAAAAGTCGAATTTGCCAGATGGAGAAAGAGGCTCAAAAGCATTCTGAAGAGAATAATTCCTTCAGAATTAGAGTGGAGCAAGTGGAAGCTAATGACTTTATGAGAAACCAAGATACTATTAAACTGTTACAAAAAAACAAATGGGCTGGGGTAGCTACTTGGTTCATTTTTTAAAAAAGATTTTATTATTTTTCCAATTACATATAAAAACAATTTTTAATATTCATTTTCTAAAATTTTCAGTTCCAAATTCTCTCCCTCTCCCCCTCCCCCTCGAAAGCATCCTTTGTATATGAATACATTTTGATAAGAGTTAGCTGATTTTTTCCATGACTTCCTGGCTACTTGGTTCATTGTGGAACATGATAAATTGATGCAGCTGAGGTAGGAAATTATCTGAGGAGGTATGAGTTTCGGAGTTGATTTCATCTTACAGAATGAAGAGTTTTTGGAGATCACCAAGTCCAGGAAAGGAGCTGAGCAGGAAGTGATGAGAATTCCCGAATAAATGGTGGAGGATCATCACCTTTCACCTTCTCCAATCAGAGATGGGGAAGGGTCCCAGAAGCAGGGGACATTGAGGAGGTGTGAGTTTCCAAGTTGATTTCATATTGCAAAAATGATGAGTTTTTAGAAAGCAAAAGCCCAGAAAAGTGGCCTGGTGGGAAATGGGGAGGAGAATTCCCTGGATGCTATCCTTAAACTGTGGAGAATCTCCACAATGTCCATTCTCTGCTTTCTCAAAACAGAGGGAGGGAAAGGTCCAAAAAGCAGGGAGCCTAAGACTCCTAAACCTAGTGTATCTTATTTTTGGATTTATATACTCCCTGTCACCTCCTTAGAGACATTTTCCTAGGATGCAATACAGTCCTAGGAAGAACAATACCTGTTCAGCAAATGTACTTTCCCCCCAGGAAAAATGAAAAACATTAAAAACCTATGTTTCTCACCAAATATATAAAACTTGGTTTTCTTACCCCCATAACATTGAAATTCTTTAATAAAGCCTTTTCATTTTACCTCCTTGTATCAGCAATGCAGCATTCACAAAGCCTACAGTAACTATAAGTATGGTGATATGGTTATTAACCACAAAACGTAACAGGCTCTCTACATGAGAAGTATAGTCAGAGCATTTATTCAAGTACCAGAAGACTGAGTCCCAAAACCAGAAAGTCAAAGCCAACATAGTAGTTATGAATTTGGCACATGTAGTTAAAGTAGTAAATGCCCACATTCTCAAGCCTTCAAAACAGGACAGGCAACCTCAGGTAAAGGTCCTCCTCTTCTCACTCACGGCAACTGCTCAGCGTTCAGGCAGTCTTGTGTCCAGCAGCTCTGGCCCCTCTGCAGTTCTCCTCCCTGGCAGTCCCCAGCAAGAGTCCTTAGCAGAGATTCTGACTGGCTCAAAGAAAAAGGAGTTCGAGTTGCTGCCGCTGCTGCCATCACAGCCGCATCCAGTCACCGGCACTGACGCTAGCTTGGTTCCAGCGTTCTCTTGCTCCACCCCTTCCTGCTACATCAGCAAGTTCAAGGGGCATGGTAGATCTTTAAATCTCAGTATCATTACACTCCTCAACTAAAACACACCACCCTTCCCTTTTCTCCACCACCATCTCAGTTCTTTCCCTCTACTGTTGTAAGCTAAAATATTTGATTCTTGGGGGTCAGGTTTTATGTAGGTGTCCATCAGTTTCTTGATGACTGCAGCTTTGGCCCCCTCAGCCTTGACACCTGCTCTTGAGAAGCATCCCTTGTATGCGAATACATTTTGGTAAGAGTTAAATGACTTTTCCCATGACTTCCTGGCATCTTGATAACAAAGCCTGATTTTATCTGAGCTCCTTCCAGGATGTGACAGACTATCATAATGATAAGACTATGATAATGACAATAATATTCTAGGATATGACAAACTAAGTTTATTGATAAGAGTATTTGAATCTTTGTCTGCTTGTTCTATAAAAACCTTCTTCAGAGAATCATTAAATGGAGTTCATGGTTCTTCCTCGAACTACCCATATGATCTGGTCATTTCTTATTCACATCTCCCATCACGCTTAGTGCTGGACACTGAGCAGCCCACGGCACTCTACTCCTCTTACTCTACTTCCTCAGAGGTTCCCACTTACAGAGAAAAGGAACACTGTCACTTTTCTGCTCCCCTCTATCTCTTGCTTTCCCTCAACACTCAAAAGGATTTCCCATTGAGCCATACTTCCTGTGATGGATACCAATTTACTTTAAGGGGAACACATGATTTTGTACCTTCTCTTTTTCCTTTTCCTGACTCCTTATATCCTTTATACCTTAACAATCCCTTTTTGGAGGGTTGATTATGAAAACAAAAACAAAAACAAAAACCAACTAATATTATAAGCAGTAGGAAGAATAAGACCAAATAACATGAAACCCCAGTCATACAAGAGTATGCAGAAATTATTATAAATAAATGGAAAGCTTGCACTTTGATATAACAAAAGGCAAAAGAAAAGACCTTGAAAATAATTTATGTAATATTGGACTTAATCATTCTCAGAAAAATAAACTAAACATATTGTTTTATCCTGTATTATTATATTCAGTCTTATAGGATAAATTAACCGATATCTTTAATGCATATTTTGTAAACCTCACAAATTAGTAAAGAAGCTGTAACATACTATTCAAAAGATTAACAATAACTAGGTTTGATTTATACCAAAAACATTTATGCCAAAAGATTAATGGTGAGTAGGTTGGATGTGTACCAAAAAGTACAGCATCAGTTTATCATTAGTAAAGTTATAAACATAATAGAGAATATCAATAATAAAAGACAATAAAAATTTCATGAGTACATCATAAATATTTTCATAAAAAGCTTTTAACATAATTTTTATTAAAAACAAAAGGCATAGGAATAAATAGATCTTTGCTTATTATGTTATCAACCATATAACTAAGGTCAAGGGCTGGAATTATGTGTAAGGGGAACACACTTAGGTACTTTTCCAACTAGATCCAGTAGTAAAGTGATGAGGTTCACTGTTATCCCTATTATTTTACCTAGTTCTGGAAATTCAAGTTATAGCAATAAGACATAAATAAACACAAACAAGAATAGCCAAAGAAAAAACAAAATCATCAATATTTACACATGACATGATGGTTTAGGGGACCCAAGAGATTTGACCAAAATTAATTTAAACAATTATTAAGTACCTACTGTGATATACGTTAGATTGTTGCTAAGTATTTGGAAATATGAAAAGTGGTAAAAGACAGTCCCTGCCCTCAAGAAGCTTACAATCTAGCCAAAAAGGCAACAAGTAAACAAACATATACAAATAAGCTGCATATATGATAAATAGGAAATAATTAAGAGAATGAAGACACTAAAATTAAGAAAGAATGGGAAAAGTTTTCTGTAGATGAGTTTTTAGCTGGGACTTAAAGAAAGCCAGGGAATAAAGTAGGTGGGGATGAAGAGAATGCATTGTAGGTATGGGAGATAACCAGAGAAAATGCTCCAAATAGAGAAATGGAGTGTCTTGTTTGTGGAAGAGCAAGAAGGCCAGTATCACTGTACCAAAGACAGAAAGGGCCTGGGCTAAGAAATTCTTTAAATGCCAAAGAGAAGTTTTGTATTTGATCCTGGAGGTGAAGAGAGCCATGGAAGTAGACTATAAATGAACCCCCCAAAATCAGCAGTCTTTCTATTAAGTACTAACAAAACCCATCCAGCGGAGAAAGGGAAAGAAGCCTCCCTGGAAATAATTACACAGATTGTCCCAAAAGACTTGGTGCAGATTTAAGGTTTAAATCTGCACCAAGACTTTTGTGATAACTTGTATTATAAAACAGTAATCATTTGCAGAGACTATTCTAGGTTGCAAGATGATGATTTTACAAAAGGGATATCAGAATGAATAGAGAGAATAGATGTAAGAGATGTGGATGTAGAAAATGGAAAGCTTTGGCAACTGATCAGATATGTGGGTTCAGGGAGACTGAGAAATCAAGCATCATAGCTAGACTACGAACAATGTGAACCTGGAAAAAATGGTGGTACCTTTACCAGAAACTGGTAAGTTTAAAACAAAGAAGTATTTTGAGAAGAAAGACAACGAGCTCACTTTTGGACATTCCAAGTTTGAGAAATCCCTGGAATACTAGTCTGAAATGTACCTAAACAATTGATAACATGGGAATGAATCTAAGGGGAGTTTCTGGGGCTAGATATGGGAGTTGATGTAGTTACCACTTTTCTGAAGACTGGAAAGCATTCTGTCAGAAGTTTTTAGACCAATGTCTAAACACAATTTACCACAATAAGCTCCAGATAGGTAGATGATTGAAATGTAGAAGTCTTATTAAGACATAGAAGGGAAGGAGATATATATTTCACAGCTATAGCTAGGGGCAGACTTCTTAAAGGGATAGACATGATTATAATGGAACAATTTTGATTACATGAAAAAAAAACAACTAAAAGGCTTTTTGCAGGAGCAAAAAATCCTTGCAATTAATTTCTATGATAAAGGTCTGATATCCAAGAAAAATATATGTTGCTACAAATATTGCTATAAACAAGAGCTATTCCTCAGCAAATTGGTGTTCAAAGCATAGGAAGAGTTTACTGATTTTTAAAATGCTAGCTATAAACTACAGAAACATCTATTAAAACAACTTACTTTCACTTCATATCCATCATATTGTTAAAGATAACAAAAAATGAAAATGCCAGTTGCTGGGGAACATATAATCTTGATAATAATAATGATAATAATAATAATAATAATAATAATAATAATAATAATGATAATAGATCTTGAGCTGGATAAAATCTTGGAGACCATCTAGTTTAACGCTCTAAATTTACAGATAAGTAATCCTTGATTCAGGAAGGGGGACTTGTTCAAAGTCATACTTGTCTAAGTGTCAACGGCAGGCCTTAAAGCCAGATTCCTTGATTCCTGAGTCAATGTTCTGTCACATAGATAAACAAAACTGAACAGAAAAATACTACTGAGATGGCAAATAAAAATATAAGAAAAATTTTTAAGGACCAACAAATAAGTGCTAATTAAGTAAAAAAAAGAGAGACAGGGAGAAAAGACAATGAAACTAAATTTCAAATTGAGAAGATGGAACTCACTACAAATAGAGAGCAAATAAAGGAAATTGCAGGGAAAAAAAAAGAATTATACCAGACTACATACCAACAAACTTGAGAAAATTAGATGAAACTGATAAATATTTTAAGAAATGAAAATCAACCATGTTAATAGCATAGTAAATAAAGAAATTGAACAACCCAATGTCTAAAAGAGAAATTAAACAAATACAAATGAATACCAAAATAAGAACCCTCAGGGTTTCAGATGGATTTATAAATGAATTGTATCAGATATTTTAATTAACCACTCTACTTGATCAATTTTTCCTCTCTTGTTGAGAAAATTCCTTACAAAACTCCACCTATGAGGGGAATTTGGCTCTGCTACCCAAACAAGGGAAGAAGTCGACCATCTAGTTTAATGCTCTAAATTTACAGATAAGTAATTCCTGATTCAGGAAGGGGGACTATCCAACTCCCTCTTAGGGAAACTAGGTCATTCTTTTTGTTAATTGATTGATTGAATCGTTAGCTGGATTGATTGAATCTGTAAATGTGAAGCTGGTTTCTCCCTTAGGGAAACCAGGTGATTCTTCTGTTGCTTGTTCCTTTCTGTAATAAGATATAATATTGAGACTTTCCTTGTTCTGAAGATTGTATATGATATTGTAAATCGTAGATGCTGTGAACATTGTACTGAGTCTTGATTTGTAATGGAATAAACAGAGTGTTCACTAATACTGTGTAATCTGAATCTTAAAAGCTATTCACAGTAGCATTCTCTCAGGAATCTACTGCTGATTGGCTTTACATTATGGCCAATTATATATAGGTGTATATGTATAAGTTTGAAGGACCTTGCATTTGTCTAGCTACTGTGCCCTCCAACCCCTGTGCCCTACCATGTGACCAGCTCTATTACCATAAATAGGCTCCTTCAGCACTCTGAGGGTCACATGGCCTTTCCATCTGCTTCTTCAATTTAACTTTCTAATATGGATCATCGCCTTAATTAGAATGTGAGCTCCTTAAGAACAGGAACTGTCTCAGTTTTCTATTTGCATCCTCAGTACATAGCAAAATGCATGTCATGATTATATCAAGACAGAAAAATTCTTTAACAAAATATTGCACTAATTAATGTTTTATAACCCTCCTAAAAAGCACAGGAATAGAAGCATCTTTCTTAAATATGACCTAAAGTTTTCATTTTTAAAAAAAAGCTTGCATTGAGAAAAACAACAATAAATAAAAGCAAACACATAAGTTTGTATGTGTTTTTCTGATAAGATCACAGAAAAGCAAAGATGCCTATTGTTTTAGAAGATGTTAAAAAATGTTAAGTATAAAAAATACTGAGGAAATACAAATAGGAAAAAAGAGGGGAACAGTAATCTGCATTTGCAAGATCTGGTATTTTGCTTAGAAAGTCTACGTATGGAAAAATTAATTGAAAGAATGAATAATTTAGTAGAGTAGTAAAATGTGAAATAAATCCAAAAAAATAAATTGTACTAAATATTTCTCAGAAAATTCAGCAGAAAGAACTACAAAGAAAAATTCCATTCAAAATGTCTGCAACATACATAAAATGTTTGGAATATCAATCTAGAAAGACACAATCAGCTGTAGAATTTCAATTACTAAGTGCTACAGAAATAAAAGATGACCCAAAATAACTAGAGAGACATTCATGCTCATGGTTGGTCCAAGTGAAGGGAAATGATGACATTACCTCAATTAATTTACAGATTTAGGTCCACAGAAAATTGCCATAGGGTTACTTTATAAAATTAGATGAACAATAACAAAATCCATTTTGAGGAGGAAAGGTCAAGAGAAATAATGGGGGGGAAAAAGAGATCAAGGGAAGCTAACAGGCAACTAGATGGCTCAGACCATAGAATTCTGGACTTGGTGTAAGATTGGAATTCAAAACCTACTTAAGATACTTACTAGCTTTATGACCATGGGCAGATATCCCCTAACCTCTTTTAGTCTCAGTTTTTCCATTTGTAAAATGGAGACAATATTTTTATTATTTTAATTTTTAATAATTCAATATATTAATTATTATAATAATATTGATATTTTATAAAATGTTAACTATCTATTAACAATTTTTAAATAATTTAATTATTTAATATTTCACAGAGTTGAGATGATAAAATGAGATTATATTTACAAAGTGCTTTGTGAACCTCACCTCAAAGTGCTATATAAATACTAGTTATTATCATTAAAATTATGAGATCTCAAACTATATAATAAAGTAGTAATCCTTAATGCTATTTGCTACTAAAAAAACCCCAAACAAACCCCCAAAACAAGATGGTAGAACAGAATATGTAAACAACACTCTGAAATGATTGGCTCAGAAGTTATCCACTAGTCAATAAACCAGGGAAAGTACTTCCTAATTAATAAGACTACCTGGAAAAATTGGGGGAACAATTTTGAAAAAAAACTTGATTCTGACAAACTGTAATGTTATACCATATACCACAATGAACTCCAAAAGGAAAAATGACCTAAATATAAAAGGTCGTATCATTTGTCCAGTCATCCCCCAATTTAAGACTACCTCCTAAGTTTCCAATTCTTTTCTTTTTTCTTTTAATTTTTTTGGGGGGGATTTTTAAATAACTTTGAATCAGCAAAAATAAACAAAAACTTTTACATAGCAAAGTTAATAAAAGCTTTTCATGGAGAACACCAGTTATATTTGATAAAAGTTTGCTACCCCAAATATATGTATGTGTACCTCCCTGGGATTTAACTCCTTCATCTTTAAGTTGGAAATATTTTATACCTCATTCACAGGGTGATTATTAGAAATAAAATTACAATAATCTTACTTTATAATAATATAAGACTACAACAAAAACTTAATATTTGCATATTTAGTGCAAAGATTTGTAGTAGGTACTGAGAGAAACATAATGCTTAAGTTATGTTAAGTATATCACAGTGAAAATGTCCCATATGTAGCAAGAGATCAGAGGCTAGAGGTCAAAAGACACATAAAAACTGGAAATAAAAGATTTGGGAGTTGTATGTATAGAGGGGGTAGTTAAAGCTGTGAATGAGTTTGAATGAACAAGGTGAAATCACAGCCAAGTCAGAAGAAATAAAAGAAAAATTAGAACAAATTATGCATAGTTATAGGCTACCAGAACTCAGAACACAAAAGATATAGATGGATACCTTCAAAAATATAAAATATCCAAACTATCAGAAGACCAGATAAAGACCTTAAATAAACCAATTTCAGAAAATGAGACAGATTTAGATGCAAAGGAAAGACCAAAGAAAAAAACTCCTGGATTTGATGGATTCATGGAAGAATTCTATCAGATCTTTAAAGAAGAGCTAGTACCCATTGTATTAACTTTGGTAGTTTACAGATTATTTTCAAAAACTGAGAAAGAAAGAACCATATCAGAATCCCCTTATGAGACAAATATGGTCATAATATCCAAACTAGGGAAAGAGAAAATACAAAGAGAAAATTATAGGCAATATCAGTGATGAACATTGACTAAAAAATTTTAAACAAAATCCTATCAAACAGATTACAGTAATTTATCTAAGAAATAATTCACTATTATTAAGTGGGATTTATACTAGGGATATAAGAATGAACCAACATTAGGAAAACAATCAACATAATTAATCATATTAAAAATCAAAACATCCAAAACCACAGGATAATTTCAATAGATAAGAAAAAGGCTTTGGCAAAGTATGATACTGTTTTATGCTAAAAAAAAAAATCCTAGAAAGTATAAGTAAAAAGGGACCTTTTTTTTTGGAGGGGGGAAGGCAAGGCAATTGGGGTTAAGTGACTTGCCCAAGGTTACACAGCTATTTAAGTGTCAAGTATCTGAGACTGGATCTGAACTCAGGTCCTTCTGACTTCAGAGCCAGCGCTCTATTCACTGCACCACTTAGCTGCCTCTCTATCAGTTCTTTATCTGGATGTAGATAGCATTTTCCTTCATGAGTCCTTTGTACTTGTCTCAGATCATTGTGATATGGAGAAGAGTTGAGACTTGCGGAGCTGATCATCACATGATGTTGTTAATATTGCGTACAATGTTTTCCTGGTTCTGCTCATTTCACTTTGCATTAGCTTGTACAAGTCTTTCCAGGTTTTTCTGAAATCTGTCTGTTCATCATTTCTTCTTGCACAATAGTGTTCCATTACATTCATATACCACAACTTGCTATTGATGGGCATCCCCTCAATTTTCAATATTTTGCTGTCTCAAATAGGGGTGTTATAAATACTTTTCCTTTTTGTGATCTCTTGGAGATACAGACCTAGTAGTGGTATTGCTGGATCAAAGGGTATGCACATTTTGGTTGCTCTTTGGGCATAGTTCCAAATTTCTCTCCAATATGGTTGAGTTTACAACTCCATCAAAAATGCATTAGTGTCCTAATTTTCCCACATCCTCTCCAACATTTATCATTTTCTTTTTTTTGTCATATTAGCCAATCTGATTGGTGTGAGGTGGTTATTTCAGTGTTGTTTTAATTTGCATTTCTAAGAGATCTTAACCAAACAAAAGATACAGGCTATTACAAAAGATAAAAGAGTTCTTTGATGACTTGAAAATGAAAAGCCTCTGCAGGGACAACATTAATGCATCTAGGATATAAAGAGAAGTGGTTAAATGGGGAAAAATATTTATATTACATTTCTCTGATGAGGGTTTGGTATTCAAGATATATAAACAATTAATAAAAATATGGAAGACTAATAGCTATTCCCCAATAGATAAATGGTCAAAGGATATAAACAATTACCAAAAGGACTACTAAGTACTCATAACCACATGAGAACATGCTCCAAATTACTAACAGCAAGAGAAATGCAAATCAAAACAACCCAGAGGTTTCATCTCACTCCTTGCAAACTGGTAAAAATGACCAAAAATGGTAACAATGTCAGAGGGAGTGTGGCATGAAAGGCACACTAATACATTATTGGTGGAGCTGTGAAATGGTACAAACATTTTGGAAAACAATTTGGAATCACGTAAATAAAATGACTAAAATGTCCATACTTTTTGAACGTAAGACTCCATTATTGGACTTATATCCCAAGGAAGCCATAAATAAGAAAAAAAGTTCCCATATAGCAGTACTTTTTATGATAGATAAAAATTGGGGGAAAAAAGTAGATGTTGATCATTTAGGGAATAGCTAAACAAATTGTGGTATATGTATGTAGTAGAATACTACTGTGCTGTAACAAATAATGTGTGTGATGAATACAGAGAATCATGAAACAATCTATATGAACCTATGCAAAGTGAAATTAGCAGAGTCAAGAAAACAACATACAACATAACTACCACAATTTAAGTGGAAAGAATGAAACACCAAAAAAAAAATTAAAATTAAATGTAATACAATTATAATGATCAAGTCAGACTCAAATGAAGAGAAACAGGAAGACAATCCCAACCTATCCATTCATGGAGATGGGAGGTTCACAAGTTATACTCTGCACATTTTTTGACTTTCTTAATGTACTGTCAGTTGTGCTAACTTTATTTTTCTTTTTCTTCTCCAAAAAAATATTATTTGTCATAAGGGATGGCTCTTGGTGACAGGCAAGACAAGGTATACGTGGGGTACCATAGTGATAAAACAGAATACATTAATAAAAATAAAAATACAAAAAAGAAGTGAATGAGATTGTCAGAGAAGAGAGATAAGAAGAGGACTAAGAGCTAATTATTGGGAAAATAGACATATTAAAAAGAGGATGAGAAGTAAGAAAAAGAGTTAAGAGTAGTGACTTTGATTCTCAACAGCCAAACTAAGGGTCTTTAAGGTAACCAGAGCCAAAATTGGAAGCCATGTTTCACAGAATAAATTTGATTTGCTTATACACTTTTTTGTCCCTATTCTGTCTACCATGTTCTGCAACAGCCTTCAATTCTCAGCCCCAGGTCCTAAACTAGAGAGAAGTCAACTGGCAAAAGATAAACCTTAGATAGTAAGCCTTTTTGTGATATCAAGTTCCCCAGAACATAGGCCTAAATTCTACACCACTGGTGAAATGGTACCTCAGAAATGTTTAAATTTACATTTCTCTAATTGTTACTTAGAATATTTTTTCATATGACTATTGATAGCTTGGATTTATTCTGAAAATTTCCTATGACATCCTTTAATCATTTATCAACTGGGGAATGGCTTTTATTTTCATAAATTTCACTCAGTTCTCTATATATGTTAGAAGAGACCATTATCAGAGAAACTTGTATGGATCCTCCCTTTCCCCAATTTCCTGCTTCTTTTTAAAAATATATTCTACTAGACTTTTAGTATAGTAAAATATTTTAAAAAGTATTTTCCAATAACATTTTTACATGGTTCAGTGGCCTCAGTGCTGCCAGGGTGTGCGTTTGATACCTCTGGTGGAAACCTACTCAATCATGGATCATATCCTGTTCATCTTTATTGCCTTCACAGAAGGTGGTACATAAGAGGTGCTTGAGAAGTGTTTTTGAAATAAATTAAGTTCCAAAAAGAAAATCTGGGAATTGGAAAAAGTGACAATATATTCTTTAGATCATATGTTTTATCCCACAGATTCTCTTCATGAAATTCAGTTTTTTAAAACAGATCTTTAGATAGATAACCATTCACAGAAATGGAGAGAGAACCTGGGAGCTAAAATGTGGCAGCTGTTAAATCACATACAGTCCTGATTATGACCCCACAGTATTTGAATGGCTTCTTTCTGGCTGCTTGAAGTATTTTCTCTATGACCTGAGAGCTCTAGAATTTGGCTCTAATATTCCTGGGAGTTTTCTTTTTGGGATCTTTTAAAGTGGTTATCAGTAGAATCTTTCAATTCCTATTTTCCCCTCTGATTCTATGATATTTGAGGAAGTTTTCCTTTATAATTTCTTGAAATATGTCTAGACTCTTTTTTTATCATGATTTTTGGATAATCCAATAATTCCTAAAATATCTCTCCTTTATCTATTTTTCAAGTCAGTTTTTTCCAATGAGATAATTCATTTTCTTTTATTTTTTCATTATTTTAACTTCATTTTATTGTTTCTTCATATTTCATGAAGTCCTTAGCTTCACTTGCCTGATTCTAATTTTTGAGGAATTATTTTCTTAAGTGAGTTTTTGCATCACTTTTTCCAGTTGGCCATTTCTGCTTTTTAACCATTTATTTTCATCAGTGAAGTTTTATACCTCTTTTTCCATTGGGTTCTGTTTTTTAAGGTGTTATCTTCAAGTTTTTTTATACCTCTTTCACCAAGATGTTAACTGTCTTATCATAATTTTTTTGTATTGCTCTTATTTCTTTTCCTGACTTTTCCTCTACCACTCTGATTTGGTTTTGAACATCTCTTCAAAGAATTCTTGGTGGGCTTGTATCCAATTCACAATTTTTTTCCTTTTGAGGCTTTGCTTATAACTGTTTTGATATCATTGTCTTCTGAGTTTATGTCTTGATCTTCCCTATTTTAACAGTAGTTTTTTATTATCAGGTTCTTTTTGTTTCTTTGTTCATTTTTCTAGCCTATTTCTTAACTTTGAACTTTATGTTCAAGTTAGGCTCTGTTCACTTGGGAAAAATGGGTGGGGGAAAGGGGAGAGGAGCAAGGACTCTCCCAGGCTCAGGCTTTTTCGCACTGCTGTTTTCAGAGCTAGTTCTTAGGGTTTGGAAGTTTTCAGGGCTTCCAAAGTGGTATGATCTAGGGAGAGGTGTGGTCACTACTCTGCTGGTCTGTGCTCTGGTTTCTACCCAGGAAGAATCTCTGCTGCAAGCATTATTGCTTTTCAGCACCCCTGCTCTATCATGAAGGAAAGTACTCCTCTCCTCCCTTGAACTGTACGTAACCTGAAAGTGGGTAACAGGGAATGAATGGAGTTACCAGACAGAGACTGGTCCTGGGTCCAGTGTTAGCACAGGGGTTCCCTGTAATCTTTCTGACCAATCACCAGATCCCCTTACCATCTCTTGCTTGAGAGTTCCCAAAGTTGATGCTGCTTCTACCACTACCAGCAAGTCCTACCACTGGTGCTAAATCCATGTGAGCTCTGAGACAGCTTCCACTGCCAGTCATGGCTCTCTCCTTTCAACCTCCTAAGTTGTCTTGGACTGGAAAGATGTCTCACCCTGACCTCTGGTTGGTTCTGTCACTCCAAAATTTAATTTAGAGCATTGTTTTAAAGTTGTTTGGAATGGAATATTAGGAGAGTTAGGCTGAGTACTTCCTCTACTCTGCCATCTTGGTTCCATCACCAGAAGTCTATAGCATATTCTTTGGACTCTGCATTGAAACTACACTGTGTTTAGAGTGATAATCTCAAATCAAAGGATCCCAAGTATAAAAGAATATCCTCTGACATCATCTGAGATAATCTGTGAATCCTACATCAACATATTGGCCAGCTCTGTTGAACAACTTTTCCAAGCATGGAAACTGTCAATTCAGCTTCTAAAAACACTTCACCTTCAGGGTCACTTACTTCTAGCATTCTTAGAGCTAGTTCATTGCCCCCTCTCCAGTTGCTGAAGTGCTGCCCTCTCAAGAGAAGGAATAACCGACTGATCCACAATTTACCTTGACCCTCTGAGCATCGCTCCCTGAAGCTCTGCTCTCTTGAGTCCAGCCCAGTTTCCTGCTTCTCTTCCAATTTTAGTTGCACTGGTTTTGTCTCTCTATCACAAGCAACGGTTCTCAACCTGTGGGTTATGTTCAATTCGTAACAATGAAAATACATCCTGCATATCAGATATTTACATTATGAATTATAATGGTAACAAAATTACAGTTATGAAGTAGCAATGAAAATAATTTTATGGTTGGGGGGTCACCACAACATGAGGAACTGTATTAAAGGGTCGTGGCATTAGGAAGGTTGAGAACCACTGCTCTAGAGCACTCTCCCAATCCCCACTCACCTAGGCAGGCTAGGTCTCTAGAAGGCAGCTGTTGTTTCTCCTTTTTAGGGGACTCTGATGGTCCAGAGGACATGTCTAAAGCTTACAAAACCCTGCAACTGTCAGTTGATATCAAATAAGAGAATGTAGACACAAAACATCTGCCTAAACTGGAGGCACTCTTCCATAAGTACATAGTCCAAGAGATACTGGGTTCAAGCTTACTACACATGAGTTGGCAAAGGGGGTAAATATACTCCTAGAAGTTCTTTTCTCCCTTCCAAGAAGCCTTCATGAAGTTACCCTTATAGGTGGTGTAGCCTTCCACTGGGCTTACTAAAGAGTCCAGAAGTTGCCTTTCCTCAGTATGTCAAGTTTGTCTTCAGCTCCTACTATGGACATTGCCACCAGTCTCTATAGTTCCAGGGACACTGCTAGGACACCAATAAGAAGTTCAAGAGGGGGGCGGAGCCAAGATGGCGGCATAGAAGCAGCAAAGCACCGCAGCTCCCACACAAACACGCTAAAAACTCATAAAATGGGACTCTAAAACAGATTTTCAAGCTCCAGAACTCTCCAAAAGACAGAAAACACATCTGTTGCTACAGGCAGCTCAACAGGAAGGGCTCTTCGCAGCAGTCTGGGAGCCACGGCAGACCCTGGCCGGGTCAGGCCCCAGGGCATCAGGCGGGAAGCCGCCCGTCTATAGGAGAGCAGATCGCCTGCACTGGAGGCACAGTTACCACATTTATCAGGCGAGAATAAAAAAAAGGCTAAGAGAAACGTCAGTGGATTTTGCTAAATTTGGGGAAGATCGGATCCGGCCAAACTGCTCCCAGGGCAAGGAAGCAGTGGGAGGTGGCTGTTGCAGCAGGAACGCCTGAGAGCAGTAGCAGCCTCTGCTGGGCTGCTTCAGAGCACTCGGCCTGCAGATAGCAGGGGGGCTGAAGCGATTGATCAGGGCCAAGGCTCTTGCATTGAGCGGCCTGGATCTGGATCGTGGTCTTCAGTGGTGGTCCTGGGGTGTGCTTTCAGCGAGCCAAAACTGGGGGGGGGTGCAGCATCCCACTAATAGCTCTGGCAGCTGTGAAGTCCCCAGTGATTTGGGACAGAGCTTTCCCCCTCCAGGAAGCAGAGTTCCACAGAGCTAAAAAACCAAGCAATTAATAGATTGGCCAACATGAGAAAAAGGAAGCAAAATAAAAACAATAAAACTCTATAAT
>CM053595.1:175328410-175364627 GCA_028646575.1 Pseudocheirus occidentalis
TTCCCATGCTGGAAGACTCCCACACAGGAGTAAGTGGTGCCAAGATCAATGCCAACTGCTGGTCCCTTCGACATGGTTGCTGGGGAGTCGGGGGTCGTAGCTGACCACTGTGGAGAAAGAAGGGCTGCTGCTGCGCTGAGTAGTGAAGTTAAATATAAATTAATGTAAATTTCAATTCTGGGTTCAAAGGAACAAATTCATAGGTTTAATATGGATTTGTGACTAGACTGCAGTCCATATTATTGGGATTTTTTAGGTGACATACAAGTGAAGTATATACCATGAGTTGAGTGCAACATGGCAGCCAAAAGGGATGCAATTTTACATTTCACTAAAAAGGTCAATGTCTAGAACACAAGGAATGAGAAATTTCCTGATGAAATCTGCTCTGGTCAGACCACAGGTGGATTATACTAACCATGTTCTGTCTGGGCATTTCATTTTAGGAAGGACATAGATAAGAGGGAAAGCATTCAGAGGAAAGTGACCAAGATGGTGAAAGATCTTGAAATTACTAGGCCATATAAGAATTAGCTGAAGAAACTGTGAGTACTTAGTCTGGAAAAGAGAAGAAGCATGATAGGGGAAACATAACAGTAAACTTGAAATATCTGAATGGCCATAATATGCAAGAAAGTTCATGCTTTATCTGTTCGGTCCCAGAAGACAGAACTAGGGGCAATGAATAGAAGCTGCAGAAAAAATTAATTTCAATGTAAATTCAATACAATTAAACAAACACTAAGTCCCTACTATATATCATGCATTGTATCAAATTCTAGAGATATAAAGACAAAAATGAAACATATTGCATATATGTATATTTGTGTGTGTGTGTGTGTGAGAGAGAGAGAAAGAGAGAGGGGGAGAGAGGAGGTGAGAGAAAGAGAGAGAGAGAGAAAGAGAAAGAGAGAGAGAGAGAGAAAGAGAGAGAAAGAGAGAGAGAATATACATACAGAGTGAATATAATGTAATAATGTAATTTCAAGGAGGGAAGAACACTAATACCTTGTGATTTGTCCTTCCTTCTCAAAGAGGACCACGGCATCAGGAAGATGATGACATGACTTGCAATTGAATTGGATTTGAGTGAAGGAGGGCTGTTCAAAGTCACCAGCCTCACTTTTTCCTCCAGAGCCATCTGGGTCCAGTGGCCAGATATAGGTTAGGAAGACCGGAAATGGTCCATGATGCAGTATGAGATCTTGACCTTTTTAAGCTAAGTTCTAATATCTAAGGAGATCAGGAAAGGGATCTTGTAGGAGCCAGTACCTGAACTGTGCTTTAAAGGAAGCTAGGAGTTTTAAAAGGTAGAAGTAAGCAAGAGGGAGAGAATTCCAAGCACAGGGGTCAATCTGCACAAAAAGCATAGAAATAGAAGATGGAACGTCATATGTAGGGAACAGCAAGTAAGAGAGTTTGGCCAGAACTTAGAATGAATGAGGGGGAGTAACATGACATTTGTCTGAAAAAAAAATAGATTGGTACCAGGCTGTAGAGGGTTTTAAATGCCAGACATAGGATCTGTATTTGATCCTAGAGGTATTAGAGCTCCACTAAAACTTCCTGAACAAAGGAATGACATGGTCAGAACTGTGGTACAGGAATATCAATTTGGCAGCTCTGTGAGGTATGGATAGTAGAGTGAAATGACTAGAAGAAGGCTATTACAAAAATAAAGGCAAGAGACACTGAGGCCAAGAACCACAATGGTGATTATGTTAATGGAGAGAAAAAAGATGTAGGGAAATGAAATATTATTATCAACAGGATTTACAAAGTAACTGAAGGGAGTGAAGAGTCCCTGAATCTCTGAGACAGCTTCTGAGAACCTAAGTGAGTAGGTAGAACTCTTGACAGAAAGAGGCAAATTATTAGGGAAAAGGTTTTTTTTTGGGGGGGGGGAATAGGTGCTTGGGGAAATGATGAGTTGCTTTTGGACAAATTGAGTCTAAGATGCCTGCCTACAGAACACCAAAACAAGGTAGGTGGTTATGAGGGATTGCAGCTCTGGAGGAAAAATTAAGGCTAGATATACAGATCTGAATGCATCATTTGTATAGAGAAGATGACTGAACTCAAGGAGATTGATGAAATTATCGAAAGAATGTGTGTAAAAATAGAAGAGGCGCTAGGTTGGATATGTAGTGTGGCATACCACTGTTCCGAGGAGGTGGGATATGGATGATCCATCAAAGAAGACTAAGTAGTAATGGCTAGGCAGATACAACTAGAAGCAGGAGAATGAGTTATCTCAAAAAAAAACACCTATCAGAAAAACTATCCCAAAATGATATGGATAGCCTGGTGAAGGACTGGGTTGTTCCTCACTTGAGATCTTCAGATGAAGACTGGATAACCATTTGTTGTGGATATTGTACTGGGAATTTTTGTTCAGGTACAAGTTGTACCACTGGGATTCCTTCTAATTCAAAATTTTTATTTCTGTTAACCACTGCAATAGGGAGTCCCATATCTGCTATTTAGCATAGCTATGTAACCTTAAATCACTTAACTAACTTCTCCAAGTTTCAGTTTCTTTATTTGTTAAATAGATGGAAAGTATTATATGACCACTGAGATTCCCTTCCTTCCAGTTCTGACATACTAAAATTCTATTAAGAACTTAATCAGAAAGACAAAATAAAGAAAAAAATTAGCATAGGCTCCAGTAGCCAGAACAGTAAATAATGGTCTAAGGCACTTTATAAGATAACCAAATAGATTAACAATTACCTCCTTATCAGTAAAAGCTTTATAACAAATACAATTATATTTGATGATTATTCTTTTGTGCTTTCCCTAATACTCACATAAAAACAAAAATTTTATCAGACTCTCACAAATAGACCCTTCCTGGGAAAAGTATAAATATCAAAAGAAAAACATTTATGCTCATTGTTAATTTAAGGTTGCTTTGGCAGGAATTCTTATTTAATTAGAAAAGATTTATATATAAAAAATCTAGACAATGAAGATTCAATTCAAGAACATGTATTAACTACTTTCTGTGTGTATTACCGTAGGTTTCAGAGATACAAAGACAAAAACAATTACAGTTTTCCTTTCCTTAAAGACATTACATTCTCTTTAGAATATGCACATAGAATAGAAAAAAAATCAAGATAACTTGAGAACCTAACAATTTGGAGAATAACTGGAAAGCCTGTGTAAATAGTTGAGACAGAAGATAGGCATTCCTGGAATGAAAAAGAGATTGTACAAAGGCATTGAGATGGGAAATGGAACACTAACTTCAGGGTTAGCTCCTGACCCTCTTGTTATTATTTTTATGTATGTATGTATGTATGTATGTACTCATTCATTCATTCATTCATTCATTCACTCATTTATTTGGTTGTTTGGTTATTCTTTATATACATTCCATCAGTAGACTCCGGGCATTTTTACTGCCTGTCCACCATGCTTGGAATACTCTTCCTAATTTTTGCTTCTTGGTTTCCTTCAAGTCCTACCTAAAATCTTACTTCCTATAAGAAGCTTTTCTCCTAAATTTTATACTGTTTAAAGTTTGTTCAGACATAGCTGTTTGCATGCTGTATCCCATATTAAGACTGCTTAGCCCCTCAAAAACAAGACCTGTCTTTTGCCTTTCTTTGTAAATCCACTGTTTAGCACAATGCCCAGCATATAGGAAGCACTTAATAAGTGCTTGCTGACTAACATGTTGCACAATTTCTACCATTTCTCTGCATAATCAGGGATAGCTTTTCTGTAATTTTTGGTATCAATGGTCTGGTCTTGTATTATTATCAAAAGCCATTAATATGATACTTCTTTGCTGGCATATTGATGATTGAGTTCATGTGAAAGAACCCCATGAAGGGTCTTTTGATTTCACTCTTGATCCTCAGACTCCAACTACAAGTTAAGTTGAAAAAATCCAATAGCATGTAATTACTGTCAGCTTTTACTTTTGTTCCATGAAGAGACATTTCTCAGTCACAGAAGTATTTCTCTAAGTTTTTAACCTACCATTGTTACTGTAATCGTTGTTGCTGTTATAATTACTGGATTCAGCTCTTCCTGACTAGAAGCTCAGCTTTTTGTTTACTATTCTATGCTGCCTTTCAGAAAACAGACCTTTATCATTATTATTGATAAAATCAAATCAGTTTTTTAATTAACTACTTGAGGAAGACCTAGGGCTTTTGTGGCAAGAACTTTCCTTACTGGATCTTCAATATCTGTTTTTGTAGCACTTTCAAGAACAGATATCAGGCTGCATATCTATGTTGCTTCCCAGAATGATGGTTGAGAGAATGGGAATGGAAGTAATGTTATTACCAAAGATCTAATTTCAGGTTCTTGCGCTTTCTCCTTCAGAGTCTGAGTGAATAGAGATGATGGTAAAGGTAATGATGGTATGACTTGCAGCTGAAACCTTCCATATGTGTTGTCTTCCCCATTAGAATGTGAACTCCTTGTTTCACTCACTCATTCATTCAAATATACTCAGTCTATTTACTACAGTATGCTGCCAGAGGTACAATGAAAGGAAGAAAGGAAATAACGAGAATTTATTAAGAACGTACTGTGTGCTATAATGATAAGGAAATTTGAAGATCTTCCCTGCCCCTTAATGGGCCTCACTTGGAGCCCAACAAGAAAAGCTTGCATAGGGGAGGCTTGTTTTTCAGGAAGGCACACACTTTTTGTTACTTTGTAATTAGGCAGTGAGTCATGAAGGTTGTGATGTTCTCTTACCCTGAAGAAGGGTATATATACTGTGAAGTGAGGTTTTGCTTTGGGGCTCATCACTTATGGGAAGAATTACATGATTTAGCCAGATGAGACTCTGGGTAGTTGTTGAGCCCCCCGGCTTTGAAACCTAGATGTTGGTACTTCCCTTTCTGGTAACTATGTATGTATGTAATGGTCAGACAGCTAAAAGCCCAGTCTGTTAGTCTGTTGAATTGTGTTATTTTCTTTGCCTGTATTTTTTATCTGCTTGTAATTTCTGTTTGTATTTTCTGAAGTTCAGGGTGCTGAATTTCCCTTGAATTAAGTGAATGATATATATTTAATTAGAGATAGTTGACCCCTTTAAAGTTGCTTTCTTTTAGTAAAGCAGACCAAAGAACCTGTGCTAGCAGCCATCCTGGTTATGTTAGGGTGCTTGCTGTTACATGTGCTTAGACTTTTGTCAGTCCATAGCAGATAAGTAGGAAGGGGTGTCAAAAGTGGTGCTGCAAGAACGTAGGACTTCAACATACCCAGGTCACACTAGGATCTTAAGACAATTTTTATTTCAACGGGTAGGATGCCTAGGTTTTTGTTCTAAATACCAGGGCAGTTCTTTTTTTTTTCTTTTTTGGTAAATATACTTTTATTTAATATGGCAGAGGGAGACTGAAGGTTGGTCAAGTGGAAGACAGATCTGCTCCTAAGGCAGGAGAAACAGCTTGGTGGTCCAGTGGTTAGGGGGCTGGTTCTACGAATCAGAACTCTTCTTCCTGAGTTCAAATCTGGCCTCAGACACTTCCTAGCTGTGTGACCCTGAGCAAGTCACTTCACCCTGCTTGCCTCAGTTTCCCCATCTGTAAAATAAGCTGGCACCTGCTGGTGGTGTCATGGGTCACACAGGTCACGGGCTGCCCTGGTCCACCAGGGCTACTCACCCCTACCCCTAGTCCACCCCCCCGGCCATCCCTTCCCTGGCCTGTGGGGCCTCTTTGGCGCCAGGGCTGGCCTGGCCTGGTTCATCGGCAGGTGCCCGCTCACCAGAGCAGTTCGATGATACAAAGAAGAGCTTAGGTGTTATAGGAAGGTGAAGGTTCACACTCAGATATATCTGATTAGTTTCTCATCACATCAAAACAACTCAGAGTGCCTGGTAGTACAAAGTAGCCATTTAATAAATATTTATTGAATCAATGCCATTCTTGTCATTAATTTTGATTAATTTTACTAGCATACTATAACAGATGAGGTGCTGACAGGCAGATTTTACTCTATTCAAGTGATCTATAAATTGAAAAAGTTTGAGAAACAATGATTTTGACTTGTAACCAATATGTATTCTCACCCAACAATTCTGTGACTACAAAAGTAGTTCTGTGACTAGAAAGACGTTTTTTCTACTGTCCAAACTATGATAGGCAGTTGTATAAACAATCTGTAGGAATGATCCATTAGTATACTTGTATTAGAGTCTATGGATGAAGGGATTCCATTCTTGGATCTTAGATATTTCTTAGGTTTCACTTTTGGACTAGAATTGAACAAGAGAAAGACAGTGGACAAGGTTGGTTTTGAAATAGTGTATTATTTTTTTCAATGACTATAATCTTCTCCTTGAAACAAAGGATTACCCCTTTTGAGGGGGGAAGGGAGGAATTTGGGGTCATTTATGGAAGGCAGTTTATGCAATTTGTTCTCTTTCTCCCATGGCTATTCCCATTCCCTCTAATATAAGCCACAAAGCTGTCTGGAAAGGCAATATCTCCAAACAGAAGAGGCAGGAACTCAGTACTCAGAGATCACTGGAGAGTAGCATATTCAGTCAGTGCTGAATTTGATCTCTCAGACTGAGCTCCCTTCTGAGCATTTTGAAAGGGGCTAGGTATGAGGGGGAAACTACCAGGTAGATTCCCCATCTTACTCCAGGACCCTCCTCCAAAAACCATTGCATCCTTGGAACCACAGCAGGGCCAGTTCTCTCAGTACCAATCACAAACACATTTCCTTCCACTAGTTAATGATCAACTTCATAGCAAAAGAAGTACCATTTCCTTCCTGATCCTACACAGCACCTCCTTTAAGCTGTATTTATAAACAAAATGTTGCAATGAAGAAACGGCTGCTTTTAACTATAGCCAATATATCACTCAGACTTTGAGTGCCATACTCTCTTCATCTTCTCTGGTCAAATGGCAGGAAGTTCCAGGCTGTATCAGTTCATTAACAGCACCAATTTGCACATCTCTCTCTGCCTTTCTTCCCTTGGCCTTTTCCCACTCCCAGTAGCACCTAGTTTGTAATTCTCCAGAGGGCTGAAAATAGTGTTACAGGACCATCATTTTAACATAAAAACTCTTCAGGTGATACTGACTCTCTGTGAGTAATAGAATACCACAGTCTCAAAAGGATTAAAGTCATATGTCACTTAAAGATCAATGGAAAAGTATATGGTGGGCGTAAGTATGATATGAAGACGTTATCAATAAATGTTTGTTCACTGAATAAAGAACTGAGCAGGAGAAGTGTTATATTTCATCAATGAGATGTACAACCAGAAAAGGAGGTCAGTCAGTCATGTAGTAAGAATAAGTAATAACCTACAGCTATTTCCCAGTGGTCTCCAAGCAATATCAGGTAATGTAGGGAAAGGCCTCAAGTATGTTGGGTAGAGTTGTGATGGACTATGGGAAGACAGGAATTACATGGGTTGTGATCTGCATTACTGGAAGGAATATTGACATCAATGAGATCAAAGACCCACTGAAGTATCACAGTAGATGACTACCAGAATGCCTTTATTTAGATACTGCTGCATTTATATAAGATATAAGGAACTTCTCCCTTAATTTACTATACATATTTTATATAACATGCATATTAGGTCAGGTTTCTGCATCTGAGTTTCCTTTATATGTGACTGGTATACTTCCCCATTGGAGCTCTTCCCTTGTGTCCCCTTTGGAAATACAATGATGACCCAGAAGTCTCCACACTGTAGCTTTTGTGGTAGCTTTGAAGAATACTCATGGTCACTTAGCATGGGAAGGGATCTCAGATATTATTCAGTGCAATCCATACTGAACAGGAACCATCTTCCCTTTCCCCCTACATGCATACTAAATTTCAGACAAGCAGTCATCAGGTATCCACTTGAAGACATCCAATTATGAGGGAACCTAAGCCAAACCATCCCAGTTTTGAACAGCTATTATAGTTACAAAATTTTCCTTATGTTGAGACAAACTCAATCTCTCTCTCACTCCCATTGACCTTAGTTTGCCTTCAAGGGCTAAACCAAGAAATCTCTTTTCCATAACCACAGCCCTTCAAATGCTAGAAGACCTAAATTTATAGATGAAAATATAGCAATAATCAATACAACTCATTATTGTTTCCATTGAGGGCACAATCTTCCTTCACTAGTCATCCAGATTTCTAAAACTGGAATTAGTCTTGACTCTTTCCTTCTCTGTCACACATCCAAATCAACTACAAAATATATTTCACACCTGTCCTCTTTACTCATATGGAGACGATCCTAGTTCAGATTCTCCTCGCCTTTTGCCTACATTATTATAGACCTGTCTGAATTGGATTCTGTATTTTTAGTGTCTTCCTTTAGGACAGTGGTTCTCCACCTTTGGGTTGCCACCCCTTTGGGGGCCAAAGGACCCTTTCACAGGGGTCATCTAAGACCACAGGAAAAAACTTATTTCCAATGGTCTTAGGAACCAAGACACCGGTCCTCTATCTGTCATACGCCCACTTACAAGTATTAATGGATCAGGCATTAGGAAGGTTGAGAACCACTGCTTTAGGATAAAACATAACTTTGCTCCAGCCTACCTTTCTGGATTTATTTCACATAATTCCTTTTCATGTACTCTGCCATCTGGATGAAACAGTTTGCCTTCTATTTCCTGAATTTAATAATTTATCTCTCATCTCCACACTTTTGCACATGGATGGCCTCTTAAGTCTGGAATATACTCTACTGTCCTTACACTCACCTGTACCTCTCAGAAATCTTATTTTCCTTTAAGGATCAGCATAAGTTGGGATAGGGAACCTGTGGCCTCCAGGCCACATATGGCCTCCTAGGTCCTTGGGTGTGGTCTTTTGACTGAGTTCCAGTTTTACAGAATAAATTCTTTTATTAAGGGGATCTGTTCTGTGAAGTTTGGATTCAGTCAAAGGGCTTCACTCAAGGACCTAGAAGGCCACAACTGGCCCCATGGCACCCCTGGATAGGGTATAGGAAGAAATTTTTTCAGTTCCCCCTATTCATTAGTGACCTCTCTTCCATTATTTTGTATTTACCTTTCTGTTTATTAGTTGTATCTCCTCCAGCCTCTCAATATCCTTTATCCTCCCTTCTCCCAGTAGATCATAATTTTGACCAAAGAAACCATTTTATGCTTTTTACATTACTGGAAATTAATTTCTGTTGAATGAATGGGCCTTTTTCTAAATAATCACTGTTAGCATGTCTAAAGTATCCTTTGCTCACCTATAATATTCCTCATGATAGGGAAGTACTAGAATGAAAAGGGACAAAACAGGAAACAATGAAGGTCTCATATTTAGTGTTGTAATATCTCTGTGACATTTTTTTTGAAACAGTATTTCAGTCATATTTTTAAAGGTTGGAAAGAAAAAGCAATTTTTAGATAAAAAACATATTACTATATCTTGGGTTTAAACTTTGTTAGGTTCCTGTTACTACCCCCAGCCTGTAGCTGCTCCTCCAAATAATGATCAAGGCAGAAATTTTCTATCTGAAATGATGATTATATGACCAAAAATTTAGACCTCAGAGTATGAGTCTTTAGGTAGTTTAAGAAAACTAAGGAGGAAAATAAAAGAGACCACTGACTCTCTATTAGTGATAAAAAGCAAAATTACATTTTGTTTTTCAAAGCCTCCCTCTGCACCTATCTTTAGAAAAGTGCTCTGATGACCTGAGGCTAGGAAAGAACTTCAATATAGGTAGCACTAGAGGACCTATGAACAGGAATCTCCTCTACAACATCTCTGACAAGTGGTCATACACCTTCTACTTAAAGATTTCTGGCAATGGGTAAGTCAAAATCTATGAAGTCAGTCCATTCAACTTTTGTACATTTTAAACTGATTTCAACAAACATTTATTAACCAACCATTTAATATGTACAGAATCATGGCCTAAGCAGAAGAGGGATGGAGGAGGATGTGTGAAAAGATCCAAGCTTAGATCAGAAGAGGTTCCTGCCCACACGGAGTTTATAATCTTGTAATTTATAAGGCAGAGATAGCTAATTTAATCCACAATACTATCAAAATCTAACTTACCCAAACTCCCACTATTCCTTTCACTTTTATAATTCACATAAACGGGGAGAAGAAGGGGGCCTGGCACTGGAAAGTGGGACAGAAAAGTAAGTAGAACGTGTCCTACAGGTGGGGCTGGGGAAAGATGGAGAAGGGAGAGGATGACAGAGACTGGAATCAACAGAGAGGTGCAAGGGTGGCGAAAGTGGTATAGGCTAGGGTCAGGGATAGAGATGAGGGAGAAGACCAGACAAGAGCCAAAGTACAGGGATGGAGAGAGATGGGAAATATTGCTGGGGGTGGGGAGAGAAGGGAAAGGTCCGGGGAGTGAGGACGAAACGAGGAGCTGAGACAGAGCCGGGGTGCATAGAGGGGCTGGGGTCGGAGATGGCAGATGTGCGGTTGGGGGAGGAGCTGGAGACAAAGATGAGGACTGGTACAGGGATGAAGTGGGAAAGGGTGCTGGGACCAAGCTGGGGACCGTGGGACAGTTGTACCTCCCGCCGGTCCGACCTGTCTCGGTGACATCTCCTAGCCCTGCCCAAGGGGCGGGAAAGCTGCCGGCCCAGCCCCACTGGCCTCCCGGGGAGTCCAGCCGAGAGCCGGCAGGGAGCCGCGGACAGGACCGGCCTTACATAGCCCAGGCCAGGGCCCCCCAACGGGACGCCACTGACGCCTGAACCCCTTTGAAGGAAGTCCCGGAGGCGCGCCCTCTCCTCACCTTGTTGCTTGGCGCCGGACATGGCTCCAGGAGCGGCCCGAGAAGCTCCAGCTGTCGGGAAGCAGCGCCATCACTCCATTCCGCACCTTTCCGGAGGCCTGCCCCTAAGTCCCTCCCACAAAGTGCGTTTACCCAATACGAATCCTGCTTGTCGTTTATTTTGCTGTCAATCACTAACATTCTGGCCTTTGATTGGCTAGCTTGAAGCAAAGGGTCAATTTATGGTAATCGACTGAAGTTTGGTTATTGAGCATGCGTGTTTTCCACTGCCAAACCTTAGGTTAACTGGCCTTCTCCAGTTAGCAGAGGCTGGTAGTTAATCTTTGAGCAGTACTCTAACATGCACTGTCAGACCAGTTAGAACAGTTATATAGATTGTAATAGTCAATCCTATTAGTTTAGTAATTAGATTGTAAGCTCCTTGAGGGCAGGGAGTTTTACCTCTTTTTTTTTTTTTTTTATGGGGAACTCACACAGGGCAAGCCTTCACATGGTGATCAGAAGTGATAGAGCTACACTCTCAAGGTCTCTCTTAACTTTGGAATTGATTTGTGACATGGGAACCGCTGGTGTGGGACTGCTCACATCAGAGAAGGTTTTGTGCTGTATGAGCAAAGCAGAACCGAAATAGCTCAAAAGTAACACAAGATGCACAAACTCCCAAATGTTCATATGGATATTTGCGCCCAACCTGTGGTAGACCATTCTGAGCTCCTGAGCTTGTATTATTGGTCTGATTAGTTGCAGTCTCCCCGACACATTGTAACTTGATTTTAGCCTAGTGAGGTCATTTTGGTCCTCCTTGAGAAGGAAGGACAGCTAATAGTATGTGCTTATTAAATGTTTATTCATTATTTGGTTTATAAATGAGACTCTAAGAGGCACCTGAACCTGTTTTATGAACTCCTAATCCAGTAACATTTACATGATAAACAAATTAATTGATAATAATGAAGCATCTAAGTGGTAAAGGGGTAGGTGGGGAGTAAGGGGTGGGCTAGGACACTCAGTGGATAGTGTTCCTGGCCTGGAGTGAGGAAGACCAGAGTTCAGGTTATGACCTCAGACACTAGCTGTTTGGTCCTGGGCCCCGGTTCCTGTTTGCCTCTGTTTCCTCATCTGTAAAATGAGCTGGAGAAGGAAATAGCAAAACCACTCCAGTATCTTTGCAAGGAAAACCCCAAATGGTGTCACAAAGAGTCAGAAACTATTGAAACAACTGAACAACAAAGTGGTGAAATGGACAGAGTGCCAAGCTTCTAAAGTCACTAGCTGTGTGACCCCGGGTAAGTCACTTAACCTCTTTTTTTCCTCAGTTACTTCATTTGTAAAATGGGGGTAATAATAGCATCTATCTCCCAGGGTTGCTGTGAGGATCAAATGAGGTGATAATTGTAAAGGGCCTAACACTAATAAGTGCTGTATAAATGCTAGTAATTTTTTATCAACATTATTAGCTAGCATTTATATGGGGCTTTATGACCTGCAAAGTATTTTACATTTATTTTCTCATTTGATCCTCACAACAACCTCATCTTACAAACTGAGGATAACAGAAGTTGAGTGACTTGCCCAGGGTCATAATGCTAGTGAGTTTCTATTTGAATTTAAGTCTTCTTGACTCTGAGTCTAGCACTCTACCTACCCACTGTACCGCCTAACTCCCAAGACAGTGTTTATTTTTTTATTATTATGTACTAGGTGCTGTACCACATATTACACTTCCAAGAATGAAAACACAGGATTAAGAACCTCAGAGGAAAGCAGGGTGTTTGGAGGCCTGGGAATGAAGGGATACAGGATGAAGGAGGAGCAAGGGGAAAGGTCCTAGTTAAGCCAAGGGTTTGGGGAGGGAATGGAGAAGAAGTAGAAGGGAAAATCGTTAAAGAAATTGGGCAGTGTAATGAAGTCACATTGACATTCAAGGTAATTACTTGCATGTTTAACATGATGTAGTAGAAAGAGGACAAGATTTGGATCCAAATATTTGTAACTGTGACCTGATTCTGCCATTTATTCTTTGTATGCCCTTAGACAAATCACTTCTCCCTGGAGGCTCAGTTTCCTAATCTGTAAAATACAGGGGTTGAATTAGATGGTCCTTACAGTCTCTTATATCTCTAAATCCCTAGGGAGTCCTCTTGCTCTTTGAACAGCAGGTGAGACTAGTCCCTTCTAGCTATGTTAACACAAAAGGAGATGGGAGTAGACTTTGCTTTATTTTTTAAATTTTTTACTTTTTGGAGAGGGAAGGCAGGGCAATTGGGGTTAAGTGACTTGCCCAAGGTCACATGGCTAGTAAGTGTTAAGTCTGAGGCCGCATTTGAACTCAGGTCCTCCTGACTCTAGGGCTGGTGCTCTATTCACTGTGCCACCTAGCCACCCCATTGCTTTATTTTTTTTAAATAACCTTATAACATCTTCATGTTTTGAGAGGCTTGGGATCATTAATGTATATATGTAATTACTGTTTCTAGCTATTTGATTTATTTTTCCCATTTTAACCAGTATGCATTTTTATATAAATGTTTTATAAACATTCAAATTGCAAGTTCTGTCCATTCCACCTCTGAGAAAACACCTCTTGAATCTGTCCCCTCCTCTCTGTTCCTATTTCGACTACCTGATTACACATTTCCACCTACTTTAGAATATTACCAGAATCTCCTCCTAATATTTTCCAGCCGTCTCTCTCCTCCTCTCCCATCCATTTTACCTACTCAGTGCTCTGCCATAGAAGTCTTGCTTGCTTAGTTGGTCAAGCTACTTCTGTGCTCAGAAATCCTTTCTCAGAGGCTGTTGCCTACATAGTAGTTAAATAACTTTGCCTGTTATTTAAAAGCCCTGTGAAATCTGGTTCCAATTTACTTTCTGGATGATTTCATGTTATTTCCTGTACCTAGACAATTAAGTAGTACAGTGGATAGAGGGCTGGCCCTGGAATTAGGAAAACCCAAGTTTAAATCCAGTCTCATACATTTACTAGCTGTATGATTAGCTATGCAACTTGGACAAGTCACTTAACATCTGTGTGCCTATTTCCTCCACTGTAAAATAAGATTATAGTAGCACCTACCTCACAAGATTGTTGTGAGGACCGAAGTAGATAATATCTGTAAATATTGCTAAATTTTAGCCAAACTAGGCTAAGCTCTGGTTTTCTACTTGCTACTCCAATGTCCTCTGTGCTCACTCACTGAAATACTTTTGCTGAAGAAACAATGTGGTTCAGTGGAAAGATGGATGAGTTTGAAGTCAGAAAACCCGAATTAAAATTTTAGCCATTTATTACCTGTGTGACCCTTGGCTGGTTAAACAACCTCTCTGAACATCAATCACCATATGGAAAATGAGAGAATGGGACTAGATAGCCTCAAAGGTCCTTTTAGCTTGGAGACATTATGGTGGAGCTGGAAGAGTAGTAAACTTGAAGTGCTTAATTTGGAGTCACCAGACCAGGGTTCACATCCCAGCTCTTCTACTTACTAGCTGCATGACTTTGATTAAGTCACTTAACCTTTCTGAGCATCTGTTCTTACAACATCATTGTAAAATGAGGGCATTGGACTTCTAATTTCCCTTCCAGCTTTAAATCCTACAAAGACTTCTCCCGTTGCTGCAAGGTCCTAACTCTTGAACCTCCTATTTCCTCTTTAGATGCCAACTCAAATGCTACCTCCTTCACGAAGTCTTCCTGATCTTCTCTGTTAGAAATGATCTTCCCCTTTGGGCACTTTGTTCTGTAACTCTCTCTGTCTCTCTCTGTCTCTCTGTCTCTCTCTCTCTTGTCTCTTTCTCTTTCTCTCCCTCTCTCTCTCCCTCCCTCTCTCTCTCTCTCTCTCTCTGTCTCTCTCTGTCTCTCTCCCTCTCTCTGTCTCTCTCTCTGTCTCTCTCTCTCTGTCTCTCTGTCTCTGTCTCACTCTCCCTCTCTCTCTGTCTCTGTCTTTGTCTCTCTGTCTCTCTCTGTGTCTCTCTGTCTCTGTCTCTCTGTCTCTCTCTCTCTCTCTTTCTCTCCACACACACACACACACACACACACACACACACACACGTAACTCTCTTAAAATTTTGAATTCTAGTATCCTCTTGCTGGATTGTTAGCCCGTGAGCATAGAATGGTGTCTTAACTAAATTGTGTGTTTTCCCTGTTCTTCTGCAAACTATACATAGAGAAATGTTTGCCACATTAATACACCTTTCAACTTCTTTCTAGATGCTTGCCTGTTTTTTTAACCTCCTTTTATCCTAGTCAAGACAACCCCTTAGATACATTGAGTATCTACTCTTTTTTCCATTTAGTAACAGAAGTTGTGATCTGCCCCAAATTTAAAAACAAAACAAAACTACTAAGTGGCAGAAGACTAGAATGTACATCTTTTGACTGCTAATGTAATGTGCCTTTGTTAACCTACTTTCTTCCTTGATCTCCTTTCAAAATTCCTGTCTTGGAAGTCCTGGGAGGGGTCACTAAAATAGGCTCTATATACTAAATCTTCAAGATCACCTCATCTTGTCTTCACTTATCTTCTTTGGAGTGAATTTCTTCATTTTTTTTCTTGTTTTGTGTTAGTTTGCCTTAGACTTCCAACCCACTGAGCCAACTCCATTTAATCCTACAGTATGCATTTTCTTTCAATGTAGGCCTTTTATGAACAAGTGTGAACAGCAGTCCAGGGACAGAGCTGTGGGATTTTATTCTTCCCAGGGATGACTCCGTAGGAAAATTTCAGTTATCGGGAAGCAGGCAGTTTAGACACAGTGGGATGCTCAGTGCTCTGCACGCTTAATAAAGGAATGTTATATAACAGAGCAAAACTATCACAATAAATTTCTACTACTGCTGTGCTACTTACTCGCTATGTAGCCTAGGGCAAGTAAGTCACTTTGCCTCTCTGGGCCTCCTTCTCTGTGTAAAATGAAGTAATTGGAATGGGCTATCTATAAGGTTCTTTCGAGCATCCAATCTATTATTGTATGATCTTTGCAAATAAATATAAAACATCATCCATCCATCCATCCATCCATCCATCCATCCATCCATTCATTCACAGAATCATAGTGTGCCAGAATTGGAAGGGACATTGATTATTCTAAACCATGCCTAATCAAAAATCTCTTTTACTACTTACCTAGCAAGTGGTCATCTGGCCTTTGCTTTAAGACCTCTCATGATGGAGAATCCATTAACTATGGGAATAGACTGATGCACTTTTAGATGATTGTTAGGATAATTCTTTTTACATTGAATCTAAATCTTCCTCTCTGCACCTTCCCGTTGGATCCAAGCAAGATTTGCAGTCCGGCTTCCTTTTCCCTTCAGCCGTCCTAGGTAATAATTTAAAATGGTGAGGTACTCTCTTGATCCAGAGAACCCCACAAAATCATGCAAATCAAGGGATTCAAATCTCCAGGTCCACTTCAAGTACACCTGTGAAACAGCCCAGGCTACCAAGGCATGCATATCTGAAAAGCTACCAAGTATTTGAAAGATGTCACATTGAAGAAACAATGTGTTCCCTTCCATCAATATAATGGTGGAGTTGGCAGATGTGCCCAGATTAAACAATGTGGCTGGACACAGGGTCGGTGGCCCAAAAAGAGTGATGAATTCTTGCTGCATATACTTAAAAATACAGAGAGTAATGCAGAACTAAAGGGTTTGGATGTGGATTCTCTTGTCATTGAGCATATCCAGGTTAACAAGGCTCCCAAAATGCGACGGTGTACTTACAGGGCTCATGGTTGAATCAACCTATACATGAGTTCTCCTTGCCATATTGAGATGATTCTTACTGAAAAGGAACAAATTGTTCCTAAACCAGTAGAGGAGGTTGCTCAAAAGAAAAAGATATCCCAGAAGAAACTGAAGAAACAAAAGCTTATGGCATGGGAGTAAATATGACATTTGAGTGCAAATAAAAGTGAAATGAAAACAAAAAACAAAAAAACAAAAAAAACAAAAAAAGATTTGCAATCCCTCCTTTTTCCTTCAAGTATTTGTAGCCAGTTATCATGTCTCCTTCCTCAAAGTCTTTCCTTCTCCTGGTTAAACATATCCATTTCCTTAAAATAATCTACATACATGTTCTTAAGGCCCTTCACTATTCCTGATCACTGTCATGTAAATGCTGCTCAGTTTATCAATGTTGTTTTCAAAATGTAGTACTCAGAAATGAACACAGTACTTCAGATATGATCTAACCAGAGCACAATGTAGCAGAACTATGAACTGCCTGGTCTTGGATATTATACCTCTCACTACGTTTTTAAGATTGCATTTGCTTTTATAGATTCTATTCATTCACATTGAATTTATATGTGAAACTTCATTGAAACTTCAATATGTCTTTCACACAAACTACCCTCTTTCTATTTCACCATTCTCATACTTGTGAAGTTGATTTTTGAACTCAAGTATAAGTCTTTATACTTATCTTGATAATACTTAATATTGTTGTATTTGGTCCAATATTCTAGACTGTTGAGATATTTTTTGAATCCTGGTTCTGTTATCCAATGTGTCAGCTATATAAAAGATAATGGAGAATTCTGTCATTGCAATTTGATAAACATGACTTTTTTGCCTTTTTTCTAAATCATTGATAAAAATTATTTGAGCCAAGCACAGCTCTCTGTGGCACTCCATTAGAGGCCTCTTTCCAAACTGACTTTGAGTCATTATGGCTAACTCTTTGGGCTCAGTATTCAATCAATTCCAAAACAATATAATTGTATAATTATCGATCCCACATCTTTCCACCTACTCCATAAAAATAACATTAAACACTCTATCAAATGTATTTCTAAAATCTAGGTAAATTGTTTTCATAGCATTCCTTCAATCTATTCTTCTAGGAATCTTGTTCTAAAAGGAAATGAGGTTAACTTTGCAGGATATATTATTGATAACATTATGCTGGTTCTTTGTGATTGTTGTTCTCCTTTTGCTAAGCCATCCCTTGAATAGTGCATTCTATAGACTTATAGAACACATTCTATAATTACAATAATTGAGGTCAAGCTCTCTGACCTGTAGTGTGCAGAATCTATTCTTCCTTTTCTTGAAAACTGTGACTTGGCCTTTCTTCAATCCTTCAGTACCACTGTCATTTTCTGGAATCTTTGAAAGGTAACTAACATTAGCTCATCAATCATATCTATCCACCAATCCAGAAGCAAGTATTGGTAAGCACTTACTATATGTAAGACACTGTGCTAGGAGTTAGAGACAAAAATACAAAAGTGAGACAGTCCTCACCCTCAAGGTAGTGCTTATATACTATTGGAAGATGCAACTTGTTCATAGGTCTATGCAAAATAAAGAGAAAGTGCTGGGGATGAGTGTTCCTCTCAAGGGGAATCAGGAGAGGCCTCTTGTAGGAGGTAGAAGTTGAGCTAAACCTTAGGGGAGCTTACACTTTCTAAGATGTAAAGAGGAAGAGTATTCTGGTTGTAAAGGATAGCCTGTGTAATAACACACAGGTGGAAGATAGAATGTTTTCCAGGGCTATGGATCTTTTGGGCCTGTTGACCTTACCTCTATTGGGGCCACTTAGTATCTTCTTAATATATTACTCACCTTGGGTTTTTACTCCCCATTTTTTCCTTTTGTCCTATCTATTCAAATCTATCATTTATATCCTTTTATTTATTCAGTATTAATTAAACACTTATTATGTTCTAGTTGGCTTAGAGAGATATAAATATAAATAAGATAGTATCCTTGCTATTGAGGGACTTACAATCACTACAGAGAGATAAGTACACAAAAGCATTATAAAATTGTAGCACCCTCTCTGCTATTTTCTCTCCTCATATTCACATTGTCCATAGAAGGAAGCTAGAACTACTCCTTTCAGGGTTCTAAGGGTTTCTAATACTGTTATCCATAAGCCCCCAAACAGATTTCATTCAGTTTTAGAAACGGAATTTATTAAGAACATTTGGTACAAAACATTCCCCTTAAACTGGATGTATATTCGTCCCTTGCAAACTCAAGGTCCCTAGGGAGAGTGGGACCAAACTTAAACTATAAAACTAATGAGATACACAGGTAGAGAATATATGTGACAAAATGGTATGTCCCACTGCTTGCCCTGGAAGTAATTTTCTCCTTTTGTGCACTCAGCATGAAATTCCCTTTAATTGTAACTATCTGTTGAGCACCAAGGATTGGTGTTTTACTAGAATTTATAGTTGGCACTTCTCTCCATCATGATTGGACCCTGAGGCTGCTGTCCCCAAGTGATTGTCAAAATCTATCTGTAGGTACTTGGGATCTCTCCTCTGAGCCCAGGTGGGTTCCACAACAAACCAATATTAGATCTAGGGTGCCAGTGAAGCATTCACCTTTCATATGTCTGCTCTGAACTAACATGCACAAGTTGGATTCATTATGGAAATTCCTGCAAAACAAGCACTCAAAATTTCTCCAGGAATCCCTAAAATAGGGAATCCAACTAGAAAATCAAACCCATCCTGAACAAAGATAAGCAGACTCACTTAAAAAGAAAATATACACAGAAAAGTCCCTAAGAGGCATGAAGTTCTCAGAAAGGATTAAACACTTGGGGTTGATTATCTAAAGAAAGCAAACCTCATCCCATGGATCTGAAGTTCATAAGGATCTCAGGCAAGCTGTCTGGACTCATATAAAAATAAATAACCTAGATCTGCTTATAAACAACAACAAAACAAAAAATACATATGTTTATATGTATTTGTATTGTAGTGCATTCTAGGAGAACTGCTAGGTAATTTTGCATTTTGGGATGCAAAATTCATACTGTTTATATTGGTTTTTATACTCATAATAAATAACACAACAGATATTATTTAAGCATTTGCAAAACTAGTCTGAATTTTAAGGAAATATACTGGAAAATAAACTGTCCAGTTATAGTCTAAAACAAATGGTAGGGGATGCTAATTTTCCTCAGTAGATACCTGTAATTTAAGATATCTAATGGAAGTCCCATATGGAGATTCACTCTGGTGGGTTATTCAGAACATGAAGGGTCGCCAAACTGTATTCTTTGATAATAAACTTCCTCAGTGAACAATCCTTAAGCATACAGATATATTCTCTGGCTACTTTCAACCCAACCATGTGAAGACTTTAGGCCAGCATGTTTCATATTTGTCATGTATGACTCAGCTATGTGAGTCCCTTCATTGATTGCTAAGTCATATAATAAAAGTGCCATACCTGATAGAAGAAGCAGCTTCCAGTTGGTGGAATTTGAGATGCAACTCGTGAGATATAAAGACATGACTAGTCAGTGGGGAAGGGTAGAGGAAGGAAAGGTTCTTTTCTAACCCATTACAATAGGAAGGACTCTACAACTCTCCCAGTTCCTTAAGTGAAATATGGACGCACCTAACTAAGCTTATACCAGGGACCCCTGGCTACCTTTCCTTGTCTTTTGTGCTTTTTTTTTCCCCCTTTAGTAATTGACTTTGTGAGACTGGAAAGATTCTGGAAGGTCCTCAAATGTTGGGGACAAGGGCATTGTCTACCAAAGCAATTGTGGTGGCAGCATCAGTAGCAAGATCAAGCTTAGAAAAAGGAAAGCACTGGCAGTGGAGAGGGAGGTTTCAAGACCAGATTGATCTACCAAACACTTATTGCAGTGGTGATTGTGAAATGTCTAATGAATAGCCTCTGGAGTAGTAATCAGAAGCCACTACATTTTATTTTAGTTATTCTATAATGCACCCTATGACCCTTTCCTAGTTCATGTTTGTACTTTGGATACCTTTTTAAAAACTGATTTCTCTTTTGGGGAAACTTTAGAGCCTCAAATAGTCATGCCCAGAGTAGTTGCAGCAGGTGTGGTAAACCCACCAATGTAAGAATTAGGGAACCTATTTTCCATATTGATAAGTAAGGCTTTTCTAGCAATAAGTTCTGTAAAAGGTGGAGTGGATAGGTACAAAGAAAGGAGGAATACCTTGAGCCTCTGGGAGAGAGCTGTTAGAATATCTAATAGATTATATGATAGCCTTGTAAGAGACATAAAGTGCTGGGAGAAGAGGGGAAAAAAATCACATCAGTGGGAAGATAAGAAACCTTCAAGACGTTATGCAATTTGATATAGGCTATACATGTATAATCATATTAGGCATATTTCCACCTTTGTCATGTTGTGAAAGAACAAAAGGGAAAAACCAGGAGAAAGAAAAAAAAACAAAAGGAGGGAGGGGAAGGAAAGGAGAGAGGGAGAAAACAATTTGGAACTCAAAATCTTATAAAAGTGAATGTTGAAAACTAAAAATTAATTAATTGTAAAAAGAAAATAAAGAACCTTTACAAAAAAGGTTATTTCAGCCCACTGCAGAGTATGGATTTTTAGGGGGTCGGGGTATTTGAAAGCTTTTGTAATCCCTTCTTTATCTCCGGGGATGTCAATCAATTTTCTTGTCATAGTGGGCTACAGCACCAAGATCCCTCGTGCATACGTATAATACTATTTTAATAGCACTGGATTTAGAGCCTGATAACAATCCACTCATTTTACAGATGAAGAAACTGAGGAGAGAGAGGTTAGGTAGCTCTATCAGGTCCACACAGTAACACAGCCAGGATTTAAACCTATCTCGGAGAACTACGGATTCTGTGTTCTTTTCATTCCCGGACTCTGCCTTTCTACGTTTTAACCGGAGATTTAACTTTCTCACTGCTCTTAAAAACCCATTCGCTACAGATAGCCATCAGACAGCTTCTCTGGGGAACTTCCCTGCCTCTCTGTGTCCCTGCATGGCCCCATATCCTTTCCTCATTCAACAGTTGGCTCCAATTGGAAGCTGGGCTTCTCAGTCTTCCGAGTCCTCAGCACCTCCTGGAAAGAGCAGGGCACTGAAGGTTTCTCCAGGGCAAAATGTCTTTCTGCACTAGGACCGGGCATGCTCAGTAGCCAAGGTTGGTTTGGGTTGCAAAGAGGCATCTTTGGCGTTACTCTGTTTCAAAGCACGAAGAAAAGGAAGCTCCACGGACCATCTCTAGATGGAGCCCGGAGCGGGACAGCCCCCCAAGTGCGCCGATGCCTCCCAGTCTCCGGGACTGCGCAGGTGCAGACCGTGAGAACCAGTTCGAGAGTCTGGAGAGAGCGCGCTCGTGTGTGTATGTGTGTGTGTGTGTGTGTGTGTATGTGTGAGTGTGTGTGCGCGCGCGGGGCGGGGGTGTGTGTGTGTGGAGGGGGGGAGGGAGGGAGGGAGGGAGGGGAGGGGGGGGGTTCACAGAAGCAGCCTCGGCTGTAGCCAGAAGCAGGAGCCTTAGCGCATGGAATGTCCAGTACAACCTCAGCCACGGAGCCTGATGTTCTGAGCACCGTTCCCTGCCCACTTTCTCTCTGAACCTGACCTGGGGGGGTTGACCACCTCATCATGTCACCCCGAACCTGCTGAAATAGTAATGCATGAGAATGTCAGCGCTGAAAAAGGTAAGAAATCCACCCCCACCCCCAAACTGCACAGAACCGGGAGGGGGGGACCCAGAGAACGGGGCAAGAGGGTGCAATGGTGAGAAGTGATGAGAAAGGGGTCCGTCTGTCTGTGTTCTGGGGGGGTGGTAGGCTCCACAAACGTCCATTTGGCACCCAGGGGACTTGTTTTGGTCCGATTTGGGAGTTGGCAACCAGTGTGGCTTTGGTACTGCAAAGTCTGAAACGACCGACTCTGTTAGAAAAGCCACGGACAGAGGAGGTTGGTTGTTAGCGGAGTGGAGCTGGGGAGAGAAAGGGATAGCTGGGCAACAATACCCACCAACCTCACTTAAGGGGAACGATGGTGGGGTGCAGCAGCTGCCATTGGGACGTGCTCCTTGCTCCTAACAGATGCACTAACACATTGGGGAATGGAGTTTGGCCGGGGGGCTTACCGTGGACCGGCAGCGTGTACTGTGTGTAAACTGGTAGCATCTGCCTTTGATTTTTCTCCAGATCTTGCTTTCTCTTTTCTACCCGGGGTCCCAGCAGCCGGGGGTTATTGGGAAGAGATGGGAGAAGGCAGGATTGGGGATGGAAGGCATGCAATGATATTGAAAGGGGGGGCACTTGATTTCAAAGGCTGTTTCTTCACCACAAACTAGCCATTTGGGCAGATTTTGGAATTTGGGGGTCAGTAGGGGCGAGCTTCTCTTCCGCAATAGGGTCGCAGCAGGTGCAGCAGCGGAGAGGATCGCAGAGCCGAGTTTGGTATCTGGATGCGGAGGCGGGCTGGGGAGGGTTGCTTTCCGACTACGCTGGGGTCTCTGGAGGTCCCAAGCCCCTAGTGTGTGGGGCAGCAACCCGAGATGTGAAATTACCAGTTGCGGTTCTCCGTCAGCTGGAGGATAGAGGTGGTGAGTGTTGGATACTTGATTCCATGAAGCTTGAGAGTGGAGTGAGGGGGCTGCCTGCGGTTCTTTTGGGTAGGGGAACAGGTTAGAGAATACTTTCCATGACCAAGCTTTTGACGGACCCCACAGCAGGAGCCCAAGAGTGGCAGAAAGACGCCAACTTGGATTTGGAATGACTGGTGTTAAATGTAGCAAGAGTGCCCGAGCTGTGGATGGATGAGGTTCTGAGAGGAAAGAGGCTTACTACCTACAGGGTTGGGAATGGATTTCTGCGAAGAAGTGGGAAGCTCTCTTGACAAATGGGGGATGGGAGTGGAGAAGGAGGTTGCTAGCAGAAGGGGTGAGTGTCCCCCGCTTTCCAAATGTGAGTGGGGAGCACTGGGGCTTTTTAAAGGGTGGTTGCTATGCGAGGCAGAACCCAGCACAGGATTTTGTAACTAAGCCTCCCCCGGTGGCGGCTGTTGCTGTTCTCTGGATTTGTTCTCCAACGATTACAGGCGATATAATGATGATGATAATTATTACAGTCCTGGCATACTGAGGGGGTGGTGCGTGTATGTACGTGTGTGTGCGTGTGTGTGTGCTCCAGGAGAGGGAGAGGTGGGAAGTGACTGTCCTGGCTGAGCGCATCCCAGGTGTGGTCCAGTGCTCAGTCTGGGGGTTGGAGAGGGGGTGGCAGCGGCGGCGGAGGGGGATAGGGATGGAATGTCTGGGCTGCTGCTCCTGGATGGGGTGCTATGAGCAGAATAGATGGACTTCTTTGGAATCCGGAGCTCTCCCACTGAGGGAGAGAGCAGGGCAAGTCTGGGTGGAGAGAGAATTCACCAGGAGATTAAAGAGTTTGAAGAGAGGTGGAAAAGGGGGAAGAAATGGAGCATTAGAGAAAATTTGGAGGTGGAGAAGCAAACTTCAAGCATAAAATGAAAGAGAGGGTTTATTAATTTAATTTGATTACAAAAAAAACCACATTTGTTTCTAAAAAATCATCTTCTGTTCCTTTTGGCTTTTCCCACACTCCTTAGGTCATTGTAGCCCAGCTCCTGTATGTTTGTGGCTTCTCTGAGCTGAGGTGGTGGTGACTTCCCGGAAGGGCTTCGAATTTGGATTCTGTGACTTATCCGTGGAGGCTGCCTCTTGTATTGATAAAAATAAAGCGTTTGGCAGTGAATTTATTTTCCGTGTTTATTACCTCTGCAAGCCTGTACTGTGGGTGGTTTTGAAAGCTCGAAAAGATGGGGTGTGGGAGCGTGGGGCGCACCAGAGCTTTCTTTCCCTGTCATCTCAAGACTTATAGAAGGGGAGGAGAGCTCTTTGATTAGGTACAGGGGCACTCAAGTAATTGGCTTCCCTTAGGAAATACATCTTGGTGGCCTTGAATTTGTGCTAGCACTAACCAGCTCTCTTGGAATTACTGCCTCTTTGTGTATGAAACACAACAGGGCTAATTGTGACTCCCACAATTGTAGAAGTGATATGTGATCTTCTGAGTGCCCTTATTTGTAGATAGGGATTAATCACAATTGAGATTAGAGAATAACTTGAAATCCTTATTGTACCCTGAGTGAGTCCTATCTCCATCAGAAGCATTTTCCCCCCACTCATCTTGCTGCTGACATAAAGGAAGCTGATCTCCATTTGTATGAAGACTACTTGGATGTGAGGTTAATAAAGGATTATGAAACATTTTCTTTTTCTTTAAACTTCCCTCCAGGTGCTCCTGGAAAGAGTAGTAGGTAATGCAAGTAGAAATGGGTGAGATGAAAAGATGGGAGTTTGGGCAGGTCAGGTTGTTACTCTGCTTAAAGGAAAATGTCATTAAGCAGGATTTTCCAGTAGCCAAATTGTCTTGTGCAGGCGGCTGTGGTGAGTCACAGCTTTGGCTCTAAGAGTAATTGTAGAGTGTGTATATATCATTTCCTTTTTTGATGGTGTGACTTCTTCATTGCTTGGTAGAGAACAAATTAGAATACTTTATACTCCACATCTGGGGACATGACTAGCAGGCTAAAGGGAATTCTATCTACTCAAGTACAACTGGGCTATGGGAATTGTGTAAAGGAGAGAAAATGGCTGTCAAATGCCTCTGTCCTCTAACACATAGTATCACTTTGTTTCACTTGCTTTCTCAAGAGTATACAATGCAAAGAATTAAAAAGTTAGATATTACAAAGTTGAAACTACCAAATAGGTCCTTCTTTGTCTTTGTAAATCGTCTGCCCTTTCATTTCCTTTCCTTCATCTTTCTCTATGTCTCTGAACATGAAGTTAAGATGCTTTAGATGACTTAATCTATCATTTCACAGATTCACATTTCATTCTCAAATGAAAGGCATACTCAAGAAGCAAATGGATTAATGCTTCAAATATTGAAAGTAAATAAGTGTTTGAAATTCAAATTCTTATATTACCAAGTGATTTTCTGAGGTTAGCCTTTAAAATCATTTTTGAAGTGGTTGAAGATTTAGTTCTTCCAAGATTCTTTTATATATGCTATGTAATTATTAATTCTGTAATAACTAGCTCTATACATATACCACTATCAGGCACAGGTGGATAGTCAGCTTCAGAGTCATGCAGACCTGGGTTCAAGTCCTGCCTCTAACCCATATTACCTATTGACCCTATGCAAGTCATCAAGCCTCTCACTACCTCTTGAGAACTCTCTAAGATTAAATTTTGGAGCAGCTGTAATCTACATTGATAGAGGAAGTTTTCTTACTGGAAGTTCTCTCTGCTGGTAAAATTACAGAACTAGTACAAAAAGAATTTTTCTTTTATTTCATATAATGTATACCTCTATATAGACACATTATTTATGATGCATTATTTACTTTTATAAAATTTGAATTTTAACGTATTTCCCCATTGGCATAAGTATATGTTTTTTGTGTTATTTTAATTGCTTCAAGTTTTTTTTCTTTCATCTTAGTTCTGAACTGATTTAAAGTATATGAGAGAAAGAAGAGCATCACATTTTCATATTAAAATATTTTAAACCAGAACAAGTGCTTTGCAAAGTCAGCCTGTTAATCAGAAAACTCTCAAACTAGAATTATTTTTTCAATTTAAAAACTGTTACACAGTGAAATATTTTCTGGAGGTGAACACAGTAATATCAAAGAAATATCTTTGTTCTTAGCGCATAGTAGGTACTCAATAAACACTTGTTAAGCTAAATTGAATTGAATCAAGTCATTCTATTGTATTTTATATACTTTAAACTATCCATTTATTTGACTGGTGAGTATTCTGATTTTAGGGTTTTGAATTCCATAGTTCATCATTTAATGTTTGCTGAATATCAGAAATGTATATACCATAGTGGTTCATTGACTGTAGTTGGGAAAAAAAACCCACCAGCTACAATTCATCATTTTGGGTATTGGGAATAATATTTTACAGTGGTGTCAGCGTATTGGTTATTAAAGAATGAGAGGCTACTGAACAGGTCAAAGCACTGGGCAGTGAGCAATTCACTCTTAATTAGTCAAAGTTTTACCTTAGAGACATTTGTCATTGAGTAAGCACATTCATTTGGCCACATCCTGAGTGTCTTAAAAAAAAGTTTATTGTTTTCCACCCTGGGGTTATGGAACAAAAGCTTTACTTAAGAATTTTCCAAGTAGGTATTTATGATGACAATCCTAAGTTCAAATTTCTGTTGTGTATTTTCAAACCAAATGTATCATTCATTCATTCATTCATTCATTCATTGAACAAGCATTTGTGAAATGGCTAGACCTAAATGATAATAGACAGATACTTCTGGTTTTACACTTGAAAGAAATGGAGGGTAAAGATTTGGATAGACTTTTTTTAAACAATGTATCAAGATATAATTGATCAAATACTTTCAGAGAAAAATTTCTGGCATGAAGTCCCTTAGACATGATTGAGTGATGATAGAAGATTTGAAGAATCCAGTGTTGTACCATGTGCCTAATAATTTATCAATTTGTTCATTCTGCATATTAAGTTACATATCAATTTATGGATTTCATAAGGGAGTACATGTTAAAAAGCCAAATTTTTTAGAAAACATTTGTTGAAGATGTTTTTAAGGAACTGTCTGGATACAAAAATATGAAGTCAGTATGGTAGAAAAGCCTAATGGTGGAAGATATGTGATTTTTGGATTCTGAAGATTTAAACTTTGGGTAAGTTGAAAGATAGGATGTATATTACTAAAGATGCTGCTAAATAAATTATCGCATTTATAACTAGAAGACTAAATGCCTTCTACATCTATCCCTTGCTGTTGATTCCTTAATTTGGTTACAAAATAAAAGGTTCTGCTCTTTTAAAGATTGCTTTCACCTTTCCCAATTTTGTGCATGTTTTGATTCCTTCTAAAATAAGTTTTATGGACACATTAATAAGCTACTTGTTTTCAGATGCTCTGAAAATGGCATATGTGATTTACACATTCTTAAAAAAATGAATAAATACATGGTTTTAAACTTATAGATGCAACTACTATCTGGTATCAAAACCAAAATCATCTTATAGTAAACAGGGATAGAAATAGTGATTTAGTCGATATAGGGAATTCCTGAATAAGGAAGCTTCTCCTACTCATGTTCTATATTGGAACTTTTAATAAATATCATGAGTGGGGAGGCTGATCCCTTTTGATAACTCTTAAGTACTTTGCTCATAGCTACCTCTTTCTCCTACTATTGAATTTCTCTAAAGACAGAACTTCTCAGTTACTGCATTCTGTCCTAATGGTTGCCTTCTCAAATTATGCTTAAAATAAAATTTCATTTGTTAAAAAGCCTACATAGTAGAGTAGTTGTCTCTTCTCACATATATGTAACACTTATTAAATACAGTTTCAAAATATCTTCATGCTACATATATTAGTCAGGCTTCAGTAGAGCATCCTGTATAATAAAAATATAATTTCACATAGTCCATGATGTCATAAGATGTTTTGATGTTTACCTTTGTGATAGCCTTAAGATGTTTTTTATATTCCATCATATTTTCCCCTCAGTTTCAAACACTTGTCCCTTAAATACTTAATGTTTCTTTTTTATTCATGTCAGTTCCATCCCTCAAACTTTTCCATGCTCTTCATTTTCATGATCTTTATTCTAGCTTCAGTCTGATTGTGAAATAGGAAGCTGGCATCCTCACTATATATTTTCAACATATGATATTTAAGACAGTAGGAGTGTAAGTCATCTAGATGTCTGTATGCTTCCAGTCTATTCTACTTGAAATAAATATACTGTATCTTCTCTATGTGCCAAGAACACTATTCTTCAAAGGGTTTCTTTTTGTGATTTGTAGCAGAACAGAGGGCATTGTATTCATCTTTAAAATGAACCATTTTAAAAGGTTCAATAGAATGATACTTTAAAAAGAAATCAAAGTACTTAAACGTAGTCTCTGAAAAAGTGTTCAGTCCAAAAATAACTCAATTAAAAATATCTGCCCCTGGGTTCCTAGAATTTTCATTTGATTATGAATTGGATCATTTCTGAACTCTTAGTTCTTGCCTTGTATTTCCTATATAAACAGGTGTCAATAGATTCTTAAAACTAGTTTTCTTCCTTTGAAAGATCAGTTTTCATTGTATTACTTCCTGTTGAAAGTTGACTTCATAATTTCAATGCATTTTTGCAAGAAATTTTCAGTCTTCCTTTTGCAACTGGTCTTTCTTCCCTTCTCCATCCCAGTTCTTTATCTTTAATTTCAGAGGGAGATGGTCTTTTAGGATTTCTTAAACTCTGTGTGTGTGTGTGTGTGTGTGTGTGTGTGTGTGACGGACTCCTTTGGAAATCTATAGACTCTTTCTTAGAATTTCTTTTTAATTCCTCAAATAAAATATATAGGATTACAAAGGAAACCAATGATATTTACATACCATTTGTCTGTCTATCATCTATCTAAATAAGTTCATGAGTCAAGAACCCCTGATTATAAGTTCTTAATTTTTTTTATTCCTTTTCCCAATCTTGCTGTTAGTTTTTATGTCTCTAGTATGCCATAAAAAACAAACAAAGCCCTAAACATTGAAAAAAAATAAGACTCTTCTTTTGCAACTATTCCAAACTAACCATCCACAGTTGTGTACTTGTCTACTTATTTCTTTTAGTGCCTTGACTGCATAGCCACCTATCTTCTCTTTTCTTTTCTGCTTGATTCATTTGCTCATTTGTTCAACAATAATCCACTAACCACAACAACCTGCTTGTTCATTCACTGCTTCTCAATTTCTTTCTGTTTTGGATCACACCAGATCCCTATTTCCAATACCACTATGCCTACCTCAGGCATGTGTTGAAGGCTAAGAAGGATTCACAATTTAGTCCAGTACTTGAGAGTCATAGACATAGGGAATTAATGTAGGAACCTACAAAATGATACAAAACATTATGCTAGACACTAGGGAGGTATAAACAAATGAAGACAGTATGCTCATGGAGCTTGTAATCCAGTATAATGTAGAATCTAATTTCTGAGCCCAAGGCTCAATAATCATTGAGCTCAAGGCTTCTTTTATACCTGGGTATAAAAGAATAGGTGAAGTGCCAACACATTTCACAGATTCTTTGTTCTCATATAAATGAGACTTAAGCATCTGTGGTGTTGTGTGACCTAGCTGTGTTTTGTGCTTCATTGTTATAAATTGAATTAATAAGCACAGCTTGGTGCCTGACTTTTCATAGCTTGGAAAATCTCAGATTAGTTTATGGGCCTGAATTGTGAAGGCAATCTGATAGAACAGAAAGAATGTTATGGGGTCAGTTACTATCCTGCCTTTGCTCCTTCCTAGCTATGTGATCCAGGGAAGGTATTTCACTTTCTGAGTTTCAGTTTCCAAATCTCTAAAATATAGATAATAATGTATATGAGGAGGCAACTAAATAACACTGTTGTTGAGCTGTGTCTGACTCTCTGTGACCCCCATTTGGGGGTTTTCTTGGCAAAGATACTAGAGTGGAGGGGAAACTGAAATGTTAAATGACTTACCCAGTATCACACAACCAGTAAGTGGACACTGCCCCACCTCGCTGCCCTAAGTGACACAGTGGCTTCAGAGGCAAGAAGACATGAGTTCAAATTCTGATCCAAAAATTTACTAGCTGTTTACTAATCCTGGGCAAGTCACTTAACCTCTTCTCAGTTTCAGTTTCCTCAGATTTGTAAAATTATGTTAATAGTGGTATTTACATCACGGTTTTTGTAAGGATCACATGAAATTGATCAAAAGAGTTTGACCCTATGTTCACAGAAGAAAAAAATAAGTGAACAAAAAATGTCTATTGCCTAAATTATGACATGCAGATCTGTAGGCCTTAAAATACTATATAAATACTACTTATTATTATTGATTATGCTTGATTGCATTTGATTTGTGCAAGAGAAGGCAGTTGTAAGAGTTTATATATTTAGTTTTTGCCTCCACTCAAGTCTTCACTAATGACTCATCATGACATGGAGGTGACAGTAACTTGAGAAAAGCTTTGCCAGCAGAGCACAAGCTCTAGTAGATATTACCAAGACAGAAAGACTATGCACTGAGCATTGAGTGTCCTGGGTGTCTGTGTAGCTAGGTCCTGAGAAAGTCATCCTTAGACGATTGTCCATAAAACGTGTGTGTGTGTGTGTGTGTATGTGTGTGTGTGTGTGTGTGTGTGAGAGAGAGAGAGAGAGAGAGAGAGAGAGAGAGAGAGAGAGAGAGACTGTAGTAACTCATGAAGTTGTTCTATTAAGGCATGGAAGGGCTATAATTAATGTTATTGGGGGGAGTGCCAATATGAATGAAACAACATTCATATAGAAGATATGAACTGGAAAGGACCTCAGAGGTCATGTCTAAAAGGTGCCTGTTCTAGAAACCTTTAAACAATATTGGCAACAAGTGGTTATCCAGTCTTTTTTTGAAGACCTCCAATAGTACTTGGGAGGAATTTTCTGGCAGCATATTCCACTTTTGAGTAGCTCTTATTGTTAGAAAATTTATGCCTATAGCTTCTGCCCATTTTTATTAGTTTTGCCCTTTGAGATCAAGTCTAATTATTTTTTGAAGTGACAGTTCTTCATAAATTTGAAGATACTATCATGTTTTCCATATGTCTCTTCTTTGAGCTAACCACAGGCAACTCTATTGAATGATCCCCATACAGAGTGTTATCTATCTTCAGCATTCTTTTTTTAAAATTCTCAGCACTCTTGTTATTCTCTTCTGAACATGCTCCACTCTTTTTACAATATTCATACAATACAATATTCTTTACAAAATTTACATTATGGTTGGTACCACCAACTGAACACACTACTTCATATGTGACTTGGCTAGGGCAAAACTATTACTTTGGTAATGCTTATTGTTTACAATGTAATATGTTTTGTGTTGTGGGGGATAAAAAGAAATGTAGAAATACAAAATAATCTAACTGGGAGATACCATAGAGATTATCTACTTTAGTCTGTTCATCCTACAGATGAAGTGGAAATTCAAAGAACTAAAGTAGTCAACCCAAGATTATACAGAAAATCAATGACACTATCATGGCCTGGTCCCTGCCCTCAAGGAGATAATGTTTTAGGTGAGGATATGTTGGATAAATAATTTTGCATGAAAAGTCAAATTATAGCACAAGAGCAGAGTCAAGAATATATTTGAACCTGGAAAATCAGTTAAATTATGGCAGTAATACTACTACAAGATAAGGAGTTAACATGATGTAATGAAAAGAGCAATTTACTTATAACTGGGCAGGTTGGGTTCTTATTCTGGCTTCCTCACTGTCTCTCTGTCCCTAAGAAAGCCACTTCACCACTCTTGGCCTTCGTCAGTCAATAAACATTTATTAAGCACCTACTCTGTGCCAGGCACCATGCTAAGTTTTGGAAATACAAAGAAAGGGAAAGACAGTTCCTGCTTTCAAGGAACACACAATCTAATAGGGGCTAAAAAAACACAAATATCCATAGACAAGTGAGTCATATACTGGATAAATTGGAGGTAATCAATAAAGGGAAGACACTGCTATTAAGGGCTATCAGAAAAGGCTTCTTGGGAAAGGTGGAGTCTTATCTGGGACTTAAAGGAAGCCGGACAAGCTAGGAAGTGTAGATGATGAGGGAGTACATTACAGGTATGGGGGAAGAGGCAGTAAACATGCATGAAGTTCAGAGGTACAATGTCTTATGTGAAGAACAATGAAAAGGCCTGTATCACTGAATCATGGAGTATGTGGGGGTGAGTACACTGAAAGAAGACTGAAGAAGTAAGACAATTTCATATTTGATTCTTGAGGTGATAGAGAGCCTACTGGAATTGATTAAATAATGGGAATGGGATGTTCAGATCCAAACTTTAAGAAGTTCAGTTTGACAGCTGAATAGAGGATGGATTGAACTTGAGGCAGAGAGAACAATCAGCAGGCTATTGTCCAGAATGAAGGGATGAGGACCTGAACCAGTTGTATATATATATTTTTAATGGGGGTGGTGAGAGAGAATAAGAAGTCAAGGATGACCATTAGGATATGAGCCAGGGTGACTGGACAGATGGTGTTGCCCCTGATGGGGAATTTTGGAATTTCAAAGAGTTTGGGGAAAAAGATAAGTTCAGTCGTGGACATTTTTAGTTTCAGGTTTCTATGTGACCTCAGATTTGAGGTGTCCAAAAGGTGGTTGGATGTTAGGAGAAAGATTTGAGGTGTATAAATAAATCTGATAATCATCAGTATAGATATAATAATTGAATTCATGAAAACTGACAAAATCCAGTAGATAGGGAGATAGCCCAGGACAGAGTCCTTGGGGACAACCATCATTAGCAGGCATGACCTGGATGAAGATCCATCAAAGGTGCTGAGGAGAGGTTAGATAGGTGGAAGGACAGCCAGAATTAAAGTAGTATCACAAAAACCTAGAGAAGAGATTATAAAGGAGAAAGGGGTGATTGACAGTGTCAGAGGCTGCAGAGAGGTCAAGGAAGATAAGGACTGAGAAAAGATCATTGGCAACTTTGGGACAGTAGTTTTGGTTGAATGATGAAGTTGGAAGCTAGGCTGTAGGGTTAAGAAGAGAGTATGAAAAAAAGAAGCAGAAACATTGATTGTGCTTAGTTTTCTCTAGGAATTTAGCTATAAAAAGGAAGAGATATAAGGAACAATAGCTAGCAGGGATAAATAGACCAAGTCTGGATTTTTTGAGGACATGGGATATATGGGCATGTTTGTAGGCTGCTGTGAAGTAGACAGGGGGAGATTGATGATAAATGAAAGAGTACAAATGACAAAGGGGGCAATCTTCTGGAGAAGATGAGATGGAATGGGCATAGAGAGGGGCTTGCCTTCACAAGGAAAAGGACCCCACCTCATTAAATGAGACAGGAGTAAAGGAGGACATAGTGGCAGAAGGCATCTGAATGCGAGATGATGTGAAATGAGTAGGAGGTAAGAGGGAGCTCTTAGCAAATGGCCTCATTTTTTTCAGGGAAATATGAGGCAAGATTTTAAAGCTGAGATGGCAGGGGGATGGGGAGCCATGGGAGTTTTGAAGAGGCATAAAAGGTTTGGAAGAACCACTGTAGTTGAGTGGAACAGACAGTCAATAGAAATGGGGGGGCAGGTATAAAAAGGATTTCCTTGCCACAGTCTGGGCCCTATTGAGATTATGTAATGTAAATTTGTAGTAGCTGCAGACAGCATGATGATTTTTTCAACCTTTGTTGAGCAGTTATGGTTTTGAAAACTAGATGATCTCTAAGGTCTCTAAAATTGGGTGGTACTAATGCCTGAAATATAATACTAGCAGTGAATTCAGCTAAAACAGAATGGCATCAAGAAAGGACCCTACAACCTACATAGGCCTTTCCTGATTCCCATTGGCTACTAATTTCCCTTTCCCCCCAAAATATATTTATTTCATATTTATATTTTACTGTAATTGTTGTGCATATCCTATCTCCTCCGATAGAATATAAGATCCTTGAGGGCAGGAGATGTTTTCTTTTAGGCTTTGTAGCCTCAATGCTTTGCATAGTGCTGACAAATAGTGGGCACTTAATAAATGTTTGTAACTTTTAGAATATAATGGTAGTGAGAGCGGTAGGTAAAGAAACACCACCTTACCTTAGTGCCAAGTGCTATTATTATTTTCACTCACAATTATTTCTAAGAAGACAGACAAATTGTATGTTACTTAAGGGCAGAGACCAAATCTTTTCACCTGACTCATTCGGGACAAGCATGAACATCCCCATTTTGCAAGTGGGAACACAGAAGCATTGCAAAATGAAAGACCTGTTCTGCTCTAAGACACAAACATGACTGAGAAATAAAACATAAACCCCTGGTGTATTGTTTTAGCTGTTGAACCATGATACTTTTGCTCATTGGGGAAAAACTGCATTTGGTTTGTGCTGAATTGTTTCTTTAGAACCAGGCATGAACTTTAAAACTGTGTGTTTGGAGGGAATATAGTAACGTGGTCAAGGCAAAGGCCCAACCATCAGGAATACCCTGTTTTCAGTATTATCTTGACCATGGCTCTCTTGCCTATCTGTGCCAGACCCATATACAGATCTCTCCAATTCACTTGCAAGTTATTGCATCATCTTCTTGATGTCATGGTCTTTTTCAAGAATAAAAGTCAAACAACCTGTGAGTAGTAGAAGCTGCTCCACTGGGGACCTAACTGGTGAATTCCAGTGGGGCAACGTGACTCTTTCCTCCCTTCCTTCCTTCCTTCCTTCCTTCCTTCCTTCCTTCCTTCCTTCCTTCCTTCCTTCCTTCCTTCCTTGCTGAAACCTCAAAAGATACCTTAGGGTTTATGGGCTAAATTTCTTTCTTAAGGATATACCTTCAAAACCAAATCACTCTGACTCTCATTGACTAACAATGGGTCCCAACCCAAACCTTGCTTGGTTATTCTTTGGCCTCTGATGGCTCTTGAATGACTGTAAATACCAATTGTTTCTCTTTTGACCATAAACCCTGAGGATCTTCCCCTCCCACATTGTTGTTTTTTTTTTAACTAGGTAAAAGAGGCCATTCTTTGCTTCATTTCTTACGTAGACTTGATCATTGACTTAGCATTGCCTCAGTCAAATTGAGACATGGGAAAGTTACCTTAACTTAAAAAGCCAAAGTCTCCCACTGCATCTGGGGTCATTTCCAGTTGTTCTGATCTATATCTTACCACAGAACCCAGATGGCTCTGGAGGAAAGAGTGAGGATGGCAACTTTGTACAACACTTCTTCACTTAAATCCAATTCACTTGCAAATCACCTTCCTGCCATCATAGTCCTTTTCCAGAATGAAGGGAGAACAACAACAAGGACACCAATATACAGATTGGTAAATCAGTTGGCCCATTTATACTTTAGCTTTATTGTTGGTAAAAGGGGAATGGAAAATTAATTAAAACAGATTAGCAGGACTAAATTCAATTCTAGTTATCCTTTAGTTATCCCTGTTTGTTAAATGTTCATCAAATAGGAAAGTAAAAAAAGGTTCTTCCTAAAGTAGAAGCTTTCATATAAAGACCTTTTTGTGTATGTAATGGGTTGTTCATCAAGGAATCAAGTCTGGGGAGGTTCCTCTTCCCAGATTACTTGATTAATTCTACAATCAGCTCTATGAGATTACAAGGCACAGATCTTTCTCTGGAGCAACTTGTAGAGCCCATCTCATTGAGGAGGGCAACTTCTTTTTTTTTTTTTTTTTAGTTTTTTTTAATGTAATGAATTTTATTGCTCTCTAACTTTCTGGTAGGGCAGGGAGGGTCTCCCTATCCCAGCCCCTGCATATCTTGATTCCTAGTAGCAGGTATTGCAGAGCTTTAAATTCTAGATTCTTTCAGTTCCTCCCTTGTCACCCACCCCCACTGGAAGGACAACCAATTCAATACAGGCTGTGTAGGTGTGATTATACAGGACATCTTCATAGTGGACATATTGTGACAGTGATCATATGTCCCTCCTTCCTATCCCTCACACCGCCCCCTCCGTTCTGTTCTCTACCCTGCCCCTGTCCCTCTATTGAAGTGTGAGCATCCAGCATCCCTCCCCCAGACCCTGCCCTCCCCTCCATCATCCCCCATCTCATCCCCACGCCCCCTACTCTCTTGTGTGGCATGATGCCCATTTTAGAGTTTATGCCATTTCTTCCCT
>CM053595.1:175365127-175382496 GCA_028646575.1 Pseudocheirus occidentalis
TAGTGATTTAGAGCATTTTTTCATATGCTTATAGATATCTTTAATTTCTGCTTCTGAAAATTGCCTGTTCATATCCTTTGCCCATTTATCAATTGGGGAATGACTTGTATTCTTATAGATTTTACATAATTCCCTGTATATTTTAGAATGCCTTTATCAGAGACACTGGTTGTAAAATCTTTCTCTCTGTCACTCTCCTTTCCTTTATATAGATGAGTCTCAAATATAATCATACATTTGAGATTTATCTCCATATGTATTTATATATATTTATATTACATATAATATATTACATAATATATTTATATAGACATTTATTTATATTTGATATTCATAGTAATAATAGAATCCATCATAGTGGAGGAAAGCAGTAAGGGCAGTAGTATCAAGAGACAAAAGAAGAACTAAGACAAATCCCTGGTGGATTCCCATGGTTAAAGACATATCAGATAAATACCAGACAAAAACGAGATAAATATCAGAAAGCACTGTATTTGTTTGCATATTAATATTAGGAAGACATAATTTTTAGCAAGATAAGAATCTCACACATGCCCTGACTGTGATAGGTGCCATGTCTCACTTTAAATTAAGCTATGATAACTATCATGAGACAATCAGGAAGGATCTAATGACACTTCAGGGGAAACTCTTCATTTCTCTTTGCTTAGATGCTCTACTCATGAAATCAATCAATAAGCATTTATTAAGTTCCTATGAAAATAAGGCATTATTAAACATCTGGGAAAATATTATGGATGGCCTTATGATGAAAGAGTTTCATTAATGTGCTTCAGTCAGGTATTAATCCCAAACTGGCAGAAATCTTCCCCAGAAAATCATTCAGCAAAAGATATGCCACTAAAAAACCCTGAATCAAACTGGGATCCAGTCTAAGGTCATTCCAGTAGTGCAACAAGATGAGGAGACTAGCTTAGAAAAATGTTAGAGATGCAACCTTCTGTGGGTCAAATTCAAGGTCAGAAAGGTAAATATAGACAAAAATCACAGGGGCAGAATTTAGGTCAGGGATTTTTAACCTGAGATCTGTAAACTTTTTAAAAATATAATTTAAATAAATACATTACAAGTGAAAATTTAAATAACTACATTTCAGTATAATTGATTTTCTTATCCTGTGCATTTTATTTTATGCATTTAAAAACATTTCGAGAGGGGGTCCATAAACTTCACCAGATTGCTAGTATGATCTGTCACCTGCAAAATGTTAAGAAGCCCTGATCTAGGTGAAAATACATCAGAAGATGCATTTTGACTTAGCAGCTATTGGAGAGCTGCCTTCATATTGGGACAGCCCTGACCTTTCTCTATTATTCTTTGATGAATGGCAGCTGTTGCTCTGGCTCTTAACACAAAATCTTTATTACCTTTTTGCTCACCCTTTTTTTTTTTTAAAGTCTGGGTGTTTTTAGTTTCTAAAAGAGCTGGGTAGACCCTAGAATTAAGCCTTAAGAAATCATTTTAATCCTTGAATTATTTATTCCCTTGGGATTAAACCTAAAGAAATTTCTCTATCTACCTCCTTGAATTTATCAGGCAGATTTAGGTTTAGTTTTCCTTGTTTTTCAAATAAGGCAACTGAGTCTGTTAGACAGTTGGCATTACTACATAACAAAAGCAATGTCTTAACCTGAAAAATGTAGAATTTTGAGGAATTAGATCATGTAAAAAGGGATTAATTCTTTGTCAATTCTGTAATTGAAAAATTAAATATATCCAATTTGCATTGTAAGGTGGGGTTAATTAATCAAACAGAGATATGAACTAAGTGGGAAGGCCTAGGCATCTCTATTGAATGAATGAATCAAAGGCATTTTGGCTAAGTGGGACAGGAAATGTGTTGGGATTGGCTTTAGAAACTCAGTCATGTCCTGTAGGTCTTCTATAAAATGAGAAACCTGTTCTAAACCCAAGCATTTTGGGTGTCTTCCAGCTTAGAGGAGATAACAGTTCCAGCCAAGCCCCTGAGATAGATTCCCTTGGGATATGAGAAGGAATAGAGTCTCTGTCTCCTCTTTCAACTCTGACTCCTTGTAGACTCATGTTAAAAAGTCAGTGGATTTGGACTTCTCATTGGCATTCTCAAAGTGTGCCAGGAACACCAGTGACTTTGCATTTGGAGAACTATATATACTGAAGAAAGGCAGTTTCAAGATAAGCTAAGAAGTCCAAAAGAAAGCTATACCCAATCTAAGGGGAATATCCTGAAAGCCCAACAAAGGATTTCTAGAAAGTGAGTTGTTCCTTTAACACATGTACTCTCTAATCTTGAGCCTCCTTTGCCTTCATCTCTGTATGTATTGGTGGAAGAGAGGGCCACAGACTTTGGGGGAAAATGCTTTGTAGCAATTGTTCTTACTATAAAGCCCTAGTAAAATACCTGTGACTAGAGATAAATAATTCTGGCTGGCTAATTGATATTCACTGATGATCATGGGGGAAAACACACGATGGGGGTTTCTTATAGTATTACTAGAAAACAACCCCAGGGACCCATAGAATGCTGAAGGGAGCTGTAGTAGGCACCTTGTGGACTACTTAATCTTCTTTTTAACCTTTTAAAATTAGGTTTATGGCCCTTCACTCTACCAAAATGGCTTTTTCTAAGATTAATCACACAATTGCCATTTCAGTAGCACTTTTTCAGTACTTATTATCCTTTATTTTTCTGTCACATTGGTCATTCTTGATCCTTCTTTCATGAGTTCTCTAATTATTCCTTCATGTTGCCTTCCTTGGTTTCTTTTGCTGATAATTACCCTTCCACTGCCTTATACTTAGATTTACATGTGCTAAAAATATGTCATTTTGCATTTGAAATGTCTCCATGGGTGTCATAGCTCCCCCTCTCATCCTCCCAAATTAGAAGCTTCATAATGGAAGGAATTGTGACCATGCACTACTTAAACTTTGACTACCCACCACCCCCAGCACCTAGTGCAGAGATCTGCACACAGTTTGTACTTAAGTGTTTACTTAATTGACTTGTTACAAGGGTTACATGTAGATATCCCTCTTCTATACAACCAGTGATTCCTTCATTGAGTAGAAAATTCATATCTTAGACGTAGTAACCATTATAATGACTGCTGAGAGAAGCTGTGAAGAAATCACTTCCAGTTCATATGGGAGAAAATGCTACCTCTGGAAGATAAATCAATCAGTCAAGTATTTCCCCCTCTTCACACACCCAGTCCCCAAAGCCCTAGTCTCCATCCACTCATTTATTATATAAAATATAATCTAAACACTGGGCTATCTAGGGAATTGTAGCATGCTTCAAAATCCAATTAGTCTCAGTGTTTAAATGAAGTGCTGGGTTTTTTTTTTTTAATGCATTTTAAAGTTCCAGTTATCTTGAGCAGCACACTCTTTTCCATACATTGTAATAGTTGAAATTGGTCAGATAAATATCTGTAATATCTTTCTGTACCTTGAGCAAGTCACTTTAAGTCTGGTCCTCAGTTTTCTCATATGGCTACCTATTACCTCTAGGGATCAAACGTAAAATCCTTTATTTAGCATTCAAAACTCTTCATAAGTTGGCCTCCTACCCCTTCCAATCTTTTTGTACCTTACATCTCTTCCACTTCCATACTCTGATCCAGAGAAACTGGCTTCCTTGCTATTCTTTGAGGAAGATACTCTATCTCCTAATTCCAAGTATTTTCGCTGTCTGTCCCCTATGCATGGAGTGTTCTCTCTTCTTACCTCTACCTCCTGGCTTCCTTCAAGTCCTAGTTAAAATCCCACCTTCTACAGGAATCCTTTGTCAGTCTCTTAATTCTAGAACTTTTCACTCTGTTGATTATTTCCAATTTATTCTGAATATCTCTTTTTAAAATGTGTGGTTGTTTGCCCATTAGACTGTGAGCTCCTTGACAACAGGGACTGCTTTTTGCCGTTTTTTTTTTTAAATCCTCAGCACTTAGCACAGTGTTTGACATATGGTAGGTACTTCATACATTTTTACGGAAAAGTGTCTGAGTGTAGAGATGAAAAAACTTTTCATTTATACATCCTTGGTACTTAATACACTACCTGGTGCTTTGTTATCCTACCTTGTCCACTATGTTTGGTTGTTAAATAATTTTTTAAATAAATATTTATCAAATTGAATAGGAACTCTGGCATGCTCTGAATTAGTGAAGCAGATATATTTTGGTTATTTCTTATTTTTACACATTTTTGTATATCAACATTTCAGATGTGTTAGCTCAGAATATGAAGCAAGCTTCATGTGTGGAGATAAGCATCCCTAGTGAACAAGGGGCTGACATGCAAGACTCTGTAGGATGTTCATAGTGTTTTGTTATTAGGAGCTTTAAACAGGAAGAAGGAAATAAGGATTTATTAAGCACTACTCTATGCCAGACCCTGTGCTAGGCACTTTTATTGATCCTTATAATAACCTCATGAAATAGGTTATATAATTTCTCCCATTTTATATTAGAGGAAATGGAGACGGACAAAGGTTGTGACTTGCCCAAGGTCACATAACTAGTCAGTATCTGAGGTCACATTTGAACCTATTTGAACTATTGCTTGCGTGTCTAGCACTGTATTCACTGCACCACCTAGCTGCTCCAGGAAAAGAACTTCATTCCTGGTTTTTTAAAACAATTTTTTCCCCTCAGTGTCTGCCCTACCAAGGTCAAACTCCACAAAATTACATCACTTAGAAAAACACTACTGGCTTTTTGACAATTTAGTTAATGTAATCTGGAAAGGATTCCTTGTTCGTTTTTAGGCATAATCTAAAGCAATTTCAGAGCTTTTTGATGAGCCATATTATTTAGTGTTATAATGAAATAATATACCATAAATTGCACCACAAAAACCGTTAGTTAGAGAATTCCTAAGGATCATCTGGGAGTCAGCAGTTCAATGCTGAGAGGTCACTCATTTTGAGACAGGGCTGCTGTTCTATCAGGTGTTCTCTGAAGATGAAGTGAGAATTGGGATTGGTGAGTTCTGAGTCATTATAGTTCTTAAGGCTCTTTTTAACTGCTAGGAAACATACGTTAAATTCCATTGAGTTGGCCATATTCCATAGCTAATAATTACATTCATCTTTTCTAAGTTTATATGAATGTCTATGTGTAGCCAGCAGCTCATTACCAAAGCTTTAGGGTCACAGAGACCAAGTTCAATCTGGAGGTTTCTTCACAGTATGCAATAATAATCTTTCTATTAGTTCAAATACATAGTCCTCTGTTTGGCATTTAAAGCTCTTAATGCCTTCACCCCTTCCTGCTTTCTAGCTGACTGACTCTTTACTTCCCTCCACACTCTCCATGATCTAGCTACACTAGCATACTTGTTGTTCCTTGCATACAACATTCCATCTTCCATTTTGTTCCTTTGCACTGGCTGTCCCCCATGCCTGGAATGTGCTCCCTTCTTTGTGCCTTCTTAGGTTTTTTTGGTTCACTTTCTTTTAAAAAAATTATTTATTTACTTTTAGATGACAACATTCAGTTCCACAATCCCTTGAGCTCCAAATTTTCTCCCCATTCTTCTCTTCCCCCCTCTCCTCCATGGTGGCATACAATCCAATACAGGTTCTACAAATACCTTCACACTACTTACAACTGGGTCAAGTTGTAAAGAAGAATTATAACCAATGGAACAGTGAGAAAGAGGGAACAAGACAAAGCAAAACAAAAAAAGAGAGAGAGCAAGTAGTTTGCTTCAATCTGCATTCAGATTGTAGTTCTTTCTCTGGATGTGGATAGCCCTCTCCATCATGAGTCCCTTGGAATTATCTTATAACCTTGCATTACTGAGAAGATCCCAGTCTATCAAAGTTAGTCATCATAGAAACGATGTGTCTGTAATTGTGAACCCAATTCTCCTGGTTCTGCTCTCCTCACTCAGCATCAGTTTATATATGTCTCTCCATGTTATTATGAAGTCTGTCTGCTCCTTATGTTTTGTTTTTTTATTTTGCTTTTTGGAGGGGGCAGTTGAGGTTAAGTGACTTGCCCAAGGTCACATGGCAGGTAAGTTTTAAGTATCTGAGGTCAGATTTGAACTCAGGTCCTTCTGACTCCAGGGCCAGTGCTCTATTCACTGCGCCACCCTAGCTGCCTATTTAAAAAAAAAATCTTTATTTTTTATGGCACAACAGTGTTTTTGGTTCATTTTCTGAAGGAGGCTTTCCTAGGCAGTTCCCCCAAAGACTAGTGCTTTTCTTTCTGAGAATACTTCTTATCTGCCCTGGATATATCTTTCATGAGCCTAGCTACGTAAATGTCATCTCTCCCAATAGAATATGAATTGTCTGAGGGCGGTTTTTACCTTTGAATCCTCAGGTCCAGTGGAAGGCACATTCATAGAGAGTACTTAGCAATACTTTTTGACCCATTTTGCCCCAATCAGAAATCTCTAGGAATATAGGAATTTAATTTGTTTCTAGCTCTCTCCTAGTGATGATATTCAATTTTCCAGCAGATATCCTGCAACTTTGTGTTTAGTTAATTTTCAGTAGTTAATTTAGTTAATTTTCTTCATGGCCCCATCTAGAGTTTTCTTGGCAGAGATACTGGAATGAGTTGCTATTTCCTTCTCCCGCTCATTTTAGTGATGAGGTAACTGAGGCTAACAGTGTTAAATGACTTGCCCAGAGTCATGCAGCTAAGCATCTGAGGGCAGATATAAACTCAGTAAGAAGATTCTTCCTGACTCTAGGCTGGGTACTCTATCCATGGCACCCCCTAGCTGTCCCTATTGTCTAACTTATCTAACTCTTTTTCTCATGATCTTCAAGGTCTAGAGAGGATAATTACAGAAAATAAAAACACAGCTTCTTTTCACTCATCAATAACTTTTTTTAAAGAGAAGGAATTTTTGGTTCAGGACTTTTTGGCACCCAGATTCATAAGGACAATTTCTTATATAATAACTTTGTGCATTTGTTTTCATAAATTTGCTAAGAGAGCATAGACATCTATATTTTATGGGTGAGAACAGGTAATAATTCCTGAAGACCCACTGTTTATTTTTTTTAGATGCATTATCTTCACTGGTCTTTGTCCCTCTGCAGCTTATGTTAAGATGTGGCCTAAAAAACATTTTGTACAAATAATACTTGGACAGACTCATTCTTTTGATTAATTTTATTTTAAAATTGTCTTTGTAATTTCATTTTTTCAATAACAGACTTATGGTGAGTTAGTCACAGTGTCAGAAATAGAAAAGAAGTGCCAAATTTAGTATGCCCTTTATTAAGTGACACCAATCACTCCAACCCCCTAGCCCACTGCTACATCAATTAAAATCGCTGTCTAAATCCATAAAATTTAGAACCAAATTCGAGACCCTTTTAATGAATATACCCATAATTTCCAATTCATTAAATTATTTGTAGCATACTGTTCTTTTATTAATAGCTTGTGTCTTTAGAAATGCAAAGGTAATATTTACCCATTTTAGAATTCCTGAGGAAATTGAATCATCTAAGACACCATATTATGGCATAAATGTCCATTAACAATAACAACAAAGTGGAGAGACAGAATTTCACAAAGTATCAAAACCAAAAGAGATCTTAAGATAATTTCTGATGCAACCACCTCAGTTTTCTGGTAAAGGAACCTGAGACCCAGACTAAAATTTGAACCTATGTCTTCTGATTCCAAATGTACTTTAGTGCTTCAGTACTTCAGTCATATTGGTTCTCAATACTAAAGAAATACTGGCTTCTCAAAATTCCAGTTGAATTATGGCCTTTGGAAAGGAGAGGCATTATGGCATAGTGGGAATAATTTCCTTGATTTGGAGTCAAATCCTAGGTTTGAATTCCAATTCTATTCCTGTGTTACATGAGTGTTGCTTTAGGCAAATCATTCAGTCTTGCTAGGCCTCAGTTTCTGAGAATGTGTTGGTGTCAGAGTAGATGGTCTCCAAGTTCTCTTCTCTATCTAAATATACCATCACAGTTATATTATAACATTAGAAAGTACATATTTTAGCCAGAGTTCGACATGTAGTCATAAACAAAGAATAAATGGGTGCTCTGGGAAAAAGAAAAGGCTGAGATGAATTTGAAAGCATAACCTTTTCACCACAAATGCAGGAAGGAACAATGACAGACAGAAATGTATCTGTAAACTCTCCCCACAAACTTGAATTTCTTTTATGAAACTTGCATTTTCTTCCTTGTTTTCTGGAGAAGGCACCACTCTGATTTCATGGGTAGGGGTAATAAAGTTGGGTTCACATTCAAAAAGGTAGACATGCTTCAAATGTCACAGTACCTGTGGAGCGAGGAAATGGAACATGCAGATTAGGGGTGATTTTGGTGATGCTCTAAATCTCAGTTGGGTCACTTCCCACTGCACAACAAGGTTGAATGAGAGGCTACTTCATTCCAGTGACTTCAGAAAAACTCCTCCTTCTCTCCAATGCAGAGACAAGATCGTGCTGTGTTTGCTGGAGCCCTTCTTGTCAGGGATGACAGTAAAATGGCAAGCCGAAGCTCTGTTCAAAGTGTTTCCAGGTTCCTCTGGCAACCTGCTTGGCTGTGTTACAGAAATGACATTGGACACAGTCAAAATCAAGGCAAACGATATACAACTGTAATGATGGGTGCTTCATCAGCAGCAGGCCTGTATGCCAATCATAATGCTATTAATGCAGCTCGGCACTGAGACACTTTTCTCAGCATTCAGAACAATGATGCCTCAAAGGAAATATTCTGGGTATTATATGTAATCAGAAGAAGAGGATCTTATGTTTATGCACCATCTTTCTGCAAATAGATTTAAGTCTTTTATTAGAATCTCCTACATATTTTATGTATATGTTGTGCATATATGACTGAATATAGTATGCACAACCATATTGATATAGATATATATCTATATGTAGATGTCAATATAGTAGACGCACGCACACACACACACACACAAATATATTGTTTTGGTTAGTCTTCTTTTTTGAAGGGGATCAGTGATATCACAAGGTAACTTGTGAAGTGGATTTAAATGAGGCAGGGGTGCACAAAGTTGTCAACTTCATTTTCTTTTGCAGAATCCAGTGGCAAGATGAAAGTCAGTAAGGCTAGTGATGGCCTGAGATGCTGTGGATGACTTTGGCATCTTCAATGTCTGACCAAGTTCTAAGACCTCCATAGTGCCTGCTTCAGCCACCCTTTATGGCTGTTGGGACAAATTATTCTCATCTGTCCATTCTGTTGGGGAAAGTCTTCACATGTTTGGGATAGACATCCTTCCCAACTCCTGTTGGTTACCCTTAATCTACTGTCTACTGAGACAGTTTTACCAGGGTTTGGCTGTTGCACATACTACAACTTCTAGGAGACATTGGTGACAGGTGGACACCAAAGATAGATGAATGAACAGCTCTACAAAGGTCTCAGCAGCCCTCGCTCCAGAGCTACTAATCCCCCCTAAACAACCCATACACCCCAACAACAACAACTTACGTGTATGTGTATGTGTATGTCTATGCAGAGAGAGAGAGAGACAGAGAGTGAGAGAGAGAGAGAGAGAGAGAGAAAGAGAGAGAGAGAGAGAGAGAGAAAGAAAGAGAGAGAGAGAGAGAGAGACACAGAAAAAGAGAGAGAGAGAGAGAAAGAGAGAGTGAGAGAGAGAGAAAGAGAGACAGAGTGAGAGAGAGAGAAAGAGAGAGAGAGAAAGAGAGAGAAAGGGGGGGGGGAGAGAGAGGGAAAGGTGGGAAGTAAGACTGTATATGTGTGCAACAGTATTGTGTAATGGTTATAGAGCTGGCTTCTGTGTCAGGAGGGCCTGGGTTTAAGACCTGCCTCTCATACATACAAATCACTTAACTTTTCATTGCCATAGGCAACTCTTTAACTGTGGAACAATTAACAATCTCCAATCTGTATGGGTAGAGAGTATGTCCTCACCAAGAATCTCCCATACTCATGAAATTTAAGTTCTGGACAAAATGTATTTTCTTTTCTTTTAAGGTAAGAAGAAACCTACATTATCTCCATATTTCAAATCACAGATAGAAACACAGTGGTTAAATGGCTTGTCTGAGGAAACCAACTTGGTGATAGGTGAACTAGTATGATTTTTATAGGATCACAGCTTACAATCAGTCAATAAACATTTATTAAGTGCCTACTATATGCCAGGCACTGTGCTAAACCTTGGGACAATTACAATTTTAACTCTTGATAATTTATGTTTCAAAGTTTACATTCATTTTCTCATTTCATCCTCATCACAGCCCTTTGAGGTTGTGGTATTGCAAGTATCAGCCATTTAATAAATGAACAGATTGATGGCCAGAGAGATTAAGTGATTTATTTAAGTTAATATAAAGAATAGACAGCAGAGTTGGTATTCTTACCAGGGCCTCTCATTTCAAATCCAGCTCACTTTCTATTTTACAATATTACATTTTCACAATTAGGGTTTTTTAATACAATTGTCATAAGAATTAGTTAAATAGCAGAATCATCCAGTTTTAGAGTTGGAAAGGATCTCAGCAATCATCTCATCCTAACTCAGACCTGTTGACTAATAGCCAAAGCTTTTTTCTTGTAGAAATTCAGTTATGAGGTTGAAGATGTATATTGTTGACTGAGGGAACCATGGATTCTCCACTTTTTTTTTTCTGAAGTATGCTCAAGCTATATGAAACAGTATTTCCCCTTCTTTGATAGATTTCAGTCAAGGAAATTCACAGAAATTGACATTTGGTTTTTCTTTTAGCACTAATGTGAACTTTGGCAAAACATTAAATATGGGAGTGCTGTATCAACCTTTAAAGCAATTTATTAATAAATAAATTTATATTCTTCAAAACAGATTTTATATCTTTTGTTTTTATATCATTCAAAATTTCCCCTATATTCCTCTCCCCGTGTTTTCCCAGAGTCATTCAATTGAATAAAGAATATTTTTTAAAGAAAAGAAGAGAAAAAAATCAGCAAAATTAGTCAATATTTTGAAAAAATTTGAAAACATACAATGTTCCACATCTGTGGACCTTCCACCTCTTTGAAGAAGTAGGAGAAGATATCTTCCCTATCTCTTTTTTGGGACCATCCTTGTTTTTTGTAATTTTGCAACATTCATTTTTGAATGTTTTGTGTGATTTTTCTTCAAGTCAACAAGTCTTTACTAAGGGTTATGTACTAAGTACTATATACGCCGGGCAGAGTGTATATATATTGTCTTAGTCATTATGTACATTGTTTTCTTGGCTCTGATTATTTCACTATGCATCAGTTTATGTAAGTCTTTCCATACTTTTCTGTATTTATAGTATTCATTCATTTTTAATATTCTATTACATTAATGTACTATTAATATATTTTAGCCATTTCCCAATCTATGTGCATCTATTTTGTTACCAATTTTTTGCTATCACAAAAGTGCTACTCTAATTATTTTGTTGTATATGGGAACAAAACTGAGTCTGAGGCCAGAGCTAGGACTCTTCTTTTCCCAAATCCCAGACGCTTTTTCCTTAGTGGTCTCACTGGAAGGTTTTCTCTCTCAGCTGAAAGATACTCAACTCTCTGATTCAAGATAATATTTTGTTTTTGTATAAGCTCCACAGGACAAAACATGTTCTTTGACCAGTATGAACAAACTTCATGTGCAAAGTTATTTAATGACTTTGGAGGACTTCTAAAATGTTTCATTCAACCAAAAGACTTTGAATTATTTATTGAAACACTAGTGGTATTCTCACTTGGTTAAGGCAACAGGGCTACCATGTTGTCATTTACTTGGAGTGGCTCAAGGTGATTTGGTTTCTTGACTCAGTGAATCATGACCTTTAAAAGGTAGTTTAAAAGGTAAGAAAGATTTTGCTCTTCCTGCCCCAAGTTACTAAAAAGCTAACTAGGATTTGCCACTATGGACTTAGTTAAATAAATAGATATAGACAGCAAATACAAAAACTGAGGAGAAATTTTAGGGGTGGAGTTAACTGAATCAATCAATCCCAGCCCACTTGTCTGATACCTGTACTAGATGAGAATCATCTCAAATGAGTTAACCAGTTAAATGTGAGCTAGGTTTGAATAAGACCTGTGCACGCTTGTTGACTCTTCAGAAACATTACAACTTGATGCAGCAAGATGTTTAGATTGATTGAGAGACTTGGTCATGCCCTATACGATTTGTATAAAACTATTGATCTAGGCTGGAATTGAGTATTCAAGTGTTTGGCAAAGAGGGTGAGAATTGTTTTACCTGATCCTCTGAGAAGGCATCACATAGGCAGGGAAGAGAAAAGACCTGGAGCTGATCTTGACTTTGGTCTCAGCCTCTACCCTTGATCAGAGGAAGAGCTTGTGAACTTTAGAGGAGGATGTTGGACTTCTCATGAGCATTCCTAGTGCTACCAATACCCCTGGACAGTTCTCATTAAGAGCTGAGGACAAACACCATATTGAGGAAAGACAGTTTTAGGTCTCTACAAAGAGCCCAAAATAAAGGCTACCCTAAATCTAAGAACTTCATAAGTACCCATTCCACAAAGTGGAGAAAAGGACTTCTAGAAACTAGGAGTTGTGAGTTACCCTTCTGCCACATGTGCTCTCTAAGATTGAGCTCACTCTCCCCTGAGTTCTGTATGTGTTGATGCAAGAATGTATCACAGAATTTTTGAGGGATATTTTGTACCAATTGTTCTTACTATATCACCTAAGCAAATACTCTCTCCTAAAAGCAAATTTATGGTTAAATAATTGACTTCAACTAAGAATACATGAGGAAGCATATTGGTAGGGACTCATTAGTTTTTCTTTTAAAAATCACCCCTCAGGGCTACTTTTAGAAATCTACGGGTAAATATAGTAGTAGTTCTGGGAATCCAGCTTGCCAGGATAAGTAGGAATTAGGATTGTGTCCAGATCATATGCTATATACACATCTAAAAAGTGTCACAGCTGGGACTTCAACTCAGGTTTCCTGACTCCAAGTCCAGTATTATTTTTAATTATACTGTATGTATTACTGTGGCATGCATGTGACCTGGTGACATGTGACAAAATTTGACTTTTAAAATATATGTATTTTCAAGTAATATTTACAACTTAGGCTGAATTTGATGAGAATTGCTGTGAGAACTTGGTACTTAGGGCCATATTGCAAACTAGCTGTTAATGTGAACCTATAAAACCATTCTTTAAAGTATCAACAGTTTTCATGTTACCATGAAAACACATTTTTTTTGTTTTGTTTTTGCTTTTTGGAGGAGGAAGGGCAGGGAAATTGGGGTTAAGTGACTTGCCCAGGGTCACACGGCTGATAAGTGTTAACTGTCTGAGGCAAGATTTGAACTCAGGTCCTCCTGACTCCAGGGCTGGTGCTCTGCAGGAAACACATATGTTTGAAAACAAAGCAGAATTTCATTATCTCAATATTTCTTGGTCTAAAATTGCATTCTTGCCCAAGATCCTAAGTGCTCCAGCAGTAGAAATGGTACTTTAAAGAATATTAGTTATTTTTAAGGGGAAAAAACCATTAAGTTCACTGGTTGCATAGAAGAGATAACCAGCCATTCCATATATTTTGTCTATATTTCCCTATTATTTAAACCCAATTAATTAATATATTTATGTGTATGTATGTGTACACACACATACACACACATATATACACATACATGTATACATGTGTATATTTCTTGATCCTTGTTACTAAGCACATTTGATACCTAAGGAAACTCATCTCAGGGGATAGAGGAGCAAGGAAAATAATTGATATAACCATTGTTTAATTGTCTTTTCTACTCAATAGCTTAAAAACTCAAATAATGAATGAAAATGTGAAAGTACTTTTGAAATCCAATACAACTGTGACTAAGTACTGTAATTAATTGTTAGTGTTCATAGTCCTTTTCAAAATGAAGTGTTGGCCAATGAACTGCACTAAATCTATGAATGACTGAAGATTAGAGCAATAACTGTGAGCTCTAAGGCCATTATGCAAAGGGAAAAAAAAGAATCTATGCCTGACACAATGTTTTGGTTGAAAATTGAAATGCACACATTTGAAAGTGTAAGTTATTACTCCCAGAGCAGCCATATTATATCCCCTTACACATATTTTCAGCAATGCAAAATATAACAGGTGTAAAGGGGATATAATGGTTGCTATGGGAAGTATAACTTCATTTCTTGACATATGTTCATTTGAATTTTCTGGCTTATCATTGCCTTAAAACAGTTTGTTCACTACAATTTTTGTTTCTTTCATGAAAAATCAATATGGTTAAACTTTTTTTTTTTTTGCATCAAGGGGTCATACTTGAATGGCTCTGTGATCTTATTATTGTGTATATTCCCTCCGCTGATACAGATCACAATTCACAAGTCTTCTCAACCTAGTTGATTCTTGTCCATGTCTTTATATTGTAAACTATATATGTCACTCACTATGGAATTTCCAAGGATTACTGGTTTCCATATAAGCCTATCATATGGCTTATGCACCTGTCTACTAGCTTCTCTATTAGTCAGTCAGTCAATATGCATTTAGTAAGCACCTTCTATGTGCCAGGCACTGTACAGAGCTAAACTCACACCAGGTAGAAATCAGAAATCAAATAACTAAGTATATAATTGGGAAAGATGCACAAAAATAAGGTAGAGGAAAAAATCAAGTAGCATAATAACTTCTAGTCCCACCCTCCTACATTATTTCATATATACAAAAATATATTATATGTATATGTATATGTATATGTATATGTATATGTATATGTATATGTATATGTATATGTATATGTATATGTATATGTATATGCTGGTAGGAAAAGGTTCCCAGATAAAAATCCCTGGAAAATCCAAACTCCAAGGCATAAAAAGGTTTTAGATTTCATTGCCATCTTCATTTGGAGAATTTCTCCTTCTGGAGTCCTCATGGATCTATCAACTCTATCCCCTTCCCCTCATAGCTCTTTGGTGAGGTCCATGAAGTTTACTGAGTTTGTAAAAAAAAAAAAGCATTAATTTCATGTAAATCAAATTGTCTATTTCATCTTTTGTGATTACCCCAATTCCTTGTTTGGTTGTAAATCTCCCTTTTACCCAAACCATAGTTATGAAAGCTATCTTTCCATTATCTAATCTTAAAAAGTGATTTGAACTTTTATATCTAGGTTGCATATATATATTTGGAACTTAATCTGATTCATGGTTTAAGATGCTGGTTTAAAACTATTTGCTGCTACACTGTTGCTTTCCACTTTCCCCAGTAGTTCTTGTTATGTAAGGATTCTTTTTCCTGGTGGCTTGTGTTCTTGTGTCTATAAAAATGTTTGTTTATATATGACTGTCCAGTTTGAAAAATGTGAATTGTGGTATTATGAGGTTTATAACAATTGGCCTGATTGAAGTTGATCACCTTGTTAAAGTTTCTGTGAAGACTGTTTTTTCAGGGAATTATACAGCAATGTGAAAAACAATCTAAACACTAATGATCCCAACTCTGGTCACCATCCTTCAAAAGAAAATACTATTTAATAAACATAATATAATGTACCATAGGTATGGATGTGTATGGACCAAATAAACAAATGAACTTTTAATTTTTTGCCTGCCAGCTGAAAACTATATGTGCTGAATATATTTTTTCACTCTGTTCCCATGGAAACATGTCTTAGAGGGAGAGCCAGCTAAAGCTATTAAAATTCTAACAATATTCCTTTCACTTACCTCTGTTTACTCTTTGGCTTTCATCATGTTTTTGTGTGTGTGTAAATCCAAGAGAGCTAGATTTTGGTTGAGAGGCATCATTGGTTTCATTTCTTCAGGTCTGAAAAACTGGGAGAAAAGGGGAAAAAAGATATCTCAGGTTTTTCCATTTGGAAAGGGAAATTTACAAGACACATCCTTCAAAAATTAAAGCTATCTTCCTAATATTTTAACAGTTTTTCTCTTAAAGTTCACTGTTTTGTACATTTAACCTCTACTCTGTATAGCACTGCAGAGGTGAGACCTGCATTTGAGCTCCACCTTTATTCTTGGCAAGTCACTTCACATTTCTGAGTGTCAGTTTTCTTATCTAGCAAGAAGGGACAATAACACTTATGTACACAAGGATTGTTGTAATGAAAGTGCTTTGTAAACCTTAAAGCATTACAGCATTGTGAGATTATTGTTATTGTTTTTACTCAGTCTTTTTTGGGGGGGTGGGGGTGGGGAAGTGGAGGTTTCAATGAATAATAAGACATTTCATTATAGTACTTTTTTTTTTTTAACATGGAAGAATGGCATTTCTTGTTTTTAAAGAGAAGCTAGATATGAGGTAGGAATTGTCCCTGGACATTGGTGGGTGGGAACGATTTGAAGGGAGGCCACCAACAGATGTAAGTGATGCAATTGGAGAAGAACATGGATTTGAATTTCCTATTTACCACTTAATACCTCTTTGTCTTTGAGCAAGTCTGGTAATTTCTCTGGCTTTCAGTTTTATCGCCTATAAATTGAGAGGAGTAGACTATATGCTCCCACCTTTAATTTATGACCTTCTAATGACATAATAGAATATCTCTCTTCCATTTCAGACCAGAAATGTATACTTAAATACATAAAGAGTATGTGATTATGGTAGTGTGCATTCTTTCTCCACTGAGGCAGAAAACAACCTGTCCACATTTTAGTAAAATTTTGAAAGAATTGACTAAAAACTTCATCACCTTAGAGCAAACCTGGAAATTTAGAACATATCCTTCCAAAATTTGAACAGGATGAGCCTGTTCGAACTTAGCTAAGTTGTTTCTCACATAATGACATACGTTTTGTCCCTTGGACCTGTACTTGAACTTTTTCCAAGTTTAAGAGGGACCTGCCAGATTTTGGGCTCCATTGGCATCCTCTTTGAGAATCCAGGGTCATCTCTGTGCTATGATGTGTCATCAGTACAGTACTTTATAAAAAATTCCTATCCTTCACCTCAGCTTAATGGAGGTAGGGAGGTAATCAGCCTTTTCAGTCTTGTTCCAATGACATATTTTCTTCTTTTAATATTTTTTCACATGTTATTTTCTCCATTATTTATCGTAAACGTAGGAGAAAATGTGACTCAGTGAAAAGATGGTTGGTTTTTGGATTCAGAGAACCTACACTCAAATCCTGATTCATCTGCTTGCCATCTATAGGACTTTATATTTCTTTTAACCTCAATAGACCTCAGTTTTTTCATCAATAAAATCAAGACATTGGACTAAAAGACTTCTAAGGTGCATTGCAGATCTTTTTTTTTTTTTAAATTTTAATTTATTTTCTTGGTTACATCATTCATTTCCACAAGGTTTTGAGTTACAAATTTTTCTCCCCTTTTTGTCCCTACCCCCCATCCCAGAACATTGATCCCACTGTAAGACCC
>CM053595.1:175382996-175415290 GCA_028646575.1 Pseudocheirus occidentalis
ATCTATAGCTGCTAGGAATTTTTCAAGTGTCTTGGAAGCATTTGGTGTGGGAGTTCTGACTGTGTTGTCTTCCTCCCGTTCCATGCTTTGATCCTTTTTGTCCACACAAAAGGATTCTAGAGTTTTATTACTGTTCTTATTTTTGCTTCCTTTTCCTCACGTTGGCCAGTCAATTAATTGGTTGGGTTTTTTTCTTAGCTCTGTGAAACTCTTCTTCCAGGGGGGAAAGCTCTGTTCCAAATTGCTGAGGTTTCCCCAGCTGCTGGAGCTATTAGGGGGGTATTGCAGCCCCCCCCAGCTTTGGCTTGCTGAAAGTGCACCCCACAACCACCACTCAAGATGACGATCCAGATCCAGGCTGCTCAGCGCAAGAGCACTTGGCCCTGATCAAACGATTCAGCCCCACTTCGGAGTCTGCAGGCCAGGGGCTCTTAAGCAGCCCAGTGGTGGCATCTGCCGGTTACAGCAGTTTCTGCACTTCCCCCACTGCTTCCTTGCCCCAGGGGCGGATTGGTCGAACTGCTTTTCCTCTCCCAAATTAAGTTTCGAAGTTTTACTTTCACCTACCGTCTCTGATCCTGGTTTGTTGGATGTGAAGTTCCCCTCAGGTGCTTTAGGTCTTCTCTGAAGTAGACTCACGCTGTGGCTTGGGAGGCTCGGCTCCTCCTGACCACCCTGGGACCTGACCTGGCCGTGGCTGCAGTTTTGGACTGGGCTGGTCTCGGCCCTGCCGGCCTGCTGGATGAGCCCCTCCTGCCAAGCTGCCCCTCTCCAATCCCTGTTTTTCACTCCTTGGTAGATGTGGAATTTCTGGAGGCTGTAGATCTTCTCTCCTGCAGACTAGCTGCAGCACAGCTCGGCTTGGCTCAGCTCAGCTCCTTCCCACCACCCCAGGCCTGGCCTCAGTCTCGGCTTCAGGCTGGGCAGGTCTCGGCTCCCAGCCCGTCGTGATGAGCCCCTGCTGCCGAGCTGCCTTCAGTGAGAGATGTGTTTTCTGTATTTTTGTGAGTCTGACAGTCCTAGACTTTGTCTGGGGTCACATTTTATAGCTGTTTAGGGTGGTTGTCCTTAGTTTGAAACTTAACTGACATTTATTAGCTGTGTTACTTTGGGTAAATCACTTCTCTCTAGGCCTCAGTTTCCTCATCTGTAAAATAAAGGAGTTGGACAGGATAATTTCTAAGGTCTTTTTGAGCTCTAACTCCAATAATCCTACTATTTCCAAATACTGCTGTGTGCCCTGGTGTGCATCTTTACCATGAGAATTTGTTGGGCAGTTTAACAACAGATGATCGTTACTACAAAGATCTATATAGCTACAAGTACCTTATTGTAGTGGATCCTTATAATTTAATGGTTATACAGTGTTAGTATGTGCATAGTAAAATAATGCAGTGACTGTGTTCTTGAAAGACAATCAAACTGGAGTTTTTCAAAAATTTCCACTAGGAAAGCAGAGTTGTTAGGAGCCACCCTGAAGGAGATGGTGAAGATGAAGAAAGAGAAGGCTGAACACAGATCCTTTGGAAGCCCTAGCTTTACTTACTGTTGTCAAATGTTGACCAGGAAACTGGCACAAAGTGATACCTGGCAAAGGGAGTCCTTACCCCAGACTGGGAAACAAAGTGGTGTAGAAGAAAGAGGACTGGATTTGAAATCTCAAGGCCTAGATTTGAATTCTGCCTCCATCACTTACTATCTTTTATTTTATTTTATTTTATTTTACTTTATTTTATTTCATTTTATTTTATTTTATTTTACTTTTTGGAGGGCAATTGGGGTTAAGTGAGTTGACCAAAGCCACATGGTTAGTTACTGAGTCAAGCGTCTGAGGTTACATTTGAACTCAGGTCCTCCTGACTCCAGGGCCAGTGCTCTACTCACTGTGCCACCTTTATGACCTTAGGCAAGTCATTTCACTTTTCTAGGCTTTACTTTCCATAGCGTTAAATGATAGACTAGCAACTTCTAAGGCCCTTTAATAGCTCTGAATCTGTTATCTATGACCAAACCCGAATCAGAAACTAGCCTGATTCTAAGACTGCCTGAGATAGTGCTTGCAACTGTCCCTGGGGTAATGAGGCCTTTTCCTCTGAGTCCAAATGACTGCGACAATAGTGACTGGAATAATTGTAGAAGATGAAATGGTTTTGGTAAAAAGATGTGAGAAGTCCAGCTTTAGCCATCTTAATATTGAGTCTGTGGTGAGGGTAAATAGATTGTGGGGATGTATCAATCATCCCATCAACAAGGATTCAGTGAGTGTTTCACAGACAACTCAACACTGCATTAGTAAGCATATGACATGATTATTTCCATGTCAGAAAGCTAGGAGGACAGGGTGCAACTCCTGCTTCTGACACATACCAGCTGTGATCTAGGCAACTCTCTAGGACTGTAAGATACATGAGGGAGGCTGACTTAAATTGGTAGAGTATTCTCATCTGAAGTTTTCCTAGATGGATAAAATCAAAGATCCACTTCGTGTACCTATTGCTATCCCTTTGTGGCCTTCAAAAGTCAGTAATCTTTGTATTTTTCTCCCTTATTATATGAAAGGGGAGCAATGTTGCCTTTATAGAATAAAACTCCCCCTATCTCTTATGATTTACTATATGAGTATGTGAATTTACTTTATATGAATTCACTTAAATAGAAGCTTTTGTGGCATAATATAATTATCCCCCAATAATTCCCCTCTAGAATGGGGCCCAGAGAGCCACAATTTAATCAGACTTTTTCCATTGCAATGGGAAGAAGGGAGATACTGCTATACAGGCAAGCTGGTGTAGAACTATGTTTTCTAGAATACCTGGCCTTAAAGTACAATCATACATTATAGAAGCTCCCAGGTACATGTTTCCCATGAGACCATGTGCTAATCCCTGCAGCTGGGAGTTGCAGATAGAGGAAAGAAGATGAGGCTTAAATAGGGCTTTTCTGCTTGGGTTGTTGACAACATTGAAATGAACAGTTTCTGGAACTTCAGTGATAGAATCAAGGAACATGGGAATCTTAGAGTGTCCTTGTGGCTCCACAGGGCAAAGAAAGAAGACATGTGCATCAAGGCTAAAAACTTGTTAGCTCATAAACCCCACAGAGGTAGGGAACATGTCATAACTAAAATAAATCTCCCCTTTTGGCAAGCACAGTGCTAGGCACATAGTAGATACTTAACAAATGTTTTCTGAATTCAAATTAATTTAATTTATTGTCCCACATAGAAAGCTAGTTGACAAAGTGGGTAGAATGCCAGGCCTGGACTCAGGAATCCTATTCAAATTCAGTCTCACATACTTACTCATGACCCTAGGCAAGTCACTTAACCTCTGCCTGTCTCAATTAAAAACTAGAGGTAATAAGAGCATCTACCTCCTAGGATTGTTGTAAAGATAAAATGAGATTATATTTGTAAAGCATTTGTCATAGCACCTGGCACAAAATTAGCACGATAAGTATTTGTTTCCTTCCTCCTTTCCTTCCATTTCCTTTCCACTTAGACTGTTTAGCAGTTTATTGGTTTTCCTGATGCTTAGCAAATAAGCAAGGTAGTTATTCTCTTATTTACCAAGATGTGGCATAGGATGGGTTGTTCAACCAAAGATCCAGGATAGGATTATTCTTCCTCCTCCCTCCCACATCTTCTCTTCCCTTTAGCTTATACAAATGGAAACTAGGGCTTGTGAAAACCTCGGCTGAACAACTACTGCATGACATAGTACCTTTGCAGCAAAGGGGCCTCTCTCTAAATGATGGTGAATTCTGGGGTTACTCCCAGAGTCTCATGATTTCAGTGTTAAAATGTAAATTTGAAGTTGTAAGTATTCTTTAATGTTTTGTAATATAGAACTCCAGGACCTTTTTTAATTATTAAATTTCCTAAAATGATTCTCTGATATGTCACTCCTTTTATTGATTCAGAGAATAAACAGGTTGTCTGTAATTGTTTCCTATCTACTTCCTGAGGGGTGAAGAAAACCTCCTGATTGACAGCTGATCCAGAATGCACATGCATTCAAAAAGCACAAACCACCCAAATGATATTCTTGTCCATTATGGCATTTAAGTGAGGAATGAAAAATACTGGGATCCTACATGTATGTAAGAGAGTCTTTCCTTTACCTGGCTGCCATATGGCCTTAAATACATAGCACTTCTGTTTATCTTTATGTTGTTTTTCTTCTTTCCTACTCTAAGGTAAAGGAATTGGAAACAAAATAATGTTGCATTTTTCAAAAGATTGGAAGAGCTACCTGAGGAACAGCTGCTGATTCCAGAAAGGACCCAACCTGAGGAAATGATGAGGCAGAGCATTCTAGGCATGGTGACAGTCAGTGAAAATCTCTAGTCAGGAGATGGAGTTTAAATAACTTTCCCAAAGATACACAGCTAGTAAGTGGCAGACGTGGAATTTGAACAAAGTTCTCCATGACTCTCTGTAAGATCAACAACAAAAATGGTTAAAGCAGAGGTTCTTCACCTATTTTTGCATCATGGACACCATGTCTGATGAAGCCTATTCACTCTTCAGAAGAGTATTTTTAAAATAATATTTTATTTTCACCACATCACATGTAAAAACAATTTTTAACATTCTTTTTTCCCTGAGTTTTAATTTTCAAATTCTATCTCACCCTCTCCTCCCCTCTCCCTGAGGCAGTAAGTACTCTGATACAGATTATACATGTGCAGTCATGTAAAACGTTTCTGTAATGGTCTTTTTGTGCAAGACTCCAACAACACAAAAAAAGAAAGTGAAAAATAAGATGCTTCAGTTGGTATTCAGGCAGTGGTAGCACCAGTTCTTTCTCTGGAGGCAGATAGCATTTTCATCATGGGTCCTTTTTTGGACTCATGTCTCAGATCATTGTAATATTGGTGAGAATAGCTAAATCATTTGCAATTGCTTATTACACAATATTGCTGTTACTGTGTGCAGTGTTCTCCTGGTTCTGCTCACTTCACTTCGTATCAGTTTGTGTAAGTCTTTCCAAGTTTTTCAGAACAATGTTTTTAAGTGTACAGATAAATCAATCAACAAACATTTATTAATCACCTACTCACTATGTTCTAGGGATATGTAAAGAGGCAAAAGACAGTCCCTACCCTTAAGGAGCTTATACTCTAAAGGGTGAGATACAGGCAAACAAACTGTATGTAGGCTATTCAAAGCAAATTATATACAGGATATACAGGGGGGAAATGTCAGAGGAAAGGAAATGAAATTAAGAGGGGTTGAGGAAGACTTTCTGTGGAAGGTGGGATTTTAATGGGGACTTACAGGAAGCCAGGAAAGTACGTAGGGTTATAAAGGAAAACAATTATATGGAAATACAGTCATAATTTTTTTTTAAGTTCTTGGACCTCAGGTTAAGAACCTTGTCTTAAGGTTAGGGTCAGAATTAGACGATGAACTAGCCAGAACAATTGCCACCCTAAGGGTCAGGGTTCTAGTAAGCACTTAATATGTTTGTTGACTGGTTGATCAATAACAAGGGATTCCAACATTCTCATAAGGAGGAATACTTTTCACTTTCTCTTAAACCTTAGTGGAGTCCTGTATGAGGACAGTGAATGCCTGGGAAAGAGATACGAGGTAATCATGTTGACAATACATTTTCTGAGCACACTGGGGAGGGGACAGTGCTATTGACTGTGTCCTTAATTTTTTAAATCTCGGTAAACCTCAGAGAGGGATGCATAGTGGAGAGGGATATACTAGCAGCACCTAGCTTAATAAATCTAACAGGTAGGACAGTGAGTTAATGGCAGAATCTTTGTTAACTGAGTGACCGTTCAAGTCATTGAACCCATCTGAGCCTCATTTTTGTCATCTATAAAATGAGGCACTAATTAAATTAAATTTGACTTTTCAACCTCAAGATCATTCTAAAGATCAGATGATCTGTGTAATGAATTGTAAAATGCCATCCAAATATAATAAATAACCAGGATGCATTTATTGAGCTCTTGCTAAATGTCAAGCAGTAGATGGAGAGCTGACCTTGGAACTAGGAAGACCAAGGTTCAAGTCCTACCTTTGTTTGGTATTGGTTGTAAGACTCTAGGCAGGTCACAACTCATAAGTGCCTCAGAAAACTCCCTAAGGCTTTAAGTTATTGAGAAGGTGCTGACTGGAGTTGACATAGAGAGTTTTTTCATTTGGGAGTTCCCTATGCTAATGGGAACCTATCCCAGTAAGGGAAAGGTTCATTCTCTATGTCCTTTCCTAATGAGGCAAACACTGTGCTGGGTGCTGGGGGATACAAAAACAAAAAATGAGTAAGTCCTTCCCTCAAGAAGTTATATTCTGTTGAGCGAGATGGCATGTTTATAATCAAGTATTATAGATGTGTATGTATATATGTGTACGTATATATTTATGTATGCATTTATATTTATATATTTATATACATAAAATATTTATATATTTATATAAATTTATTTATATAATTTATATATGTAAATTTATATATTTATTTATATACATAAAATATATTACATGTATACACACATAACAAGTGTGTGTATATGTATATACATGTATAATGCATTGTATGTGTGTTCATGTATTATATAGATATACATATACATATAGCATCACTTCTAGGATGTATCTTTGCCTGCTTGTATTCATCCTTAGGCAAAAAGCTACTCTTGGCTAAAAGTACTCTGTGTCCTCACTCCTAAAAGGAGCGCCTCTAAGTGCCTCCACCCTATTGGAGAAGTGGATGCAGAGAGCACATGTGGTCTACCCAATTGACTCCTCTGACACTATGAATCCTCAGGGTTCTTTCCTTAGGTGCTGCACCTCATCTTGGCCGGTCACTTAGCTGGAATTCTGGGCTTGTTTTTCCCTACTGCCCAATTCTCAACAGGTAGGGTTGGCTCTACTAATAGAGCTTACATTCTTATGGTGAGGTATAGCATAAAAGATTTTTTTTTAATAGACTATTTTGACTACGTAAAATTTAAAAAAATCTTTGGGATAAATAAAATCAATGATGATCGAGTTAGAAGACAAAGTGTAGTGTAGAAAAATATTTGCATCAAATATCATCAGTAGAAATCTCATTACAAAATATATGGGGATATAACAAATGCATAGTATCAAGAACCATTTCTAATAGGTAAGTGGTCAGAGAGTATGAACAGTTTTTGAAGGACGAATTGCAAACTATAAATGATCACATGAAAAACATATTCCATATCACTCATAGTAAGAGAAATACAATTTAAAATAGTTTTGGCCATGAAAATTAGCAACAGTAACAAAAAATAGGAACAATTTGGGCTGGAGTTGCTGTGGGGAAACAGGAGAAGAACACACTCTGAGTGGAGCCATGAATTGCTCCAACTCTTCTGGAGATCAGTTTACAGTTATGCAAGAAAAGTTACTAAACTGTCCATATCCTTTGACCCAGCAATCCCATGATTAGGTCCATACACACACACACACACACACACACACACACACACACGGGCAAATCAGGGTAGAAAACAGCAAAATATTCACAGTTTCCCTCTTTGTGATAGCAAAGATGTAGAAACAATATAAGTGCCCATTAATTGGTGGAGTGAATGAAAAGATTATTGAATATTATTGAAGACAGACAGGTTCTGGATTTGAAATCAGGAAGACCTGAGTTCAAATCCTGCCTCAGGTACTGACTAGCTGTGTGAGCCTGGGCACTTAACCTTTCTGCCTCAGTTTCTTCACTTATAAGATGGGAGTAATAATAACACCTACTATGAGGTAAGATTTTTAAATTGCTTTGCAAACCTTTAAGCTTTATATAAATGGTAGCGCTTATTACTGAATAGGAGAAATAAAAAATAAGGACTTTAGAGAAACATGGGAAGATACGTAAGAACTGATGAAAGGTGAAATAAACAGAATAAAAAGAACAGCAGGAACTATGGATAAAGCATTGTAAGTGAAAAGATAATTAATAGGAGTAGAACTGAATAACTGAGAAACCAATGAAGGTCCTAGAGAACAGATACTGAAACATAACTTCTTTTTCAAGGTAGTGAGGCAGGAGACTTCTAGGGTAAAGGATTGTATACATTATCAGATTGGTTACTCTATCAAATGACCTTGTTTAATTCTTTGGGGTTTTTTTGTCACAACAGTCTCACTCAAGGGAATGGTTGGAGCAACTAAAATGTGAGAACAAAAGGTCAATAAAACACATTTTTTAAAAAAATTATCATCCAGAAGACATTAGAGACATATAGAGTCAGTATGAGCAGGCTGTGACATATAACAGAAGAAGAAAAAGGAGGAGAAGGAGGAGGAGGAGGAGGAGAAGTAGTAGTAGTAGTAGTAGTAGTAGTAGTAGTAGTAGTAGTAGTAGTAGTAGTATAGGATGTAATAAAAAAAATAAATGCTCCAAGAAGAAACCAGGAAGATTATGTAGCAATCATAAAAGGTAACCAATGAATTGCTTCTGGCCTACACTGAATGCTCATGACAGCAAAAGAAAGCAAAGAAAGACCAAAACATCACTTTCTAAGACTTGACAGGATAAGAAAATTTATTGCATTGAGAATCTCAAGAGAAATAGCTAATAAAGTAGGATTGAAGGTGACCTAGAATTACCAGATCTCATATTTTAATTGTAAAGTAACAAGCATCAAAATTATCTATTCAACAATTTCTTTGAAGAAATGTTCTTGAGTACAGAGCTGTGACTAAGGCAAGGCAACAGAGACCTCAAAGTGCCAAATTTAGAGGACACCAAATTTGTAAGACACTGACAATAGTTGCAATGCTTCAGAAGTACAGAAATATAAACTTGATACCTAGTAATAATTAATTACAATAGGAAGCTACCAGAAGGTATGATGGAGTGAGCGTCTCTCCTAACCTAACCTGTAACCACCTGTGGCATCCTGAGAAACAACCTTGCACTGTTGTCTTGGGGTCTCTGTCATCCCTACACAGTATTGTATAATTGCCCTTTTCTTTTACTGAAGATGAATTTCATGTCATTTTCCAAGAGTGTGGTTTTGGTGGTTGCCCCAGGAACAAAAATTCCTAATTAATAGTTCTACTTGAGGCCATCCTGGCAACGAGAAAAGTTTTTAACCTGTGGACAAAATATTTTCCTTGGGGACATACCTCTTAAATTACAATTGAAATCAATAGGACAATATACTTTGCCTTACAAAAAAGTTGGCAGGAACATATCTCTTTTATTAATTAAGATGGACCTGTATCACTGATATTGCTGAGGGAACTATCTAAGAGACAGTGAAAGTCAAAGTCATCTAATTGACATCTGATGATTGAATTTAAGCTAAGTCTACATAAAAATGCTATGCTTAAGAGCATAAAACAATTCATGGAATTTTAGATATGAAAAGGACCATTGAGAAGACAGTATGTCCTAGTGAATAGAGTGTCTGACTTGGACTTAGGATGATTTGGGTTCAAATCCTGCCTCTGTCACTTACAAGTTGTGTGACCTTGGGTACAATTTACTTAGCTTTTCTTAGTCTCAATTTTCTCATCTTTAAAAAGGGGGTTGCACTCAATAGCCCGTAAGGTCTCTGCCATCTCTAAATCTATGTTTTCCTGATCTTAGAGATCATCTAGTCCAACCTCTTCATTTTTCAGGCAATGGCACTATGAGAGAAGAAAAAAGAAATGGATTGTCCAAGGTCAGAACATACAGAATAATAGATTTTCATACAGAGAAAGCTCTTCAATTCAACAAATACCTGAAAAAAAATTTTGTCTACAATATACCCAACAAATAGTCATCTAGCTGCTACTTCAAAACTTCTAATGAGGGAAACTTTAGTATTTCTCATGGCAACCCATTCAAGTTTTGGAGTCCTCTAATTATTAGTTTTGGGGCAGCTAGGTGGTAAAGTGGATAGCACCAACTCTGGAGTCAGGAGGATCTGAGTTCAAATTTGGCTTCATATACTCACTAGATGCATAACCTTGGGCATGTCACTTATCCTAGTTTACCTCAGTTTCCTCATCTGCAAAATGACCTAGAGAAGCAAATTAAAAACCCACTCCAGTATCTTTGTCAAGAAAATCCCAAATTTGGTCATGAAGAGTTGGGCACGACTAATCAACTAAACAATAATAAAATTTATTTGGGCACCTAGGTGGTACATTGGATAGAGCACTATGCCTGGAGTCTATATCTGACCTCATCTACTTACTAGTTGTGTGACCCTGGCCAGGTCACTTAACCCTGTTTGCCTCAGATTCTTCATCTGCAAAATGAGCTGGAGAAAGAATTGGCAAACTTCTCTAGTATCTTTGCCAAAAAAATGCCAAATGGGGTCATGGAGAGTCAGACACAGTTGAAATGACTAAACACAATGATTAGTAAGTTTTTCTTTATACCAGACTTCAATTTTCCTCTTTACTATGTGCACCTTTTATTCCTATTCTGCCCTTTGAAGTCAAACAACAGATCTAATATGTCTTCCACATGACAGCCCTTCACAAACTGGAAGAGAGCTATTGTGTCACTCTGAACCTTCTCTTTTCCAGGCTAAATGTCTTGTTGCTTCAACAGATTGCATAGTAAATCGACAGGAGAGCCAAGACTAGAACCCGAGTCTCCCAACTCCCAGTTCCACATCTCTTCCTCTCTGCCATACTGAATTTTACCAGGTAAAATCACAACAAAAGCCCTGACCCTTACCTCTTGTCTTCCACCCAGGAGCATAATCCATAATAACAGCAAGTGTCAAGAGCACAAAGAAGTTTCAAGGGCACTTAAAATTTGGTGAGTGGTGAGTGGTAAGTACTGTTCATCAAATAGCTATAAAATCAGGAATTAAGAAATAAAATGAAATAAAATGCACAGCAGAGTAAATTCAAAACCCCTGCTAAATCTTGGAAACAATTGCTCCATATCTGGCATGGTTTCTAAATCCATCACATCCCTTGTAATTCATTTTCATCACATTATTGATTATTGTTTTTCCCCTAAGTGTGCTCCCCAGGACAATTGGAAAAGGGAGTGAATTAGAGCATTTATCCTGAAAGGAACATGCAATCAGAGCAGCCTGGTGGCTCAAGGTTATCCTGCCAATAAAGTGACCTCAGATTGCTTCTGCTTTCTTTAGGGCAAATCCATTTACCCAGTTAGAGTAACAAGTAGCAGTTTTATTAGGGGTTGCAGTGGGCCTGGCTTATTTGGCAACAGCTAAGCATCATGGGATGTCAGAGTTAAAAGGAATCTTAGAAGTTACCTAATGTAATCACCTCATTGTGCAGTGAAAGAAACTGAGGCCCAGACCTGCCATCAGTTACACAGCACAATGCGAGTTAGGAATGACTGTGCAGCCCATCATCTACTATATTGGCTTGGGGAAGGAGACATCAGTGGAAAGAGTCGAAGGTGGTACATACTAACTGGGTAAGCTTGTATAAGTCCACTTGACCTCTCTGGGACTCTGTTTCCTCCTCTGTAAAATGGGGAAGGGAGGGGACTTACAGATCTGCAAGATCCCTTCCAATTCTAAATCCTATATATTTATTTTCCCAAGTAATTTTCTCATGTTCCTTATCAGATTTGGGAAAACAATTAATTTCTGTGGATGTGCCCCAGACTATCACAAGGAACTGTCAATTCTGTTAGGGGACTTATCTTTCTTATATTCAGTACTGTGGCCTGCCCATGCCCAATAAAAATTTAATCACAATATAGTTTACAGACAAATAGTCCTCTGCTTCTCTTAGGATAATGCCAGGCTGCCAACATGCTTTCCTTAATGCTTTTAAGGACTGACTTTTATTTATTTATTTATTCTGGTGGATGAGTCAGTCCATACTCCATTCACCATTAAGAAAGTTTACCTTGGCTCTGATTTGCCAACAACTCCTTTTGCTCTCTTAAACAGGCTTTCTAGGCAGTGAAGGCACTTATGGTTGATTAGATATTCTTCTCTGACTTCTATTGGCTGTTACTGCTGAAGAAAATTATGTCAGAGTACTTTAGGAGGTATGAGAAGATTTCACCAGGAAATAAAATTGGATCAGAGAAGCTGCTAGATTTGGCATTAGAGGATCTGGCTCGATGGTGGGCAGGTCATTTCCTCTCTCTGTAAGTTTTCTCCTTTGTAAAATGCCAGGATGAGACTAATATTCCTTGACGTTCCCTCCAGCTCTAGAACTTATTCTATGTGAAAAGTCAAGTTTTTCTGGTAATGTAAAGAAATAGGCTCTTCCACAGAGATTCATTGCAATATAGCAATACAGAAACCCCTACCCAAATGCTTTTCTTCATACTATGATTTAGTGAACTGCAGATGGACCACACTTCTAATGATAACATTATTTTCAGTTGGAAGCTTGTCTTTTTACTTTTCCAAAAACACTCAGTATAATGGGTCATAGATTCTTTTGCAGAATGTATAAGTGGTCAATGCTAGCATGACTTAAGTGGAAAATAATTCATTAACAAGCCAGGGCTTTTGGTCTTTCCCAAGTAAAAGGGTGCATTTCCTTTACTAATTACTTGTATTTAGTATTCCAAAGCACTGTCTGGAAACCAAGCAGCTCTGTGGCTAAAATTGCTGGTATATCTCTCCCCAGGCCCTTGTTTAAACTCAACAAGCAGCATTCAATGTATTAGCTTGGCTCTATTGGAGCAGAAGTCATAGCTATTACTGAGACTAAGAGGTATCTAGGAAGGGCAAGGGCATCAAGTAGACTACCAAATGTAAACAATAGGCTCTCAGGACTCAGGGATCAGCAAGAGCATTTTTAGGAGGGCTCCTGCTGGAATTGCTTGAAATAAAAATAACGTGTAGTTCCTCCATCACCCTGAAAACCCAAGGGCAAACTTGAAATTGGAAGAAAGCATCATCTAACTAACATTACATTGTGTTGTTACTAGATTACTTGAAGTCTTCCTGCCAGTAGATGATTGCTTTTAGCTTGTTTAAAGAAAATAAGGTAGGTAGGGGAAAGATAGGGAGAAAATTTGTAACTCAAAATCTCGTGGAAATGAATGATGTAAAATAAAAATAAATAAAAGCTAATTAAGAAAAAAAAAGAAAAGAAGGCAGAGCACCTAATGAAAACACTCCCCTTAATCAGTCACAGCCTCCTAATAACCTCCTGGAAAAGACTGAGCATGAGATACTGGAGAGCATCTGTGCCATGAAAGGCACTGTTTTTTCACAACGACCTTTCCCCATTTCATGTGCCCAACAATGCTGCTTTGTTCAGGTTTATAAGGAAACTTTTCAAGGTATCTTCCCAGCTGCACTGCCACAAAGAAGCTAAAGTTACCACAGGTATGCTGTGTAATTATAAATATCAATATATTGAATTGTGGTTATTAAACCCAAAGGTAGGAGGGAAATCCCCCCTATAAATTGTCTTCCATCTAATGAATGTTTTGTTTAAAAAATGAAACTCTAGCCTTTAATCAACTTAAAGTTTATTTTCTCTGTCTGCTACAGCATGGAGTCTTTTCTACAACTCTTGGAAAGGTAAAAGTTCCAGCATACCTCATTATTGGACTATAGTAAACCCAGATGAAAGTTTCTTAACTCAGTTAAGGTCTTTAGATCACAGAACAATTACCCTAGTTTAGAGCCTTTAAGCTTAATTCTATTTTTTTCTGAAACTGTATTTCCTATTCACCTATCATTATCCAAGGGGGTGGGGAGGCATTGGGGGTGAGGCACGGGGAGGGCATCTCGGTCTAACATAGAGTCAGAAAGTCCATGTAATTCCTCGCTTAATTTCAAATCACTAAACTTCAGTGTATCAACATCTACACTTATAGCAAACTACAAAGACAACACATCTGGAAGAGACCATATTTGTTGCAAGGACCATACAGTTTTTTAGATCCATAAACTCTTGGTCTCCTATGCAAATGAATGGGAAAGGTAAAGGCATAAGAATATTTACTAAGTCCTCCTCCTCCACTTTTGGTCTTTCTTATGTGTATATGTCCAGCAAGGAGATTCTCTTACACAGAATACTCATCTATATATGTATCCTAATTTGTCTTCTGAAATTCACTTCCATATTATCAACTTCCTTCTGGGCATATCCATCAATATGGTCAGACTCAACATGACCCCAACAGCAATCATATTTTCCCTCAAACACATCGCCCCCAAATGTCACTATTTCTGTTGATGATACCCCGATCCTTCTATTTACCTACCTTCACATTTTTCCTGGACTCATATTTCTACCTCAGACCCACCATCCATTAGTTATTAAGTCTTGATTGCCTTACCTTCACAACCTCTCTTCTACTTAATCTCTTTTCTCTATTCACACAGTTTCTACCCTACTCTAGGTCCTAGTCTTTAGATAGCCTATTATATCTTAAACAAGGATTCTTAGCTTATGTCATGGACTCCTTTGGCAGTCTGTCAAAGCCTTTGCATCCTTTCTCAGAACAATGTTTTTGAACAAATAAAATAAAATATATATTATATTGAAATAAGGATATGTATTTCCCTTCCATCTGAGTATATGGACCCCCTGATATAGTAGGTAGATATTGGGTTAAGAACCCTTGACCTAGACTATGATAGCTTCTTGCTTGGTCTCTTTGACCACTTTTCCCTCTTCAATTTCCACACAGATTCCAGATTAATATTCCCCCAACAGAGATCTCACTCTACCCTTCTGCTAAAAATATCCAATGGAACCATATTACTTTTAACATAAAATACAAATTCTTCAGCCTGGAATTTAGAGGCCTCTTTCCGTCTACATCTCACCTACCTATCCACTTTTTTGTTTGTTTGTTTTTTGGCTCTTCCCCATACAGAATATGGTATCTCCTGGCTCTGTGACTTTATAAATGTGGTCCTCTCTATTTGGAATGCACTCACTATTCAGTTTCATTTTTTTTTCAGAATCTCTAGTCTCTTTCCAAGTAAGACTCAGGAACTAGCTTGTACAAGAGATTTTTTTCCTGATTCTATCAGTTAGCAACATTCTTTTACCCTTAGGAGTTATTTCCAATTACTTTTTGTATGTTATTTATATTTGCCTACTTATATAATACTGTATTTTCTCAGAAGAACATAGATTCCTTTAGGGCAGGGACTGTTTTTTTTTATTTGTATCCCCCAGCATTTAGTTCAGTGCCTTACACATAGAAAAAGTTAATGAATATTAAATGAACTATATATGACTGTAACTTAACATTGCAACCTTATTTTCCCTATGCAAATCTTCTTTTCCAGCTAAACTTCCTTTGAGCCAGATTCTTCTTCATTACAGTTGTGGCTGAATTGATATAAAATCAGTGGTGACAACTTCTAGAATCAGCCCAGGTAATCATATGGTTCCCTGCAAGTCTTTATAAATAAATATAGGGTGGCTCAAGGTTAATATCCAGTTAGCTGAATAGAGCACCAGCCCCAAAGTCAGGAGGACATAAGTTTAAATCCAACCACAGACACTTAACGCATACTAGCTGTGTGACTTTGGGCAAGTCACTTAACCCCAAATGCCCTGCATTCTCCCCTCCAAAAAAAAAAAGACAAAAAAAGTAAAAAAAAATCCAGTTAGCAAGTTTCTTTATTTAACTGTGAATCTTCCATAAAAACAAAACAAAACATGTTGTTTTTTATCTTAAATATCATTTAATTGTTTTAGTAGGCACAGAGAGTAGAAATTACTGTAGCTGGTTAATACTTTAGATATCTGTGTTTTATAGGTCTGTGAAATTAACTAATTTTATGTGACATTTGGAAATCACTTTTATTTTACTGCAATCTTCATTGCATTGGGACATAATTTGGAGATTGCCAAAAAGAAATACAGTAGAAAAACATGGAGGTAAAAATCAAGAAAGATCAAGGGATCTCCAAAGACTAGAGATCTGAACTTAATAGTATACCTCCTACTTGGAAAAAAAGATTAGTTGATCTCCTGAGTTCAGAGTGGCCTCAGCAAATAAATTAAAAGATGTAGACATCTAAGCACCTTCCTTTTCCATTTGGAAGAAGCATGAAAGTAACATAATACTGGTTGAAGATAGCGTAAAAAAACTATTAAGTAAAGCAGAATGACTTTCCTTAAGAGCACTCCCATTGTCATGATACTAATTTGGGTCCTCATTATATCCACCTAGAACATCATAACTGACTTTTATTCTAATAGACTCCTCACCTCCTGCCTTTCCTTATTCCATATGATCCCAGACACCACTCCCAAATTAATCTCCCTAACACTAAGTGCATTGCCCATCAACCCTCAATGACTGGATCCACCATTTCCTTGCTGTGTGAACTTGGGAAAGTCTGTTCTCTGGACTTCAGTATCCTCATTTGTTAAATGAGAGGTGAAAACATCTCTAAGGTTTCTTTCCAGTCTAAATCCTGTAATCCCCATTGCCTGGTGCCTAAAACCCAGACTCCTTAGCCTAACATTCAAGGCCTTCCTTCTAACTTTTTCTCTCACTGCTCTTTTGTGGACTTTGTGCTACAGCTAACCCAGACAATTCTTTGAGCCTTACAAACAACATTGAGTTAGAATATTTTCTTCCCTATCCTTGAATATTGCTCCAAACTCCACCAACCATCTCACTCTCCTTCTGTTGAAATTCTATGTATCCCTTCAGGTCCACTTCAAATATTACTTCTTCCATGAAATTTTCTCTGATATATTGTTCCTTTCTCTTCCTTGCTGTCTCCCTATCAACATTCCAGGAATGATTTTTTTTAGCTGATTTCATAGCTCTTCTTTTTAAAATTTATTTTATTTTTAATTTATGGAAGAAAACAAACATTTCCATAACAAAGTATAATTTTTAAAAACGATGATTGCACATGGAACTCCAAATCTATTATGTATAACTTGCTATTGCTTTTAGTATATAGTAAAGTTATCATGTAAACTTTTATCTTTTTTTCTCTTTTCCCTCTCTCCCCACTTGAGAGATGGCTGCCATTAGACACAAATATGTATATATGCATAAAATCATTCTATACATACTTTTATTTGTCAGCATCTTCCTTCATATGTCCTGTGTAGTTAATTTCAGAATTTATAATAGTCAAAATGACTTGTTCACTCAAAGTTGTTCTTAGAGGAGTATTGCTTTTACCATAGACAACATTTTCTTGGTTCTGATTGTTTCACTCTTCATTATTTCATGCAAGTAAGTCTTAACTTCATGCAAGTTTTTCTAAGATCATAGAACTCATAATTTCTTATAGCACAGTAGTATTTCATCATAGCTCCTTTTAAAGACTTCTCTTTAGAATTTTGTTTCTCATTTATTGGTCTCTGTCTCTGATTGTAAACTTTAACGCTATAAGGACCTTAGAGATCATCTCACCCAAGACCCTCACTTGACAAAGGAGTAAACAGAGGCACAGAGAGGGGAAGTAATTTGCCTAAGGCCATATAGGGCGTACCTAGGAGAGTTGGGATCAAGACCTAGGTCTTCTTTCTCCAAATCCAATACTATTTCCGCTACTTCATGCTGCCCTCCCCTATTAGATTGGACCAACAAGGTCCATGAGGATGGCATCTATGATGTTATTTATCCTTGCTTTTCCACCTATTCCAAGGAATGCATGCCCCAGGATACAGGCACCCATTCTTCTATCTACCAACCATATCACAGTCTTTTTTTTTTTAAGGAACAAAAGGAAGCTGCTTGGGAACAAGTGACATCTCATCTATCTTGTTTTTCTTGATTAATATGCTGGCTCTAAAAGCAGAGTTGAAAGCTATGAAATATTGTTCACAAAGCTGATCTTTGTAAGGATGATATCATAGTAATTTCTTGCCCAGTCCTTTATATGTTGGAGATGGGAGGCACATCTGAAAGCCTGGTTAGGGTTCTTAGTATTTTTGTTCCTTTTAAAATCTTTCAGTCTTTCCCCGTAAGAGAATTCAGGATAGAGAAAGGAAACCTGTACCAAGGACTTAACAGTTGTAGGATTACAAGGCATAGCAAAAAGAACCCTGACTGATCTGATAGTCAAATTTCATGGGTGCGCAGACTTAGACACTGGAGAGAACTGTGCTGGAAGGGCATCTACTCCAACCCTCTCATTTTATGGAGAAAGAACCTAGGCTTATTGAGGGGAAATGATTTGTCCAAGGTCATACAGATGGCAGTAGCAGAGAAGGTGTTCCAAACCAGGTTTTCTGACTCTGGATCCTTCCATTAGACCACACTGCTTCATTCCTTCCCAATCTGACTGAATTGGGAACCTTGCCATTAGGAAGTTTGGAAAGAAAGTGTGAGAGAAGATGGTAGAGAAAATCTTCCCCTTCTCCCTTTTGTCTACCTGAAAAGTTCTCCCTAAATAGTCATGTAGAGAGAACATATAGGTTATGTAGACAGAAAAAAGGACATAATTGACAGAGAGCAAGCTTAAATAAGAGAATGAATTGGGTGAGGACTATGTCAACAGATCAGACAGACCATGTCAGGGGCTCTCTGCCAGGTAAACTGCTACTTGGGGAACCAAGGCACAACCAGGTAGGACCTTTCTCTGGAGACTTAACCCTTCTCCTAAGATGTGCAGAGAATGCTCTCCCTCCTCATCTACCTGTCTTGGAATCCTTGGCTTCCTTCCATTGATGGAAAGTCCTTGAGGGCAGAGGCTCTTTTCCTTCTGTCTTTGTTTTCGCAGCAAAGCATGGAATATATGGTATGTACTTAATAAAAACTAGTTGGGTGATTAGGAAGCACGTGTTGCCTAGAGCAAAGGAAGGGATCTGAGAGAGAGATCATTTTATCAAGCCTCCTTGTTTTACAGATGAGACAAACTAAAGCCCAAGAGGCATACTCAAGGTTACCCATGGAGTTAGTAGCAGAACAGAGACTAGAATCTGTTTCTTAACTCTTAATCTGGTGTGATCATTCCTATACCATATTGCCTCTTGCCCTTTACTTCTTTGATCCTAGTATCGTTGTCTCCTATTTGGGGTGAGGAAAGAGTCTCCAGATTTGTGATCTTTTAGTTTGGGGAAAACCTGGTATGGAAGTTTTCTATCAATGCAGACAGACAACTGTTGCCTGGGGGCAGTGAGAGCTGGTATATTGCAAAACACACTGCTTTTAGAGGTAAAGGATGTGGGTTCAAATCCTGCCTTTCTATCCAAGTAGGTGACAAATCACTCATCCTGCCTGGGCCTTCATTCCCTCATCTGTAAAATGAAGAGGTTAAATGGACTAAATGATGCAATAAATTCCATTTTAAAAATTGAACTGGTTCTCAATTCAACTGAATTCAATTCAGGAAGCACTTATGAAGGAGCTACTTTGAAAATGGCAGCCTAGGGGTGTGAAATATTGCATGAACTGTCAGACATAGTGGATGCATCGGTTGGTTTTTACTGAACTGACTTTTCCCCCTTCTTTTTTAGTTCTTGTTACAGGGGATGGCGTGCTGGTTGAGAAACAATAAGAACAGAGGTGATATTTGGAAATGAAGGTTATGTAAAAAGAAATATATAAATAAAAATTATATATTTTTAAAGGGGCGTGTTGTGTGTAAAGTACTTTCCTAGGTCCTGGAGGACATGCAGAATTTAGATAAAATGTTAGTCCCATCCATTATGGGGCTTTAAGATAGTCAAATTCTCTCTCAGACACTGTGTGACCTTGGGCAAATCATTTAACCTCTGTTTTTCTCAGTTTCCTCATCTAGAATATGGGGATAATAATAACATGTGCCTTCCACAACTGTTTGAAGACTACATGAGATAGTGCTTGTAAAATGCTTAGTGCTTTAATAAATGCTTGTTTGTTCTATTCCCCTAACACAGTGTATGTAGAGGAGGGGATGTCCAGTGTTACTGATTGTCAAAATTGGTTTTTGTTCTGGTCTCCCCTTCTTGTTAATATAGTAAATGTATAAGTAGCCAGTATAAAATAATGGGGTAGTGGATAGAGAGGGCTGGGCCTGGAGTTAGTAAGATTCATTTTCTTGAGTTCAAATCTGGCCTCAGACACTAGCTGTGTGACCCTGGGCAAGTCACTTAACATTGTTTGTCTCATTTTCCTTATCTGTAAAATGAGCTGAAGAAGGAAAAGGCAAACCAAGAAAACCCTAAATCAGGCCACGAAGGGTTGCACATGACTGAAAAATGACTGAACAGCAAGTGAAATAAAGTAACAATAATAGAAAATAAGATTGAGAAGGGGATCCTAGAAGTCACTTACAGACGGTCCCATAGATCAAAGGAGCGTAATGCCTTTGCATGATACTTGCAAACTGTACTATGAATTAATTAAAAGTCAGATCCTGAGACTACAGGCTAACTTAGGGGAAGCCAGCTAGATTAACTTGCTAGACTGCTATGACCCATAAGCTCCTGATACCTCCTGATACTTGTAAGCTCCTGATACCAGAAGCAGAACACCAACAATTGCTAGTAACTTTGAGATGAGGTAGATATGTTAATATATTAACCCCAAGGTAGCACAGATAAGAATCAGTCTGTTTCACACCAAAATCCTAAAAAACGAGACACTAGACTCCTGCCCCCAAACACTCATCCCCCAAGGGATCATTCTGCCCAAGTGCTCCCAACTCCACACTTTGGTTACATAAATGACTCTCTTCTTCCCCATTCTCTTCCCCATCTGCCTCCATTACCTCCCCTGCCCACCTGGGTCCTTTCCCCTTCCTTCACAGTTTGTCTCTGTACTTTCTGTGCCATTTGCCCTCGTACTCTCTGTGCCTTATTAAAGTGTGATTCAAGCATAGCTCCCCACTGCCATCATCACCTTTCCCTGCAAGCATCCAAAGAACCAGGCATACTTGTCCTCAAATGACCCAGAGGTTTGCCCTTATGGCCCCATTCCCTTATTCAATTAATAATTCCATAAAGAAATTAGTAATTCACTGTTTCAGACATAGTTGCTGTTTCACACACAGACATTACTGGCTTTATGTGACTATTTTTCTTTATCCTAATGATGGGTTTTATTATGGTATGCCATGTGAGGAGGGGGGGAGTGTTAGGCGATGACCAGGGTGTAAAATGACGGAAGGAATCAATAAAACTTTTTTTTTTAAGAGAGAAAGAAATCCATACTGCCTCATTAACGATGTGGCTCCCTTACAGTCCAGGTGAATACTCTGCCCTCACTAAACAGATGGTGTTCTGAATAATTAAGTAGGGTGTATTGAAAACAAGGCTTTAATTTCCAGTTGGTATTTATCGATCACCTGTTGGTGGTGATGATTTTATTAAAATGTCATAGTATCTATTGGGGTTCTCAGGGGAGAACAGGCTTTAGAAAACCCTTGACCTCAAGAAACCAGGATTAAAATTGGGGGAGGGGTGTGTGTATGTGGAATTCTGTGTCTTTTTCCTTCCCCTACTTTTCTTAAAGATAATTGCTGACCTATTATAAAGGTAGCATTGTTAATGAGTTTGGCTAGTTCCCATGTGATCTGCTCTGGCTGTGGACCACTACTGAATACAAAGACTAGATAAATCTGCCTTTGAACTACCTTTCTGACTACTAGGTTTGACTATGTCGTGACTGCCCTGAACTCAACAAAGCAGGAACTCCTCCTATCCTTTCCTCCCCAGACTCTGTGGAATCTGCTGTTACCAGTTTGGCAGCATGTCTCTGGGGGTATATCTATATTCTTTTATTTTTTTAAGTAAATTTTTATTCCTATACAGCACCTAAATTTGCCTTGGATTCTTCCCCCCTCCCCTCCCTGAGAGCCATCCTATATAACAAAGAACTTTTTTTTAAGAAAAAAAGAGGAAGAAAAACAAATGAGCAAAACGAGTCAATACATCAGAACAATCTGACAACATCCTGGATGCTCTGTTCCGGTGGACCTCCAGCTTCTGCAAAGTCATGGGGAAGGGTGTTCCTTGCACCAAACTCGGTCATTTTGTACCTTTCATCTTTGCATCGTTTTGTAGTTGTGCCGTTTCTGTTTACACTGTTGTGATTGTCTATGTTGTTTTCTGGAGTGCTTACTTCACATCATTTCAGTTATTCATATTTTTTTGGAAGGACACATGGTAGAAGCCCTCCACTGTCATTCCCTTCTGATGCATTGCCCTGGCCTAGAAATGACCTTGAGTTCTCAAAGATCAAACTACCAGAAGCCCTGGCAGGGGCTCCAGAGCTAAAAGAGTCCTAGTGTCCATACAGGATTGGTGAAAGAACTCAGGTCCTCTGGCTCCAGATTTTTTTTGCTGTAGTACAAGGGAAAGATACAATTGAGGTGTGGGATTAGAAAGAAAAATGGGCCTCTTTTCTATTTGTCTGTAGATTTATCCCTGGAAAAATTCCATTGTTTCCTCTGTCATGATCTGGATGTCCCCCAAATTAAACTCTCCCCCCTCCATGCCATTCCCTCCTTTCCTCTTCCCTCACCCTTTGACTTTTCCTTTTCCTCTCCCTTCTTCCCTTTCCCTTTCCCCTCCTGCCACCGCAGACCACCCTCTATCTCCTCCCCCTTCTTCTGCCTCTGTCCTCTGTAAGTCTCTCACTGTGCTATGTTCCTGACCGTCCTCCTCACATACTGGTGGTAGCCTGGAGCTCCCCCAAGGAGGCCCTGAGCTTGCTGCTTTTGCTGAAGCATAATCATGAATTGCTCTTTCTGTGGAAATTTCCTTCAACAAATATTTTTTTTTCCAGTTAGTCTTTAAGAAGCTTGGATGTCTGAAGGTGACAAAAGTGCTCCCAAAGAACACAATCCTTTACTTATTTGAAATGCATCTTTGGAATGTACAAAGACTTCCTGGTTACCTCCTTCACTGTGAGATCCAACCAGGTCCATACCAGGGAGAAAATGGAACTAACCCAAGTCAGTTCTTCTGCCCTGCATTATACATTCATGAGGCTGGTTTGGAGGTTCTATATAAGCAGAGATCTTTGTTCCTCAGGGCTGTCCTCTTAACAAATTAATAAAATGAGGGGAGGAGTAGTCAGAAAAGGCTTTGTGTGCAGGATATCATCTGAATCTGGCAGGGAGGAAGCGACTCCATGATGCAGAGGTAGGGAGGGAGATCATGCCAGCATGGAATGAAAAGTGTGTAGAGGTGCAGAGGACAGAGATAAAACACTATAGATGTGGAACAACAAATAGGTCAGTTTTACTGAAACACAGAATATGTGAGGTGAATGACATGAAATTAATCCAGAAAGATAGATTATAGTCAGATTGCATTTTATCCTACAGATGATAGGTAGCCACTACGCCTACTTTAAAAGAGGACTTACTCGGTCAGATCAGTTCTTTAGTAACATCATTTTGGCAATTATAGTGAAGAACGGGTTGAAGAGGGGAAAGACTGTCAGTGAGTCAGTCAGTCAATAATCATTTAATTGCCTTCAATGTGCCAGGCACTGTGTTAAGTGCTAGAGATACAAAAAGAGGCAAAGCACAGTACCCAACTTGAGGGAGTTTACTATCTTGCAAATGAATATTTACAAACAAGCAATATACAGAAAAACACAATGCCTGATTTCAAGGAGTTTGTAATCTTGCAAATGAATATTTACAAACAAGCAATATACAGAATAAAAAATAACTAAGAGAAGGAAGACCCTAGAATTAAGATGGGTTGGGGACGGCTTCCTGTAGAAGAGTAGTATCAAACTCAAATAGAAATGGGGGCCACTAAACCATATATAAGTATCCTTGTGGGTACACATTGACTTAGAAAACTACATATTAACATTGTCTGTATTTTATTGTATTTTTATTTATTTTGCTAAATATTTCTCTGACATTTTAATCTGGTTCAGGCAGCACTCAGGAATGCTGTAGGCTGTATAGTGTTTGAGACACTTTCTGTAAAAAAAAAGTAGATTCCAGCTGGGACTTAAAGGTAGCTAGGGAAGCCAGTAGGTGGAGATGAGGAGGAAGAACATTCCAAGTGTAGGGGACAACCAGAGATAATACCTGGAGCTGAGAGATGGAGTGTGGAACAGCAAGGAAGACAATGAAACTGAATTGAAGTGGTGGGGAGTAAGGCATAAGAAGACTGGAAAGGCAAGATAGTCTAGGTTAGGAAGATCTTTGAATATCAAAAAGAGCATTTTATATTTGATCTTGGAGGACCTATGGAGCCACTGAATTTATTGAGGGTGGGGGTGCTGCTGGGTGCCATGATTGGTGGATATATGGAAGATGGATTAGAGTGAGGAGAAAAGAGACAGTCAAACCTACCAGCAAGCTATTGCAATAGTCCTGGCATGATGTGGCGAGGGCATGCCCCACAGTGGTGGCAGTGTCAGATAGAAGGGAGGTGGGGCGGTATTTTGGAGAAACGCTGCAAAAGTGAAGTCAAGAGGCTTTGGCAAAAGATTTATTATGGAGGGTAAGAGATGGTGAGAAATTGGAGATGACAGACACTCTAGATTGTGCACTTGAGTGACTGGGAGGATGTTGTTGCCCTCAACAGTAATAGAGAAGTTAAGGGAGCAGGGAGGATTTAGGGGAAAGATAATGAGTTCATTGTTGGACATATTGCGTTTCAGGTGCATATTAGACATCCGGTTCGAAATGCTGGAAAGGCAGCTGGAGACATGAGATTGGAGGTGAGCAGAGGTGTTAGAGAAGAATATTTAGATTTGAGAATCAGGGCAGCTAGGTGTGTAATGGATAGAGCACTGGTCCTGGAGTCAGAAGACCTGAGTTCAAATCTAGTCTCAGACACTTACTAGACTCTGAACAAATCTCTTAATTCCAATTGTTCCCCCCCACCAAAAAAAGAATCATCAGCATAAAGATAATAATTAAATTCATGAGAACTAGTAATATCACTAAGTGAAGTAGTATAGAGGGAGAAAACTATAGTCAGGGAGGCAAATTAGGAAGCTGCTGTAAATGTTTAAGCCGTAGGTAATAAGGGCCTGAACAAGGATGGAAGAATTAGATATGAAAGATGGTGTAGAGATAGAATATTCAGGATTTGGCAATTAGTTGGATATGGAGTAAGGAAGAGTGAATACTATAGGTAATATGGATCACAATTTTTGTCATCCATGTGTGCAAGAGAAATAGATTGGGGTTTTGAGATTCATGGGACACTCAAGATAAAAATGTAGTTGAAACTCCTGACTTCAGAATCAAATGGCATACTTCAGGACCTAGAAGTTATTATTCACAATAAAAACAGCTCACATTCTTGAGTGCCTTAAGGTTTATAAACCGTTTTCTTCATAACAGCACTGTGAGATAGGTGTTGTAAATATCATTATCCTAATTTTACAGACGAGGAAACCGAGGCTCAGCAAATTTAAATGACTTTCCTACGACCACAGAACCAGTGAATGGTTGAATGATATTTGCACCAAAATCTCTCAACTCCAAATTGCACAGTTTGTTCTAAAGCCGACACTCCCCAATGCTATAGCTGGAGGTCAGCATTACAGCCACGCCATGATTTGCATGGTATTGCTTTCTAGTGGCTGACTGTGGGGAGTCACCTACATTGCCTGTAGGCACAGAAACGTTCCAGTGACTCTCCATACAACCAACCCTAAAGAATTCCTAAAGCTTCCTGATCATTTTCATTTCAGCCCCTTTGCATCTGTTAGTCTCTATGGTGTCTCGCTATCATCATCTCTTCCTTTGTTCCCAGTACTTGTAACGTAGCATCAAATTGCAGGGAAAAGCAACCAGTCAAGGATAATTGAGTTTTATAACTTATTCATCTGAGTTGGAAAGAGAATTCCACCACCATTTTTACTGACTTTTCTTATGTATGGTTGCAAAATTAGATTGGTAACTTAGAAATGGAAGAAAAAGAAAAGATAAATTTGCTCCTATCTAAACTACTTCCCCTTCTTCCTTCCAGGGAAGGGTACAGCTCTAGAAACTGAAAGAAAGACAATAAGACTGTAAAAAAATGAATCTACATCTAAATAGGTGTTTTCTTATGTCTCAGAATGTCATATCTCTAAAAGAAGAAAATTCCCTCAACATGACATTTTGCTCATGTCAAACTTATATTGAGACTAGAAACATGAAAGTTAGTATCAGCACCCAGTTTACCTTTGCTATTAGCAAATTTCATGGTAGTTTGTAGTTGTCATCTTAATATCCCCCTTTTTTGTATGTAGATGTAGTATGCACATGTGGTACGCCAGTGCAAAATGTTATTGAGTTGATAAACATGGAGCTGCTGGAGTGCTTTTTCCAACACAGATTGGTACTTTTTCTACAATTAATAGTCCTAGATAGTTGAATTGGGCACTGAATCTGTAAACATAATAGGTGCTTAGTAAAGGCTTATTGAATTGAACCAAATTAAATTATACTCTTCCATTTTCTCCCTTTTGGATTTATATTTGTAGTACCACCTCTGAGCCCAACTTGCACCTGCTGTAGCAGGTTGGTTTCCTGGATGGAGGGCAATGACTACCACTCCCCTCCAAGTTGTAGGAAGTAACACTGCGGGGTTAGGGGTTTCTAATACTATAGTACCTGAGCCCCCACTAGTGTCTTCTCCATGATCACCAACCAGTTGAACTCTTAGAAACTTTTAGAAAAAAAATTACTGATACAATAGAGCCAAGAGTTTTTATTCCTCCAAACAGAGGGGATACTCACCCCTTGTTCATACAAGATCCCTGGAGAAAGCAGACTCAAACTTAATGCACAGTTTTAATGAGGCACATCTGTTGAGAACATCAGTGGCAAAAGGGTACTTTCTAAGCCCTCGACCTGAAAGTCTTTTTTTTTTTTTGCTTTTTGGAGGGTGGTTGGGGTTAAGTGACTTGCCCAAGGTCACACGGACCTGAAAGTCATTTTATCCCTTTCTGGAATCCTCATGAAATCCCACTTTGGCGTAGTTTTCTGCTGGACTTTGATGATCGATGACTTTTTAGGGTTGATAGTTAGAATTTCTCTCCATCACAAAGGGTGAGTGTCCCTTCACATCTGTCTGCAGATTATTCTTCCTTCATTGGTCACTACTATTGGTAGCCATTGCTATGAACTATAAATCTCTGGATTCCCTCATATAGATCTCATATGTTCACCTGGACATGCCCATCTCAGAATACTCATTCACTTAATATTGGAAGAGAATAAACACAAATGAAACAAAGGTGCCATGTGCTCAAGAGCACATAGAATTCGAGAGGGACATAGGGAAGGAGGCAGCTAAGTGGCTCAGTGGATAGAGTGTTAGGCTTGCAGTAAAGAAGACCTGAGTTCAAATTGGGATTTAGACATTTAATAGCTATGTGATCCAGGGCAAATCACTTAACCTCTGTTTGCCTTAATCCACTGGAGAAGAAAATGGCAAACCACTCCAGTAGCCTTTGCAAGAAAACCCTATGGACAGTATGTATGTTCCATGTGGTCACAAAGAATAAGATATGACTCAATGACTGAAAAATAACATCAAGATAGAGAGGAACCACCACCCTGTTTTCTTCTTTTTTTTTTTTTGGAAGGGGAGGCAGGGCAGTTGGGGTTAAGTTACTTGCCCAAGGTCACATAGCTAGTAAGTGTTAAGTGTCTGAGGCTGGATTTGAATTCAGGTCCTCCTGATTACAGGGCTGGTGCTCTATTCACTGTGCAACCTAGCCACCCCCTGCTTTTCTTCTACCAGCCATCACACTTCCTACCCCAAACCCCACGCATATATAGCTCACAGCAGTTCCTGCCTCACTTGATGCCAGGAAGGAAAATATATTGAATAATAGATGGTTTGTCCCTGTTGTGTAGAAACTCAGTTCCTAGAGCCAGATTTATAAACATGAGAGCCATCCCCCAGTTGATAAATGGTCAAAGGATATGAGCAGGCAGTTTTCAGAAGAAAAAAAAAATCAAAGCTATCAATGGTCACATGAAAAAATCCTCCAGGTCATTACTGATTATAGAAATACAAATGACAAAACAAGAAAATGACAAATAGTGGAAGGGATGTTGAAAAATTAAGGCACAAATACACTGTTGGTGGACTTGTGAACTGATCCAACTGTTCTGGAGAACAATTTGGAACTGTGCCCAAAGGGCTAGAAAACTCTACCCTCTATCTAACCCAGCAATACCACTACTAGGTCTGTATCCCAAAGAGATCAAAGAAAAGGGGAAAGGGCATATTTGTACAAAAATATTTATAGCATCTCTTTTTGTGGTGACAAAGAATTGGAGATGCCCATCAATTGGGAAATGGATGAATAAGTTGTGGTATATGATTGTAATGGAATACTATTATGATGAAAGAAATGATGAACAGGATGGTTTCAGAAAAACCTGGGAAGATTTATATGAACTGATACAAAATGAAGTGAGTAGAACCAGGAGAACATTGTACAATAGCAATATTGTAAGGATGTTTAGCTGTGAAAGACTTAGCTACTCTGATCAATACAGTAAAATACAATTTCAAAGAATTCATGATGAAAAATACTCCAGAGAGAACTGATGAACTCTGAATGCAGATTGAAGCACACTTTTCTTAACTCTCTTTATTTTTGTTGATTTATTTTATTTGTGTTTTCTTTTACAATATGGCTAATATGAAAATTTATCTTGCGTGACTTCACATGTGTAACTGATATTAAATTATTTGCCTTTAGGGGCAGCTAGGTGGCGCAGTGAGTAGAGCACCGGCCCTGGAGTCAGGAGGACCTGAGTTCAAATCCAGCCTCAGACACTTAACACAAAAACCAGCTGTGTGACCTTGGGCAAGTCGCTTAACCCCAATTGCCCTCCAAAAAGCAAAAAAAAAAAATTATTTGCTTTTTCAGGGAGGGGGAAGGGGAAGGAGGGAGAAAATTTTTTTTTATTTTTATTTTTTTTTACTTTTTAATTTTTTAAAATTAACTTCTGTTTATTTTTTGTTTTACATCATTGATTTCCACAAGATTTTGAGTTACAAATTTCCCCCCATCTTTCTCCTACCCACCACCCCAAAATAGCGATTCTACTATATATCCCCTCCCCTAATCTGCTCTCTTCTATATCCTCCCCTCTGACTTTCTGATAGGGTAAGAGGGATCTCCTTACCTCAGTGCCTGTATATCTTATTTCCCAGTTGCATGTAAATAGTAATAATAATAATAATAATAATGATATGTATATTTTTATCATTTGATTTTAGAACTTTAAATTATAAATTCTTTCCCTTCCTCCCTCGTCACCCACCCCCATTGGAAAGACAGGTAATTCAATACAAGCCATACATGTGTAGTTACTCAGAACATCTCTACAATGAACATATTGTGTAACATTGACTATATTTCCTTCCTTTCTATCCCTCCCCCCCTTTGTTCTATTCTCTACCCTGTCCCTGTCCCTTTATAGAAGTGTATGCTTCTAACAACCCTCCCACCCAACCTGCCCTCCCGTCCATCATTCCACCTGTCTTCCCCATACTCCCTACTCTCCTGTGGGGCATGATACCAAATTTAGAGTATATGTCATTCCCTCCCTAAGCCAAATTCAGTGAGAGTAAGGTTGCCCCATTCCCTTTTTGCCTTCCTGTTCTTCCGGAGGGAGAAAATGTGGAACTTGAGATTTTTAAAAAATAATTTTTAAAAATTTTATATATAATTGAGAAAAGTTTTTAAAAATAAATACAAATAGTTGTAAAAATAAACTCAGTTCCAGCTAATGACCTCCTGAAGTCGTTAGCTCTTCTGGCTCTACAGTCAATTAGAAGACATTTGTCAAAACCTTGAATAGATTGTTAGACTTGGAGTCAGCAAGTTCTCATTTCAAATCCTGTCTTGAACCCCTGCTATCTGTGTGACTTAGCAAGTCAACCTCTCTCAGTTCCAGTACCCTCATCTATAAAATGGGGTTAATAATAGCTCCTATTTCCCGAGTTGTTGGGAAGGTCAGATGAGATAACCTATGTAAAGCACTTTGCAAAACATAAAGGGCTTTACTACTACTATTATCACTATTACCACCTCCACATAGTCTAAGCCCTTAGTCACATAGGACTAGAAACCAGTTTCCAAAGTTCTACATGTTGGATTGGAACCAGACAGGGAATATCTGTGCATGCTCAGTATGTACCAGAAAGGGCCAGTCTGAGTCCTCACTAACTAGTCCATCCATAATACTGAAATGACTACTCCCCAAGTGCTTACACACTTTGGGCTGTGCTAGCTGGATAGTCATTCCATGAGTGCCATAATCCCCTTGAGTCTGCTGTATGCAAATCCTAGCATACTTCCTAATGTTCTGCTTGGCAAAAGTAGAAAAGGTAATGGCAAGGTTGTAATGAAATCCTTCCTTGAAAATCTTATGAATTCCAAAATGAGTAATTTAAAGATTAGTGGGTTAAGCATATTTGTACAAATGCTTCTTTCATTTAATTGTGAATGAGAATGGAAAAAAAGAAAACCAAACTGGGATTAGCTAAATACTGACTGCAGAAGAAGTTGTCTGGTGCCTGGTCCCTGAGGTGGTGACAGTGTTGTACTGAGACTTTATTAGGTCAAGAATGAGAGCTTCTTGGCCAGGCTTGTACCAAGGGAGGAAAATATCTTAGGACACACTAAAGAGAAGTGTTGTTCCAAACTTACAGTCACGTAATTAGCAGCAAGAGAGGGTTAAGGATCACATAGGGAATAACAATCAACTGAAGGTTAACCATAGGATTTAGAGCTAGAAAGGATGCTAAAGACCAAGTAGACTGAGTTCCTTATTTTACAGATAAAGAGACTAAGGTTTAGCCTTGCTGCTCCCACACCTAATGGTTCAGTAAAACTCTGGATATAGAGGCAGCTAGATGGTGCAGTAGATCTGGAATCAGGATGAATTGAGTTCAAATTCTGCCTGAGACACTTACTAGCTATGTGATCTTGAATAAGTAACGACCTACACCTCGGTTTCCTCATCCATAAAGTAATGGTACCCATCTCCCAGGGTTTTTGTGAGACTAAAATGAGACATTAAAGCACTTTTGTAAATCTTAAAGGGCTATGTAAATGCCAGGTATGATGATGATGGTGGTGGTGATATAATGATGATGATGATGATGATGATGTTCTTCATACAGGACAGTCTATCTCTCATCTGCTTGCCTTTATACAGAATTTCTTTCTTGTCCTTCCTGTTCACCTGTTTCTTAGAATTCAAGTTTCCTTCAGAGATCAGTTCAGATGCCACCTACTACGTGAGGCCTTTCCCCCCAACTACTAGGACCTCCCTCCAAAATTGCCTTTTACCTATTTTGCATATTTAAAATAAACTTATATGTGTACATATTATTTCCTCTGATAAAACATACACTCCTAGAAGACAGGGACAGTTTTCTTTCTCCTTTTCTCTTCCTCATGTAACACAGTGCCTGACATTTCATAGGTGCTTAATGTTGTTGTTTGTTCTTTGTTTTTGAAGAGGACCAATGTCACCATGAATAACATCTTGACTTGAGCAGGATTGTACATAAGTGAGACAGAGTTGCACAAAGTCGTTAGCCTCACTCTCTTCCAGAGTCATCAAAGTCCAGTACAAAGAAAAAACTGAAGATGATTGGAAGTGGCCCAGGATGCAATGGATGATCTTGGCATCTTTGATGTCTGACCAAGCTCTCAGCACTCCACAGCACCTGCTTCAGCCACCTGTGGAACAGATTGTTCTCATCTACCCATTCAACCAAGAGAAGTCTTCATGTGCTTAGAGCAGAGATTCCCTAACTCACTGAAAGGCTTGAGGCCTGATGGTTACCCTCTGTCTGGTTTAGCCTGTCTGCTCTGATGGTTTACTAGAGTGAGACCACTGTGTATGCTATAGCTTCTACCCAATTTAGGGTATATGTCATTTCTTCCCTAAGCCAAATTCAATGAGAGTAAGGTTGACCCATTCCCTTTTGCCTTCCTGTTCTTCCCCTCCATTGTAACAGTTATCCCTTGCCTCTTCTATATGGGATGGTTAACCCCATTCTGCCTCTACCCCGTTCTACCTCTCCCTGTCTCCTCTCATTATAATTCTCTCCCACCTCTCACTTTCACCTTTTAAAATATCATCCCTTCCTATTCAATTGATCCTGTGCCCTCTGTCTATGTATACCTGTATGTACACATATATACATGTACACATATATACATACCCTCACATATGTATTTGTATGCATATATACCCTCTTATATAGACATATGTGTATGTATAGATACATATACATTTATAGTCCCTTCACCTAACCTCATACTGAGAAAAGTTTCATAAGTTGCGATTCTCATTTTTCCATGTTGGCATGTAAATAGTTCAACTTTGATAAGTTCCTTATGATTTCTTTCCCATGTTTACCTTCTCATGTTTCTTGTTTTTGAACGTCAAATTTTCTATTCAGTTCTGGTTTTTTCATCAAGAATGTTTGAAAGTCCTCCACCTCATTG
>CM053595.1:175415790-175444617 GCA_028646575.1 Pseudocheirus occidentalis
GAGGGGGGAGGGGGAGACATGGAGGTAGGATGGAGTGGTCAAGGAAGGCATTGGGAGGAGTTTGTTACTCCACCCTCCAAGCCATCCAATCCAATAGGAGGCTGAAGCAGGTGGTGTCAGTCAAGGCTTGTTAGCAGCCTAGTGATACATTAGAGGTGAAGGTTAAACCAGACAGAGTAGCAAGCGCAGAGTGGAATGAACTAAAAAAAAAAAAATCCAGTGTAAGTTCAAGCTTTTACAGAAACTAAACAGCAAAGCTAAGACTTGGACCTGTGTCTTTTGATTCCTGGTATGAAATTCTTCTCACTATATTACAATTTCCACTTTTGAGATGGAATACAATGATTATGGAGGAAAAACAAAACATCTTAGTAGTTGTATTTTTGTTCAATTGTGTCTGACTTTTCATGACTACATTTGGGGTTTTCTTGGCAAAGATACTAGAGTAGTTTATCATGTCCTTCTTCAGCTCATTTTATGGATGAGGAAACTTAAGATGAACAGGGTTAAATGACTTGCCCAGGATCACACAGCTAATAAATCTCAGAGGCCAGATTTAAACTCATGGTCAGGACTCAAGGCCCTGAGCTCTACCTCTGCTCCACCTACCTGCCTTATTTTATAGTGGTGGGGGAGGAGAGGAGGGGTAGTGATTATATAATCCTGGTTGTATTTCATTGCACATTTTGCTTTCCTAGCTTTAATTGGTTAAATACTAAATGATGGGTATTTACTTTTTATTATTGTTATTTTTGCTTGGGGTTGGAGTTGTGTGTATGGGGAGAGTAAGTAAGACACTGCCTCTTTAAGGGCAAGGTCTATAGAAGGTTAGCTAATTAATTATGTTGTGCCACCTTGGGAAGAGAGAAACTAAGTAATCAACTGAGTGCACCTGAATTGTCATTGCTTCTCATTGCTTCTCACTAGCTTGAACCAGCAGAAAAGACTCTCCTAGTCCTGAGGGGGATAGCGGTAGGAATGTTTATTTTGCTCTAGGCTTCAAACCCTGAGGAACTCTCTAGGGAGTCATGAGCCTTGGAAAAAGACCTGAGGGGGTGTATCCAGAAATCTGAGGATTTAGGAGTGCTCTCTGGATGCTGAATCCAAGGAATCTGCTCACCACAGATGCTTTGGGTAAATGGCCCCTGCAATCTTTAACATGTTTGTACCCCAGGAAGGCTACCGAATGTGAGTAAAAGGCAGTGTTTCTTTAAAAGTCAAGCCCTAAAGCCTTTCTCAAGTAAAAGTCCTGAGCCAATTACATGGCATCAAATATGTAGTACTTTTCCATCTTGGGTATCTTTAGCAATAAGTGTGCTCACTGTTCCTTCCTGAGAGCAGTTTCTTATTTGCCTAATAACAAATCAGCTCAGGATATCATAATGATTTTCTTTGAACTTCTTTTTTATATTCCAAATATCATTTCTTGACCCACCAGGTGGCCGTGGTATTAATCACTGTTTAACCAAACTATGTATAGGACCTACAGTTCTCACTTGACTCAGCCTCTTGTGGGACCACGTATCTCTCAAATTGCTTTTTGCCTTCTGCTTCATGCCTGCATTTTGGTTTAGCCCTTTGTTGGTAATGAGGTAGCCAGGTATAATCACACCCACTCTAGCAATCTGATGACTCCCTTCCTTTGGCCCAGACATTTTATTGGCTCTTTCTGTTGTCCTACTGAATTCCAGACTCCTTCTAGTTCATTTACTGTTTACATTACTACTCTTTAAGCATTAATGCCTTTTCCCATTGAGTATATGTGCTTTGCATTAATTCCAAATGTCTCTCTCTTATCCTCCATGTTTGGCCCACCACTCCACTCTTGTGCTTTCAATTTTTCTTCCTTTGCAGTAGTTGGTTGTTTTAGAGTGTCTGGTGCATAACTTTACTAAATTTCTGTTTATTGTCTTTTTGGTCATTAATGAAAGTACTAGGCAACAAGACTGTTACTCCTTTTGTACACTCCATTACACTTCTTATGCTAATGTTAATAAAATGATTATAGAACACTTGCAAATATGAATTCTAGAAAAATGCTTAATCCTTTAATAATTTGATTTCACACATCACCATTTCCTGTCTGTTGTTTTTGATTCAGCGCTGTTCTGCAAATGAAACATCATTACGCTCTGAATTGCTTTTTTACAATCTGTATTTATGAAACATGTCATGTTGCCATTTTCTATCATCTTCGTTTGCTAAACATATTGTATTTTCATTCTTAGAATCAGTTCCAAAAGTATAATATTATTTTCTGGTCTGGTCTGGATTCGGTTCATTGTTTTAGTCAGTCAGCAAACTGCATTGAGTGCCTACTATCTACAAAAAAACAGGATTTTTTTTTTTGGCGGATAGGAATAGAGATTTAAAAGCAGGTATATGATTAGTCAAATATCAGTTGCAATTAGTTTTTCTAGCTTCTTAAATTACCTAATTTTGTTCCTTAGTTAACTAACATTATTTGGTTCATAAACCTGGTTCAAGCCAGGCTTAAATGGTTTGTTGTTTTCAGTAATCAGTCACTACAAGTTGACTATCAATTAGAAGACCATGTAATTTGCATATTTGCATAGTTATTTATGCCTCTGGTAAAACTCACTATTTTAGCAACCATTGATTGGGTACCTAATGTTTTCTAGCACCGTCCTCGGTGCTGTGTTTTGTTCAGTTGATTTTAAGTTGTGTCCAACTCTTCCTGATCCCGTTGGGAGTTTTCTTGGCAAAGATCCTATGGTGATTTGCCATTTCCTTCTCCAGCTCATTTTACAGATGAGGAAAGTGAGATGAACAGGGTTAAGTGACTTGCCTAGGGTCACACAGCTAGTGTCTGAGGCAGGATTTGAATTCAAGTCCTCCTGACCCCAGGTCCTGAATTCTATCCACTGTGCCACCTAGTTGCCCTTCCTAGACACTCTGGACAGATACAAAGAATTCTGACAGTATCCCTGTCTTTGGAGTTTTTAATTTAGTATTGGAGATAAGGGTGGGTGTTTCTATCTATCAAAGTGAAACGAATATTCTAAGAATACAAGGTTACTTCTGGCTAATGTGGTTAGGAAAGGCTTTTTTTTTGGGGGGGGTAATCTTTGAGCTATGCCTTGAGAGATAGGACTTTAGGAAGTGAAAGTGGACTTGTCGGACTGGATTCAGTTTGATCAATGTTTACTGAGTGCCTACTATATGTAAGGCACAGAGGCAACCTAGCATATTGGATAAGGTTCTAGGTTGGGAATTAGGAAGACCAGAGTTCAAATACTGTCACTGATTTTGCTTTGTGAAGCTGGATAAGTCACTTAAGTTTTCTATACCTCTGACAACTTCTTAGGATTTATTTGCTGTCTTAGATGATTGTGGTTTGCATTGGTCTATTTACAGAATCTTTGCTTGGTCTCAGTTAAATTAGCCAGGCATTGTACTAGGCATTTCAATAACAAGAAATGAAATAGTCCCTTACTTCAAAGAGTTCACATTCTTCTGAGATATATTAAACAAGTACAGAAAAATTTTCAGAAGTAAAGAGAACATTACAATCTGGGAGATCAGGAAAGACGTGGGGTAGGAGTTGACACCTAAGGTCTGTTTAGAATCCTAATTTTCTTCAAAGAACAGGACTTAAAGAGGGATTGAATTCTAGGCATAGAAATTTGACTGTGGAAAGTTTTGAAAGCAGAGATGGATTGTTGAGTTTAGGGAACATGCTAGTAGACTAGATTAACTAAAATGGAGAATACATGAAAGAACATAATACGGATTTACAATCAATTAAAAAGCATTTATTAAGGACTGTCAGACATTGTGTTAAGCACTGGGCTTACAAAGAAAGGCAATAATAGATCCTGTCTTGGAGGAGCTCACATTTCAATAGCAGAAAAAACAGTTGAAGAACTCAATACATTAAAAAAATATATATGTAAACAAAGAAAGAGGTAATGGAAGAGGAAAAGATACTAGCAGCTTGGGGATGGAAACTGGAAAGAGGAGGGAACAAGTATTTATTAAGCACCTATTTTGTGACAGCCATTGTACAAGTGCTTTACAAATATCTTCTCCTTTCATCCTCAAAACAACCCTGGGAAGTAGGTTCTGTTATTGGCCCCATTTTACAGTTGGAGAACCTGAGGCAGCCAGGTCAAGTGACTTTCTAGGTTCACACAGCTAATTAGTAGCTGAGACAGGAGTGCACTCAGGTCTTCCTTACTTCAGGCCCGGAGTTCTCTCTACTGAACAACAAAACACTTTCTGAAGAACGTGAGATTCAAGCTGGGTTTTGAGGAAGCCAGTGGTGGTAAGAAATGGAGGTGAAAGGGAGAGCCTTCCAGGCACAGGGGGCAATCTACACAAAGTCACAAGGAGCAACAAGTAGGTCAGTACAGCTGGATTTCAGTATGTGAAGGTTATTAAACTATAACAAGATTGGAAAGGTAGAAATCAGTTGGATAGAGATTTATTTGTAAAACCTTCCTATTTGATATTGGAGGTAATAAGGAGTCATGGGAATTTGAGAAGGGTAAAAAGGACAGACTTCTAATTTAGAAAAATTGCTTTGATATCTGAGTTAAGGGTGGATTGGAATGGGAAAAGAAGTAGTAGTCTAGGCAAGAGGTAATGAGAATGTGAACTGGGGTGATGACTGTGTGAGTGGAGGGAAGGGGAAATATGAAAGATATTGTGAAGGTAAAAATAAGGTTTGGTAACAGATTAAATAATCTCAGGTGAGTGGGACCAAGGAGTTGAAGATAACACCAACATTTCTAGCCTGGGTAACTGGGAAGATGATAGCACTCTCCTTGATAATAGTAAATTGTATTCAGATTGATAGGAGAAGAAAGACATTAAAACATCCAGATAGTAGAAACTGTAGGGAAAAGGATGATCCCCAGTGTCAGAAGCCTCAGAAAGATGATCAAGAATGGTGACGGATCAAGCAAAAGTCATAAGATTTGGCAATTAAGAGATCATTGTTAATCTTGTAGAGAATAGTTTCAGTTAAAATTGGAAGATAGTGCTAAGGGTTTAGAATGAACTGAGAGAATTGGAGGTGCTGAATTTAGATGAATAGCCACAGAGTGGCTAGTAGAGATAAAAGGATTAAGGGAGGGTTTTAAAACTTGTTAGGTATGGATGTTGGAGAAGAAAGGGTCAAAGATGGTGTCAGGGTTGAAAATTCGGCAATGTCAGAAAGGATGGTGGGTAACATAATGGCTAATAATAGATAGCATTTATATAATGCTTCCTTTATGCTAGGTACTTTACAATTATTAACTCATTTAGTCCTCACAACAACCCTGGGAGGGAGGTGCTATTTAATCTCCATTTTACAGATGATGGAACTGAGACAAAGAGAGGTTGGGTGACTTGCCCTGAGTCGCTAAGGCCAGATTTGAACTCAGGTCTTCCTCACTCCAGATTTAGCTCTCTATGCACTATACCACCTAGCAATATTTTAAGGACCCACAATTTCTTCAGTATAGGTCCTATCTACTATTACAGGTACCTTATGCAGGTTGCAACCTTTCTATAACTTGCTAGATTGTCCCCTAGGCTTTTAAGGCTAAAAATTTCTTTTCCCTTTGTCAAACCTGGTGATGAATATGTTCAAAATTACTAAGGTTGCCTCTCCAAAGACAGGCAGGCAGTTTGTCATCAGGCCAGTCTTGCTGCAGTCTTTCAGCCTGATATTAGCTGCTAGTTTTTGCAGTCAGCTGGCATGGTCTTTGATGACCCAGAGTCCCCTGAATACCACAAAGAGGCATTAGTGTGGCTTTAGTAAAGGAGGCAATGCCTATGGTCTTATGGAAAACTTTCCAGTCACTTCTCTTCTTTGCTGAGTTTTCTGTTTCCTTTCATGTTCACCTGCTTCACTGCCCACCAGCTGTCAGCTACAGCTGCTTTCCTACCACTGAGTCATGAGCAGTTTAAAAAGGGTAACTGAGTTAAGAGGAAGAGAGATCATGTGGATAAGAGGGAGAGGGAAGAGGATCATTAAATAAAGATAGGCAATCATGCAAATGAATGCTATTATATTGATAATAAAATTCACTGATATTTTAAGAAATGTTTAATTAAAATTTATAACGGTAGATGTTTTCTACAAAGTCATCAAATCAACAAAGGTTGCACTGAAATCCTTCTATACTCATAGGATGGGCAAGCAGGTACAGGTTGCTGTTCTGTGTTTGGAGAGAGTATCCACTTTAATGAGATTGCTGGTCTGTCAAATGTTATTAGACAGAGGGGGTTTATTGAAACGTTGATAAGCATCCTTCTATAGGTTTTCGAGATAATAAGACAGGAAGGGTAAAAGAACTCAATATTCTGAAAAGGAGTTGAGAAGCATGGTCTTTTATTTTGGTATTCAAAATAAAAATACCAAAAAGAGTACATTTAGAATAGAATAGTGATTATAATATTATGATAATAAATGTCTATAGGATCATTCCCATTTGAGGCAGATTTATTGTGTTTAATAATACTTTAATGCAGTTTTGGGACTGCCTTCATGTAGTTTGGGCATGTTTGAGTATAATTTTGAAAATTTTATCAGAGGAGTGCTTGCTTAATCAGGAAAACAGGAAGTATCTGTTGAATTGTGGAGATAATTTGGGCCATGCAATGTGTAATAACAGATACCCATGGGAATTGGTATTCCTCTGAACAAATGATAGCTTCTAGCTATCCCGTCATTATTGGGCACGCTTCCTGTCAGTGGGTTCTCACTATAAAATGTATGTGATACAGGATATGAACAAGTAGTATAATCTTATTTTAATCCCACTGCATTCCTTGGATGTGGCATAACACTGTTCATTCAGTTAAACTTGTCTGGATGTAAATGGAGATGAAAACAACCTGTGATACAGGGTGATACTGAGGCAACGTAGTGGCTGGAGTACTAGACTGGGAGTCTGGAGACCTGAGTGCAAATACTGGCTCTGATACTTACCAGCTGTGTGACCCTGGACAAGCCATTTAACCTCTTTAAGACTTGGCTTCTTTATATGTAAAATTGGGGTAATGATACTATCTACCTCACAGAGTTCTTATGAGGACAATGCTCTTTGTACATTGAAGTACAACATAAATGTGAATGATTATTTTGGGGGTACCAGAGGTAAAGTTTGCTGTTCTCAGTCTGGGCTGGTTCCATGGGGCATTTTTGACAACCACTGCCTTCACTTTATTAGTTCCTCTTGCTCAGGTTTATATGGGAAGGCGGAAACAGATCTCTAAATTCTTCCCTATCATCCTTCTTCTGAAATAAGCACAAAAACTTTTTGTTGTTCAATAGTTCAGTCATGTCTTCCTCCTCATGACCCCACGGACCACAGCAAGCCAGGTCCTTCTATTCTCTGCTATCTCACAAAATCACACAAAGCTAATCCTTTCTCAAGATCACACACACACACACACACACACACAGAGTCTCTCTGTGTGCCCCCCCCCCCAAGCTCTCTTATTTCAGAGATAAATAAACTGAGACTCTGAGACCTTAGTTGATATTTTGAGAGTCCTGGATTCTAATTCTGGTTGTTTGATTCCGAATCTAGTGCTCTTTCTATCGAATCTTGGAATTGAAAGAAACCTCAGAGACCATCATGTTAAACCCATACTTGAGCAAAAGTTCAGTTCAACAATCATTGATTAAATATCTATTATGTGGAAGGTACTCTGCTAAGTGCTGGGGCTACAAATCAAAACCAAAGTAATGTCTTTCCTTAAGGGATTTATAAGTCACTGAATTACTTTTATGATGTCCTCTGCCAAATGATCATCCAGCTTTCATTTAGAAAACCTTCAGTCTTTCTGAAATAGTTTGTTCTACTTTTGGAGAGCTCTTAAATGCTATGTTTTTCCTTTTATCAAACATATACCTGCCTCTTTGCAACTTTGCCTCATTACTCTGAGTTCTGCCCCCCTGGCACTGACTTCTTATAAATGGTAGCTCTTAAAATATTTGAAGATGTACTATGTTGCACACATCATTATCAAAGTCTTTTTTTATGTTAAAAATGTCCAGTTTCTACAAATGGCCTATTTTTTCCTTCTGTGTAGGCCATTTGTCTATGCAAATACTGCTATGATATGTTTTACTGTTGATTTTTCCTCCCAAATATTCTATACCATGGAGCATTTGGTACCTGGATTTGCTCACTTGGGTGCAGCTTTTTAACATGCAGTAGTATCCCACCACTTCTTAGTCATTAATTTTGTTAGTTTTGAATAAGGTATTCTCTTCCAGAGTCACATTCCAATCAGGAAATCTATACTTCTAAGCCTTTGTGGAATCTTTGCAATCAAATATGTGTGCTTGAATTGGGATTTTAGTCTTCTCCCCCACCTGCTGCCTTTTAAACCTCTGCTTTGTGCATGTGTGCATAGACATCTAAGACAATAGGTTTTTATTGTCAACTCCTCTCTTGGATTTTGTCTCCTGTGAATTACTAAGTTTCTGGTAGCTAGTGTTCTTTGTGGTGTGTAGCTTAGTAAATACACCGAAGGCAGTTTCCTTCTTTTCTCTGTATTTTCAGTATAAAACCCTCTTAACTCACAAGACTCCAAGCAAATACAGATTTTTTTTAATCAGCTCTTAATTAGCCATATTCTGTCCATGGCAAAAAGCTCATAATTTTCTTGTGTTGAATCTGTCCAGAAAACTTCAACCCATTCCTAGTCACAATCTCCTTAACCAGCTGTTCACTTTATGAATCTACTTCTTTTCCAAAGCCACTGCATTCAATCAGCAGAAAATACAAACTTCATCTCCCCAGATTCTTAAGTTTCCTGCCCAGATCTTCATGTCTATCAATGACTTCTAGGTTCATTATGGCAATATCCTCTCCCCTGATATAACCATTAAGAATAAATTGTGTTTGAGAAGGTTCTGGCATATTCAAAATAAATAATAATATTTTTATTGCTTTCAGTTTATGAAGTAGAAAATCATGAAGAACATCAAATTGTGTATCAAGACCAGAAGAGAGTATTGATCTGAAACCTATATGAAATCTATTTCATGTAACTTTAAAAAATGTGGTAGTACCAACATTGTCCTACTTTTTTCACCTTCTGAAATTGCTTTTTGTTCTATATATTAAATGTTTCATTAATATTCTTAATTTTCTTTCTTTCTTTCTTTCTTTTTTTCTTCCTTCCTTCCTTCCTTCCTTCCTTCCTTCCTTCCTTCCTTCCTTCCTTCCTTCCTTCCTTCCTTCTTCCGTTCCTCCCTCCCTCCCTTCCTTCCTTCCTTCCTTGATTTTGTTTGCCATTATTATCATTGCTGTCTCATTGCCCCCTCTTCTGACAAATAAGTAGTTAAGACTACAAATAAGTAGTCAAGCAAAGCAAATTTGTATCAGTCATGTTTGGAAATGTGTCATTTGAACTTCTAGTTTACCCCTCCTCTAAGTGTGAGGACACAGTCTTCTGGTGTTAAGATTAATCATTGCATTGATCAGACTTTTTAAACTTTTCAATTTAATTTAAAATTTAAAGAATTAAATTAAATTTAAATTAAAAAATTAAATTGTAAATTTTTCAAAGTCGTTTTCATTTACATTTTTGTGATCATTATATAAATTATTATTCTTGTTCTGCTCACTTCACTTTGTAAGAATTCTTATAACTCTTTTCAGGTTTCTCTGCATTTGTTCCTTTTGTCATTTCTTATGTGTCAATAATATTCCATTACATCTATATATCATAATTTGTTTAGCCATTCCTCAGTTGATGGGCACAACTTGTGTTTCTCGGTCTTTGCTATGACACAGTACTGCTATAAACATTTTTGTACATATAAATCCTTTTCTACTTTCTTTTATCTTTTTGGGGGGTATAGGCTTAGTAGTTGTATCACTGGATCAAAGGATATTCACAGCTTAGAGACTTTTACCAAATTGATTTTCAGAATGTCTGGGCCAGTTTACAGCACTGCCAGTTATATTATTGTGTTTGTTCTCCCACAACCAATGAGTGTCATTTCATTTCCTTTTTTTGGGCATTTTGGGCAATCTGATGTGTAGTGAACCCTTATATTTCAATTTTCCATTTGCCAATTAGTTTGGTTATTAGTTTGGTTAAATAAGACTTTTTTTTGGTATATCTTTTGTTTTTATATTGCCTTGACTTCTCATATCCCAGGGAGCCAGGCCTTATAATAATTGTTTAAAAGAAAAAAAGAAGAGGAAGAAAAAAACTCCCTGTGGATCATTCCACATTGAAAAAAATCTGAGGGTTTTAGTGCATTTTTCGTATCATTGTTGATAGCTTGGAACTCTTCTTTTGAGAATAGTCCATTTACATATTTTGGCCATTCGTGGTACCTATTAAAGACTGACTTAGATATTTGTCTCAGCTGCCTATAGTTTCAAATACTAGACCGTTATCAAATAAATTTGCTGCTAATTTCACCTGATTTACCAGCATCCAATTTAACTACATTGTGCAAAATCTTTTCAACTTTATGTAATCAAAAATGTTAATTTTATGACCTGGAAATCCTCCCCATTTCTTGTTTGATCAAGAACTTTGCTATCCATAGTTTTCAAAGGTATCTCTTTCATTCTCCTCTAATTTGATTACGACAGGATCTTTTATATTTACTTCATATATCTCTTTGAAGCTCATTATTATGGTACATGTTGTAAGATATTGATCTAAGTCTAATTTCTTCTAAATTACTTTTCAGTTTTTCCCAGAAACTTTCACTGAGTGAGCCCTCAAAGAAGTATTTTGTTTCTTTGGATTTATTGAACATTATTGCATTGTGTTCAATTGATTCTAACTCTTGGAGTACATAATCTGTTTCACTGATCAACATTTTTATTTTTTAACCAGTACCAAATAGTTTTGATAACCACTCCTTTGTAGTATTGTTTGGTGCTCCTAGGTCCCCTTCCTTTCTATGCTTTTTTTTTGTAATTTCCCTGAAAAACTTTAACCTTTTGATCTTCCAGATGGATTTCATTTACATAAATATGTGTGCGCATATATATGTACATATACTTATGTACATGTATCTATTTAGCTCTATAAAGTAACTGCTTGGTAACTATATTGGTATGGTACTGAATCTGTAAATTTAGGAAGAATTGTTATTTTAATTATATTAGCAGAGTCTTACCATGAACAATTCTTCATTCATTTATCTGCTTATTTATCTGTTTATTAATTCATCTATTTATTAATTCATTTACTTTGTAAAGAGTGGCTTGTAGTTTCATTAATTAAATTTGTTTATATATCTTGGTAATTCATCTCCTAGATATTGTATTCATTTTGTTTGCTTTATGAATAGAATTTCAGTCTTTTCATACTTCCTCTCCACAAAATCTATAATCCAAATACTCTGGCCTGCATGATATTCCACACACATAATACTCCTCTCTTGACCCCTTTCCTTTTCTCTGAGTGTCTTATATGCCAGGAATGATCTCCCATCTCACGTCTATCTTCTAGATTCTCTGGATTCCTTTAGAAGTAACATTAAAATTCCATCTTCTGCAGAAGGCTTTCCATGTATTCCATTTTCCCTCCCCATCAACTTGGTCCCCCTTCAAGAATATCTTCCATTTATTCTGTGTATATCTATATCTATATCTATATCTATCTATCTATCTATATATATATCTTGTAAATTCATCGTTATTTTAATGTTTTCTCCCTTGTTAGAATTCCTTGAGGTTACAGGCCATGTTTTAGTTTTTCTCTATATCCTCAGAGTCTATGTGCTAAGTGACACAGCATGTTTTTGATGAATTCTTGTGATTGATCTTGCTGGATTTTGTTGGTTATAAACAGAAAGACTGATGATCTTTGGGTTATTTTATATCCTGCTACCTTTAGGAAAGTTAGCCAAATATGTGGGGTTCAATAAGTAAACCATAATATCCTCTGGGATATATCCTTAACAAAACAAGTTATAGAAGTAATTACAAAATATAAAATAAATAATTTTAATCATATGAAATTTAAAAGCTTTGGTATAATCAAAATAAATGCACCTAAGATATGTTTGCATAAAGGTTTGATATTCAATTTATATTGACAGCTAACTGATATAAAAGACTAAAAGTCATTCCTCAATAGATAAGTTTGTCAAAAGATATGAACAAAGTTCTCAAAAGAATGGCAAACTATTAATAACAGTATAGAAGAATTTACACAATCACCAATAAAAGAAAAATGTAAGTCAAAACAACCTTGAGATTTTTACCTCACACTCAGCACATTTGTAAAGATGACAGAAGATGGCAATAGCCAGTGTAGTAGGGGTTGAGGAAGGAAAGACACAAGTGTGAACTGGTACAACCATTTTAGAAAGTAATTTGGAATCATGTAACTAAAGTGACTCAAATGTCTGTATAACTTGACCTAGGGATTCCACTATTAGGCTTAAACTCAAAAGGTACCATTGATAGAAAGTCCCAGCATACCCCAAAATACTTGTAGTAGTACGGTAGTAAAGAACAAAAACCAACTAAATGCTTATCAATTTGGAAGTGGCTAAACAAATAATGGTGCAACAATGTAACGGAATATTGTGCTATAGAAATGATGATGTGATGAATACAGAGAACCATAAAAAACTTGGAGAACTGAAGGAAAGTGAAGAAAGCAGAACTAAGAAAACAACATGTACCATCATCAGAACGATGTCAATGGAAAACCAATCCCTAGTTTTAAAATTTAATATAGTTTTTTCAATTTTATTGATTTCTTTTATTTCAAAATTAACTTTGTAAAATTATTTTGATCATTGCTTTTCTAGGTTTTTAAAAATAGTGTATTTAATTCATTGGTCTGTCTTTCTTTTTTGAGGAAGTATTTCTCCTCAGGACTGTTTTGGATGTTCCTCCTCCCCCCTCAAGTTTTGGTATGTTTTATTGTAATTTTCTTTGAAATTTTCTATTGTTTCTGTGGTTTGTTCTTTGACCCCCAAATTATTTAGGATTAGTATATTTATTTTCCTTTTGAGTTTAAAAACTTTCTTCAAACACTTTTTCTTGATTATAATTTTTATTATGTTGTGGTCAAAGAATAAGTTTCATATTTAATCTTTTTTGTGTTATGAGTTTTTTTTGTGTCCTAGCAGTGGGCCAATTTTCATAAAGGTGCCATGAATTGCTAAAAATATGTATACTTCTTTCTAATTTCAGTCAGCAATGTCTAGTGATGTATCATATGTAACTTATTAAACATTCTATCCTAGTCTCAGCTTCTTTCTTGTTTATGTTTTTGTCAGATTTTGGGGTGTTATATTTTATTGGGTCTCATAGTAAGATCTCTACCTGTTCTAGAGTTGATGTCCATTTCTCACTATAATCTGATGAATTTTTCTTTGTGAGAACTTAGTTGTTAGGCTATTTGGTTCATATATATTAAATAGTCAACATAGTTTGGATGTGTGATTCCATTGAAAGAAGGAGCATCTGGTGAAGAAGTCTCTCTACCAATGTAGGCTAACACCTTCTTTCTAACTTTCATAGTTTTAGGTAGTAACCTAGAGCTCTCTGATAGGCTAAATGATTTGTCACACAACTAGTATGTGTCAGTAGAGAGACTTGAACCAAGTCTTTCTGGATTCAAGGGAAGCTCTTTACTATACCATTCTGCTGCTCATAGATTAAGTATTGATATTATTTTATTACTTATGGTACTTTTAAATATAATGGAATTTCCTTGTTTGTCTATTGTAACTGTTGCCTCGTTTGAGATCCTGATTGCCATCTGTACTTCTTTGAATTCTCTTGAAGCATAATCACCTCTGCTCTAGCCCATCATTTTAATTGTGTGAATATTTGTTCCAAGTGTGTTTCTTATAACTATTAGATTTTTCTTTCTAATTGTTCTGTTGTTTTCTATTTTATATATTGATTCATCTAATTAATATTTGTTAGCATCATTATTGACTGTGTTTTCTTCTGTAGCATCCTTTAATATTTATTTATTGCTCTTTTCCCCCCTTACCCTTCTTTATAGAAGAAAGTAGGATAGAGAAAGAAAAATCTGATCATCGTTAGTAATCTATCATTGAAATGGTGTTTGTTTCTCTTGTTTCCATCAAGGCTATACTCTGATGTTACTTTCCTTCTTTCTTTTATATTTTCCTTTGTTATCAATCCTCCAAATATTAAAATTTGTTTTGCTTGTGACTATTTTTCCTTTCCTTTCCTTCCCTCTTTTATACCAGTTTCACCTTTCCAAGCCAATTTTCCTGTTGAGTTTTATGATTTCTACACCAAACACTTTGTTTTTGTATATTTGTTCAACCCTTCTTTATCCAGTTCATATAAAAAAGGCTTATGGAACTGCCACCATCACTTTCTCCATGTTTGTACACTCTTTTTTTTCCTTAAGCATTCCATTTATGAAAAATAGTAGTTTCTCTCTTCCTCATTTTCCTTTTTTTCACTCTATTTGCATTTCTCAAAATCAATGAATAAGCTCAAATTCCTTTCCAGACCCTGACGTCTGACTTAATAACTTCTTTGACCCTTGAATACATGATGATTCTGAAAGCAAAATTGTCCCTTGACACCATGTTAGAATGTAAGCACTTAATCCTCATCTAACCCCTTCCATTGCTCAAATATATTTATTTTTCTAGTTTGCAGTCCAGGCCTGTTCTTTCTGATGAAGACTATTAAGGAGGGCTTTATTTATATGGAGCAGATTTCCTGCCTTTTAAAAAAATGAGATAAGACTGGCTGGCTAAGTTATCTGGATTAAAAATGACCACTTTTCTACTAAATGAAAACAACAGCTAAGCACAACTGATTCATATGAAAAAATTTTAGTCAAATGATGTTAGGAACAACTTTGTACTTCTTTCTCTTCTATCTAATTCCTGTCATTCATTTTTTTTATTATCTCATTTCCCTGCAGCTCTTCATCTGAGCTAAGGAGGGTTCTATCTTTAATGAATTTAGGGAATTGAGTCCACTCATGGATGCCAGAGCATTCAGCTAAACTCAAGGCTGATCACATGGTCCACCAACTACAGTTTAGATCCTAGTTAGGAAGGATATTGAGATCAGGGGCTCATAATTTGGTGTCCACAGACCTTCAAGGGGTCTACAGATAGATTTCAGGAGTTGTGTGAACAGATGAGAAAAAAAATAGATGGGAAAAAAATCTATCTGTATTTTCATTTTTTCACTATCCTTTAGTTTCATTTGTAATCTTATGTATTTTATTCAGTCCATTATTCTGAGAAGGGATTTATAGGCTTCACTGCCAAAGGTTTCTATGACACAAAAAGGTTAAGAATTCCTGATCTAGATAGTAAAAATAAGTAGTTAAAATGGGAAGCTATCCAGTACCATTCTGGAATGAACACCCCTGCCCTACTTCCTTCTCTTAGCATCTTGGTAACCAGACTAACCATAGCTTCAGGCTGGTATGTTGAGATATATGTCTCTCCCTACTCCTCAGTGTAGTATCCTACTGTCCATCTCAGTTAAGAACAAGTTTCATGCTACCTGTCTCTGGCTAGATTTATTACATTTGATCCAAGGGAAAAAATCCCTGGTTACAGTTGCATGCCTGGCATTATTTAAATCAGCCAAGCCTATTAGCAGCCTATGCCAGTACTCAGTTCAGTCTAAGAGGAAGTGCTGTGCTCTATAGTAAATGTTAGGTGAATACACTCGCACCAACACTTTTTTCAAGCAAGATCAGTCAGAGCAAGGTAAGAGGAATGACTAAGTACAGTAAATGTAACATATATGTGTATGTATAAATAATACATATATTACCCATACTATATATATAATGTGTTTATATATGCATATGTATGTATATATGTGTACATATATATTCATAATTTGTCGAATAACATTTACTAAATAATAGTCATGTTCAAATTAGGAAGAAGTACTTATATATTCTTTGCCAATACATTTTCTCACTTAAAACAACATGTTCTTAACTCAGTATTGATTAGGAGGTTCTAAGAACTTTTTTTTATTCTACCAAAATGATCCTAGAATTTCTCCTTTACTAATGTATAAAAGGGTAAAAAATTGTAGTATCTGATTTTCATACACAATTATTTGTCAGGCAAGGCATAGAGAATGTTTATGATTTTTTTGGGGGGGGAATTTGAAGAGAAAAAAATTGGTAGATAGATTAGAAATGGTTTGTAGAATACTCATGCAAGGATACTTCATCACTTGTCTTGTGGTTTCCCTAATGAATAAACAAACCTCTAAGTAAAATCTGAGTGAAGAAACATTTAATTTCTACTATACTTTTTACCTTTTAATTGTTTAATTGCAAAAAATAAAACCTAATCATGATTTATATTTTTAAATATTATTTTAGACTTCCTTATATTCTCTTAGATGAAATTTGTGGGGATGGGGTTGACATCTGTTACTGTAGTATTGCCTTTTTGAGGAGAATTAGAACAAAAGGGGTAAGGAAAAACAATTGGTGAAGCTTCCATTAAAAAGAGCAAAATTGAGACTTAAAAAAAGATTCTTGGTAGTTGTATAATGAAGGCTAATTTTTAAATTCTAATCTAGATACTACACATAATTTATTTCTCCTTTTCCCTCTAAAAAATACAAGTGTGTTTATTAAAATAAAAGCAGCTGGATTTCCATCTACTCCTGATTACCTTTGAAAATGTAGAAATATTCATGCCTCCAATATGAGTAAGAATATTGGAGCAATGTTTTTTTTTTTGGTGGTAAAATAGAATTTCAATAGAACTTGAAAATCAAAAGTTTAGAACTAGAATGAGCTTTAATCATTATTTTAACCAAACTATCCTTCCAAAGATGAAGAAACTAATGATCAGAAAGGTGAACTCGTCTACCTAAGGTCACACAGTAAGTGTAACAGTTAGCACTTGAATTTGGGTCTCTTTACTCATAGTCCTGGACACCTTCCTTTATATTTTTAATTGTAATGTGAAATATATATAACAGACTAAGTAAAATTTAATACCTTATTCCTATCTAGAATGCATTTTGGTCTTGGGCAAGAGGAAAAAAAAAACCTCTCTGCTTCCTTGATTTTGCTTCTACAAAATATTAGGAGTGATTCCCTAATGGTTTTCTGTACTAGCAGATTTTTTTTTTCTAGACTTGTAGTTGCATTGGTGTATGCAATTCAAAGTGAGGAAACTTCTTTTTTTCCAAATGCAGATCAGTATGTCTTCTTTGTCTTAGAATTAGCAGGACTTTTGAAAGGTTAAATAACTTGGCCAGGGTCACACAGACCTATGTGTCCGGGGCAGGCTTGAACCCAGATGTTACTGACTCTCAATATGTTAACCATTTTCAATGAAATGATAAAATTGATTCACTCTGTTTTAGTGGAAAGAGCCCTGGATTCTGTAGTTAAAAGACTCTATTGCCTGTTACTTATGTGCAGTAGCATAGTGTTGTAAAAGGGCTTGATACAGAGCCTGGAAGGCCCTGGCCTTAAAACAGCCTCTGTTACTCAATTTATTTAATGTCTCTAATTCTCAATTTTTTCATCTGGAAAATGAGTATATTATTGTTCGTTGTCTTTATTTATTATTATTTATAATAGTATAATTATTATTAATGATTAATACCACCCTTATAATTATTATTTATAATATTATTATGATATTATTATGTATTGCTTATTCACAGAATTATTGTGAAAGGTCAATTGAGATAAGATGTATAAAGTTCTCTGCACATTCTGAAATTCTATGCTAAGGGTTCTTAGTGTGTGTGTGTGTGTGTGTGTGTGTGTGTGTGTGTGTGTGTGTATGTGTATGTGTGTGATGGATCCCTATGGCAGTCTGGTGAACTCCATTTTCTGAATAATGTTTTAAAATGTATAAAATAAAATATATAAAATTAGAAAGGAAATAGATGATATTCAAATTCAGTCATTAAAATATTTTTTTGAAAAGGTCATGGATGTCCATTTAAGTCCCTCAGCTCTATATACATGATGGTCATTATTATTTTATTGAAAAAATCATTTCACTTATTTGTGTCCAAGTTTCCTGGGCTATAAAATGAAGTTATGTTAAGTGAACTCTTAAGATTTCTTCCAGCTTTGAAATTACAGGATTACTTTGGAATAATTATTGAGAAGGTGCATCAATGGTACTGCATGTCTTTTTTATATACTGTACAATTCCATATTATACAATATATATGTTATACATTGTATAATATAGTGGACCTTGGGGTCATCTTTGATGCCTAATAATTCATTCTACTCACCTAATCCATGCCAAATTTCTGTGCTCAGTGAAATTAACTCTTGCTTGGAGCCATGCTTTTGATTTTGTTCTTTTATTTCCACATGATTTTTTTTTTCCTTTAGGGGAGGATGTTTACCTTTTTTTTCTTTTATCATTTTCCCCATTTCTATCCATTCCTCACCTTAGGGTTTCCCATCTTCTGAAGCACTGCTGTAAGTACTGCAAGGCCACCTACTGCTGCTGCTGGTGAAAGCCCATACCTGGCGCTCACCCTGCTCAGACACAATGGGGACTTCACAGGTACCGTTTCAACCACCATCTGCATTTGATTGTCATGCTCTCTGTCATTTGAAGAAAATGCCTCCTAAAGTAGGAGCCAGGGAGGTACAGTGAGAAGGGTGCTGGACTTTAAATCAGGGGACCTGAGTTCATATCCTGGCATTGTTATTTGTATTATGTGTGATAATGGACAAGTCACTTGATCCTTCTTTGCCTCATTTGCAAAAAGAGAAAAAGAGAGGTTTGGACTGGGTGATCTCTAAAATTCCCTTCGGCTCTATGATACATTGCAAATGAAAAATGAGAGAACTGAATTTTCATGGCTTAATGATCTGACTGCTAGACTAGAGTCAGGAAGACCTGAATTTGAATTGTGTCTCTGACAGCTGTGCAACTCTGGAAAGAAATCTCCTTCAGCTTCAGTTTCCTCATCTGCAAAATGGGATAATGTTTGCAGCATCTACATCACAGGTGATGACCAAATGAGACAAAGTATGTGAGCCTTAAATTGCTGCATAAACACTAGCTATTCCCATCATTATATCCAACAGCAGCAATTAGAGAAAGGGCCACCAAGAGGGAAAAACATTCCTGAGATAATGAAAGACTATATGGCTAAGAGGCAAATCAAATCATTTTTAGAGTGCTGTCTGTGTGTGTTTTGAGGGGATATATAAAATATTTCACTCATTTGTTTTTAAAATGAAAGGAGTGTAGAATTCTATTTAGAAATTCACAAATAAGCTATATAATGAGCTTCATTTTGTATGTGGGTGCGCAAACTTGCACATATTTCAGTTCCACTTCATGGTTATTTAAGGGAGAAGAACAAAATGAGAGATATATAGTTTCTGTTCAGCCTCAAGTGGGCCTTTGTTGCTGCTGCTGCCTAGTAATATTTTAAATTATTTTCTTATTGAGCTCCTAATGCATTCTTCTCTCCATTATTTTAAACCCTTTCTTTTTGCTTCAAGTTTGTTTTTTGAATCTCTTTTAAGGCTTTCTTCCCAGATTACCCTTATCTTGTCCTCACTATTAGTGATGACCTTCAGTTTCTGTTATTTCATGTAGCACCATGAGACTAGCTTGGTAGGGCTTCTGAGTGCCGAAGAACCACTGAAGAGGAGTGAATAGTTGGTTAAATATTTCTACCTCTCCTCTCCCTGGCAAAAAAAAAAAAAAATGTTTCTGCCACTTTTCTCTTATCGGACCTTCAGAGTATCTTTTATGTACTTTCTAAATGCATGGCAGTTAGCTACTGAAAACAGTTAGTTGCTGTTCATAGCTTAAGATATTTTTTTTTCTAGATTTCTTCTGGCAGCAAAAAATTTTCTCTTCTAGATTTATTCTGGCAATATCATTTGTGAATCTCCAGAAATGAATAGATGCGATCCATTTTGATGAGTACTGGGATATGTTGTCATGCTTTGATATACCTACCAGAAAAGACAGCAGATCTCTTTAATATCAGGTTTACAAAGGCTGCCTTCAGTAGGGAGTTCCCAGCCACCATTAATCTCTTCTCCTCTGTATTATCTCTCTTGATGACAATACCTATTATCATTATTTGGAGGACAAGAATCTGCTTTCTCCCTTAAGTGTCTACTGCCCTCCTCTTGAGGTCAAGGTTCAAATAAAAAAATTAGCATATAAGCTTCAGTGGTCTTTCTTCCCTTCCTCTTCTATATGACGTTCTTCTATTCTTTAGCTTCCTGACCCAGGTCAGGATTCTTCTTTACCTACTTGGATATTTTTTCTTTTCATATTGAAATCTTTTTTCCAGAGTTTTAATTTAAAATTTTTTTCTTTTTCTTTTTCTTTTTTTGATGGGGAAAAGGTAGGGCAATTGGGGTTATGTGACTTGCCCAAGGTCACATGGCTAGTTTTGGGTTAAGTGTCTGAGGCTGGATTTGAACTCAGGTCCTCCTGACTCCAGGGCTGGTGCTCTATTCACTGTGCCACCTAGACCCTCCCCCCCCCCCAATTTTTTTAAAAAAGGTACTACTTTACTCCTATGTACTGTAAGGCCAGGAACCTGACTTACATTTTTGGCCACATTCTACAATGCGTTATTAAAAAGATGGTTCTCAAATATATAGAAAACATAGGTATCATCAAAAAGGGGTTATCCTTCACCAAGGACAGACCATGTCATATTGACTTTCTTTCTTTCTTTCTTCCTTCCTTCCTTCCTTCCTTCCTTCCTTCCTTCCTTCCTTCCTTTTTGTGATCAGATCAGGAGAACACTGCTGATGTAATTTAGCAAGTGCTTTTTAGTCTAGATTTTTGACTTCATTGGCATAAGTAGCTCCCAGTAAGGAACTTCCCTCTTCAAATGTAGATCAGCATTTTTTTCTTCCACTTTTTGTCTGGTGTCTTTGTTGTTAAATTGTTTTTCAGTTCTGTCCAACTCTTGGTAACTCATTTGAGGTTTTCTTGGTACAAATACTGGAGTGGCTTGCTTTTTCCTTCTACAGCTGATTTTACATATGGGGAAACTGAGGTTAACAGGCTTAAATGACTTGCCCAGGGTCACACAGCTTGTAAGTGTCTGAGGCCAGATTTGAACTCTGGAAGGTGAGCCTTCCTGATTCCAAGTTCAGTGCTCTGTCCACTGCACCACCTAGCTGGCCATCAAGTGACATGCCCAGAGTCATAGGCAGTATGTCTTGACAAATGCATATCTTTCTGCCTCTGAGACTGGCTTCTTAACTTTAACACCACACCACCTCTCTGACAAAGGTTTTAACAAAATGTTTCATTAAATTATGCTGCTCTGGAGGGAATGATAGACTGTAAACTGCCTAGTAAACTGTACCGTTAGGTTGGTTTGTAACCAGTTGAATATGTAGATAAAGAAATTATTAATGGTTTGATGTCAACTTGGGGAGGTATAAAGGATTTATTTAGCTTGGAAGAAAAATCTTTGAGGGAGATAGGATAATTATCTTCAAAACTTTAATGGGTTATGTGAAAGAGCAGTTAAACTTTATCTCCTTGACCTCAGAAGGCTGAACTAGGAGCAAGGGTAGAAGTTTTGAAGGGACAAATTTAGACTTGATGTAAAGACAAATAAATCTTCCTAATAATTGAAGTAACTAAAATTGTAATGAACTTCTTTAGAAGAAGTGAGGTCTCCCTTGTTGGAAGTCTTTAGAAAGATGCTCCGTCATCACTTGCATGACATGCTGTGGAGGACATGCTTTATCAGGTCTGGTTTGAACTACTGTCCCTTTCACTTGTGAAATTCTGTAATTTTGTGTGACCCTGTAAAGGAGTATTATGATACAACCATTTACTGACTAGGAATATTTGCCAAGAGTAAGTGTTAGAGTGGATTCACCAAAGTTTCCTACCTCTCAATCCATTTCTCTTTTGACACCTTTAAATATAGATAATAAAAATTAAATATTAATTAACTTCATAGGTTCATAGATTTAGAGCTAGAAGGGGCCTTAGAAGCCATGGAGGGTAGCCCCTGCATTTTACAGTTGAGGAAATAGACACAGAAAAGCTGTGACTTGCCTGGTGTCATATGGCTAATAAATGTAGGAGATGGAATTTCCTTTATGGCTTGTGTTTTACTGGCTTTCTTCACCAAAGTAACTTTTTTTTTTCTTTGTGAATTTCCATATTTTCTATACATGAGTATGAGATTGTGAATGGTGTAGATTTATACTATTTCAAATGTCAGTACTACATTTATCTAAATATGTTTTCAAAAGACACAAAATAGGATCATGGATTTAGAGTCAGAGAGGAACTTAGATGCTATATAATCCAACCTTCTCATTTTATTTTTAAATTAAAAATTTTTAAATTAACAGAACTGTTTTTGCTCTTTCTCTCTCCCATGTTATTAGAAAAAAACCCAAAATCTTTGTAATAAACACACAGTCAGGCAACGCAAATTCTCTCAATAAAATATATATGTGTACGTATATACTTAAATATGTATGTGCATATATGTATGCATATTACATATATCACTCACATATATTTAATAAATTTCTGCCACCTCTCTCATGGATAGTATATTTCACCATTGGACTTCCAGAATCATAGTTATCATTACATTAGAATTCTTACAAATTCCAAAGGTGTTTGTTTATACAGTAGCAGTTCTCAACCTGTGAGTCACAACTCCTTTGGGGGTCAAACAATCCTTTCACAGGGGTCACAGCAGTCACCTAAGACCATCAGAAAACACATATTTCTGATGGTCTTAGGAACCAAGACACCCATCCTCTATCTGTCTCCAGGAGGGTCCCCCCACATGCAGATATGCCAATATATGAGTATTAAAGTGTCCCGACATTAGGAGGGTTGAAAACCACTGTTATACAGTGTTGTTATTATATAAATAGTATTCCTGGTTTTGCTTATTTCATTTATTTCATTCCTTTATACAATGTTTTTTAAATTAAAAAAATTTTAAAAAATTTAAAAATTATTTTTATAATTGATATTATAACATAAATGATTTTTTCTGGTTCTTTTCACTTTGCTCTGCATCAATTCATACCAGTCATTCCTTGTCTCTTTGAAGTCAATTTTTCCCTCATTTCTTATAGCACAATAGTATTCAATTAATTTCTATACTATGATTTTTTTTGGCCATTCCCCAATTGGTGCCTAGCCTTTAGTTTTCATGTTTTCTTTCCACCACAAAAAGTGCAGCTGTAAGTATTTTTGTATACGGACTTTTCTACTTTCTTTGGTCTCTTTAGGGTATAAGCCTGGTGGTGATATAGGTAGGTCGAAGGACAAGTTTTGTTGTTTATTTGTTTTTTTGGTCATGTTGGACTCTTCATGATCCCACTTGGGATTTTCTTGTCAAAGATACTGGAACTGTTTGCCGTTTCCTTCTCCAACTCACTTTACGGATGAGGAAACTGAGGGAAATAGGGTTAAATAATTTGCCCAGGGTAACATAGCTAGTAAGTGTTGAGGCCAGATTTAAACTTCGGAAGAAGTGTCTTCTTGACTCCAGGCCTGACACTCTGCCTACTGTGCCATCTTGCTGCCCTGATGGGCAAGTGCTATTTACTGCTTTACAGAATGATCAGGTCCCGTCACAGTTCACAATTCTATCAACAATAGCAACTGAACATCAGAGAAACTACATTTTGACCTGGGGTCACACAGTTAGTAAAAAGTTGGAGAAATGATCTGAATCCTTCTCTTCCTGAATCCATATCCTTCTACATATTTCTTATGCCACTTTATTAGGTTCCTTGCGTATGTGTGTTTTGTCACTGCAGTAATGTGCTTTTGCTCTCATTTCTGTTAATGGCCGTGTTGAATGTTGGATACGATTAAAAATTTGCCTTCATAAAACTGATCTAATTTTTAGTAATAAAATGATCAGTTTGCCAAGAAACCTACCCTCTGTATAGTTGTAATAAATGTGGGATGTTTTCTTATAATGGAAAAATAAAATTTTTCATTAAAGTAAAAAGAGAATTAGTATGCTTTCATGAAAAAGGGAGTGAAGCTGAGTTCAAATCTCAGCTCTTTCATTTAGTATCTGTGTGACCTTGGGCAAGTCATTTAATGTCTATGGGTTGTAGTTTCCCCATATGTAAAATGAGATGGTTGGACTACCTGACCCCCAAATTATGCAAGAAAATAAGTGAGGTTGGTGCCAAATTCATAGACTCAAACAGCTACATTTTTTCCCTACAGGGAGAGAAATATCAAATAATAAGTTTGTTCTTTGGCCTTTCTTGAAGCAAACTGCAAAAGCCATGGATTAAGCATCCATCAATGTCCTTTTTTCTATAAAATCTTTTAAAATATAAATGTAGGAGACACATTTAAGTTTAAATCCCCATTTAAGCCCTTTGAAAATAGTGTTTGACAGAATCTTGCTTTTCCAAAACACTATAAATTTTTACACAAATAATATCTAACAAATAGGCAGACCACATGCCAATGGATTTCTTGTCCATTGCACTTGGAAAACAAAGAAAAATACAAAATATCCCTTAGTCTTGTATGGTTGTTTTCTGTTTCTGTAGTAATTGAAGCAGAGTGGCAAAAAGGTGGTTGAAAGGCTCTCTGAATCAGATAGTTGTGGACTATTGATGAACATACATCACCTGTTAGTTTCCTCAGTGTGAAAATCCCATCTAATGTCAATGTGGAGTAGACATAGTGCTACAGGAGCAGTTCTTAACCTGTTGTTTGAGAAGTTATTTAAAATATTTTGCAAATTATATTCTACTATAATTGATTTTGTTGGTAATCCTTTGATTTTTTTTAATACTATGTAGCATAAATGATTTTTCTGGTTCTCACTTTGCTCTGTATCAATTCATACCAATTATTCCTTGTCTATTTGAGATAATATTTTCCCTCATTTCTTATAGTATGATACTATTCTATTACATATTTATATAATAATACTATTTTCGGTTATTCCTGAATGGATGCCCGTTCTGTGAAAGGGTCCAATAAGCTTAGTTAGACTACCAAAGGGGTCTGTAAAAAGGCTAAGAACTACAATGTAGAAAAAATAAATGATACTAATCTTGACATTTTGTAAGTAACTTCAGAAGATAGAAGGAAGTTGCAGCTAAGTAGAAGGATGGCTTATAAGCTCTACTTGTAAAGACAAATAAAGGAATTGATAGAATGGTTATTATCTTGTAATGTATTTATCTTGTCCAAAGACAACAAAAAAAAACACCATTTCCTAGGACATGACAATCTTGCAGAATAGTATTCATTGTTAATATTTGCAAAAAGATCAATCTGAAATAATGACAACTTATTCACCAAAATTCACTATAGGAAATGAAGAGAAATTCTACAAGGAATTTAATAAATCCCTACAAAATAAATCGGTATGACTGATGTTCTATGACTTTGATGAAAAGGCATGAATAAGTAAGGATGATGGGAAAATATGGCTTTCAACATAGAAATGAGAAAATAATAACTAAGACGCATAGAAGATAACATTATATACATTTTGAATACTTTCTCAGAGAAAAGATTTGGAAGGACATGGAAATCAGAGTAGCAAAAACATGAAACTGACTATATTTAACAACAGGAAATGATTTGTTACCGGTATGGGAATCATTCCTAAATTGTCTGTGTACAATTAGATTACTGACCTGGTTATAGCAAAGATTAAAATGAATAAAACATTAGAAAGAATAAAATTAGGAAACAGATATTGCATATGATTAGAAAAATTCTAACCTGGCCTATTTAAACAACTTACTAATCATGAATAATGGAATATGGACAGAGGGAAGTACATTGACACAGATTACAATAATTTCACTTGGAAGTTTAACTAATATAAATCAATTACTATAATAAGATCAAAAGAGTCTACAAATGTCCTTTGGTGAACATTTGAGTAACTTGTCCAACAAAGGCAAAGGCTGCCAATGGCAAAGTGAATTTAGGGTGCAAGCCTGTTTGCAAAATCCTACATAGAAGACTGGTGGAAAAAAATTATAAGCAGAATTGCCTCATAAAACAGAGGGAAATGGAGAGAACAATTAGTTTAAAGAAAGCTTTGTGAGAAACTAAACTAAGCAAAGTCACCTTAAGGGAATGTTTGAGAATGAACTGAAAGAAGAACAGAAAGAAAAAAAAAGATGGAAATAATCTGTGACAGTATTTATATAAACTGTTTTCAGTATTGAGAACAACAAAGCCGTAACATTTAGGCTTTATATTCCAAGACTTGTTTACAGAGGAAGAAGCACAAGTCACTATATGGAAAAAAGAGGGGAAAAACAGTGAACCCAGACCAAGTACATGTAAAAGGCATATGTCCTGGAAGTGACACAACTTCTAGGGCAAAAGATGGATTCCCAGGTTTTCTAAAGGAGAAAAATGTACTAAAGGTGTTGAAAAAAAAATGTAATGACTACAAGTGCTTTAAGGCCATTGTTAATCAAAGCATCATCATTAGAAAAGTGACAAGCTTTTGTGAGTGGTATTTGACAGTAGTCCATAACTTCACCAGAAAGATACAGAGAATAGGCAATCCTGCTATTTTTAATATTTATTTACTATTCAAATAATTCATTAAAATAAAAAGTTGTCGGAAAGGCTCACTTCCAACAAACTATCTCCTATTTGTATGTAAAAATGATACAGATTCTGTGACAGATATAACAAACTCATTTTATCCCAACTTTTGATAATCAACATGAAGTAAAACATAAAGGAGGGAAAACTGTTATTATCAAAGGTGTTTGCCACCCTCTTATAAGGAATTCATGATAGATTCTCAGTTAAAGAGAAATTACTTATAGGTAGTTGATTGTTCTGGATGTTTCTATTTGTAGATTATGGTATTCTGATTGTATTAGACTTCTGAACATTGCTTAGTTTCCTAGATGAGATCCATAACCACACAAAAGTAACTGTGGACCAACTGCCCTTAGAGGAAGAATCAAGCAGAGAAAGAATATTCATTTTTTGAGACAAGTTATTTCACTATACAGAAGATGATTACAGAACAATAATATGTCTTATTCAAAGATAGAAAAATGTCTGGAAATTATGCCCTATGGAGAATTCCGAGAGATTCTTGTCTGAAAAGCACAAGTTCACCTCATAAAACGTTGCTGGAGCTAATTTAATTAACCCTGTTTTGATCCTTGCTGATTTTGCTTACTGATTCTCTAGTTATTAAGATATATTTAAAACAGTGAGCTGTATGGTTCCCCACAGTGTCTTGGAAGATGCTCTATGCAGAGTCCAACTAGATTATGATATGTAGTTGGATGGTCAACTTACAGTACTCATTCATCAGCATGTATATATGTCATGTAAATTATATATAATTCTATCTATAAACTCAGCCAGATACTAAAAATGATTAATAAGTTGACTCCATAATTAAGTAGAGGGAAGAGGATGCTGGGATGTCTTTGGGAAATTTTAAAGTTCTTTTGGTAATACAAAAATTTCTCCCTGGAATTAAAGGCATATTTTTTAATACCAATATTCTTCAAAGCTATATGGCTGTGAATCATGGAATGCACTGGTCTCTGAAAAATTTAAAATAAAAATCACCTAAGGGGCAATAAAGAGGTGCATGGTGGATGTGAACACAATAATTGCCAATGTAATACATCCTTGTACCTACTCATAATTGGGGTGATGAGAGATGGTGGGGCTAAAAGGGACAAAATAAATATAAATACAGAATTGTAAAGGAGAAATGGAGTATAGGATGTCATTGTAGAAATAAATTTACAAAAAAGATGTGCTTCTTTACATAGTAAGATTGAGATAAAAATCTATGGACAAATCCACTTATCCATAAGGATAAGGACTTTTGGAGTCATTATGATGTCTAGAGACAGTAAAGAAAGTACCCACCATTTCTGGTTAGACCCACTGTGCCAAACTTATGGGATGACATGAATAAGTCACAGAAAATGAGCAAACGTGAATGGCTCATAGTCTGCCTTATTGGAGAGACCATATGGTTGAGATAATGGATATGTTTGAGTATTTGATGATAGTTATTTTTAAGGATAATAGATTTATATTTGGAAGGGAAATGAATGATTGAATAAATGAATAAAAACATTTAAGTGCTTACTTCATACCATTCGCTGTGTGAAGGTCTAAAGATAAGTTGAACACCAAAGTAGTCATTGTTCTCAAAAGAGTTAAATTTTAGTGGGGAGTCACAACATATAAGATGGTTTACATGGAGGACATAGAAAGGTCTGGAAATTCTTAGAATGCATTGGCAAGAAAGATATTCTTTGTGCTATTTCCACTGGTAAACACATATTTATTTCTTATATAGAACCATCTGACAATGCCAAGGACTTTGGTGACATATTTATTTTCTGAATATTCAATAGGAAGATGCAGGGACTATAGCACTTAACCTACAAGAGACAGTTGCCAAGTCGTGGTTTGTTTTCCTGGTTTATGACTGGGGTTAGACTGGTGGGTATGGAGTTGTGACTGAAAATATTTATTTTTTGGCTGTATGGATTATTAGACCAACATCTTTTAAGAATCCATGGATTCTATTGATCCCCCTAGTATACTGGAGATTGTAGGGTAATTTTTTTCCCCCCAAGCTCTTCAGTCATTGGGAAGGTAGTGGTTGATATGGTTGCAATGCTTTAGCTTGCCTGCTATATTCTGTTGCTAACTTGGTGCTTTTCTTCTTCAACAAGGCTGGCTTGACTGCTTGTTAGGGTGTAAAGCCAATCAGCAGTAGATTCCTGAGAGAATGCTACTGTGAACAGCTTTTAAGATTCGGATTACACAGTATTAGTGAACACTCTGTTTATTCCATTACAAAATCAAGATTCAGTACAATATTCACAGTATCAACA
>CM053595.1:175445117-175461918 GCA_028646575.1 Pseudocheirus occidentalis
CTTAAAAGCTGTTCACAGTAGCATTCTTCTGGAAAGCTGCTCGTGCATGGCATTACAAGGATAAATTAAAGATAATTTCAGAGGAAAGGCATTAACATTAAGGAAGACTGGGAAAGGCTTTTTGATGAAGGTAGGATGTTAGCTGAGACTTGAAGGAAACCAGGAAATTGAAGTGAGGAAGGAGAGAATTCCAGGCATGGCAAACACCAGTGAAAATGAGGAGATAGAGTGTCTTGTACAAGGCAAAATCAAGGAAGTATGTGTCATTAGATCATAGAGCACATGGTGAGTAATGAAATATAAGAAGACTGGAAAGCTGTAAAAGAACTAGGCTTTAAAATCTACACAGAGGAATTTATATTTGATCCTGGAGGTAATAGAGAGCTACTGGTGTTTGCTGAACAGCAGAGTGACATGGTCAGACTTGTGTTTTGAGAAAATAACTTTGACAGCTTGAATGGAGGATGTAATGAAGTGGAAAGAGAGTTGAGGAAGGGAATGTAACCAGAAGACTATTGTAATAGTATAGGTATGAGTTAATGAAGGCCTGCACCAAGGTGGTGACAGTATCAGAGGAGATAAAGCAGTACATACAAGAGACGTTTCAAAGGCAGAATGGACAGGTGTTGGGAACAGATAAGATATGAAAGGTGAGAAAGCATGAGGACTAAAAGATGATACCATTTAGAGGTTCTGGGGAAAATATATGAATTTGGTTTTGGACATATTGGGTTTAAGATGTTTCAATTCCAGATGTTCAATGAACAGTTGGGGGACATAAGACTGAAAGTCAGGAGAGCAACTGGGACTAGATAAATAGATCTAAAAGTCATCTGCATAGAGATGATAATTGGATCCATGGGCACTGATGAGATAACCAAGTGAAACAGTAATAGAGAGTGAAAAGAAGTGATGAAGACAGGGATTTATTTGGAAGATACCCATGGTTAGCAGGCATAGTCTAGATCTAGATGAAGATCCACAAAAATGAGATTGAAAAGGAATAGTCAGACAGGTAGGAGGAGAAAGAAGAGAGAACGGTGTTATGGAAACCCAGAGGGAATAGAATATTGAAGAGAAGAGAAAGGTCTGCAGAGTCAAAGGCTACAGGGAGATAAAAAGATTGAGGACTGAGAAAAGCTCAATATAAGTCAAGAGTACATTATGGAGGTCAATAAAAACTAATGCAATTTTGTGCTACATTAAGAGAGGCAAAACTTCTGGGAATAAGGAGTAGGTGGTCAGATCATAGCTTAAATATTATGTTCAGTCTTGCATAGTTTAGGAAGGACACTGAAATGAACAGGAGTGTCCACAGGAAGATAACCAAGAGGTGGATAGGGGTCATTTTTGTCATTGGAAGATCAGTTGGGGAAACTTGGGATATTTGGTATGGAGAAGAGAGGTGACAATGATAAATATCTTGATAAGGATAAAGGACTTAATAAATATCTTCAAGTATTTAAATAACTAATGTAGAGGAAGGGATTAGTTTTGTTTTATTGGGACAGAGCCAAAAACAATGAGTAAAAATCATATAGAGGAAAATTTTAAGGAAAAATTTTCCTGATTATTATAACTTTAAAAAGTGGAATGGATTGCTTTGGGAAATATTGGATTCTCCTTTATTAGAAGTCTTCAAAGAGAGGCTAGTGGATTATCCCCTTGTACAGTGGATCTTTCTTTCAGACAGGGTTAGAGTAGATGGCTATTGAGGTCCCTTCCAACTCTGGAATTCTGTGATTCTAAACTCACATTTCTATTAGCACTTCTGCTTTTCTTACAATTTTCTCATAATGACCTTGGGAAGAAGTCCAGATATTTCATTACCACATTTTACAAAGAAAAAAATGAGGCAAAATGATCTTCCTAAGGCTATACATGTAGCATGAGTGAGAGCCAGGACAAGAATTCAAGTCTCCTGACTCAAAGTTCATGGCTTTTTCTTCTATACTAAGTTACCTTTACATAAAAGCACAAGGTTCCATCCCTACAGCTCTAGCTCCCAATCCCCACCTCTTAGGGGCCTGGGTATTGGTCTTTAATCCTGGAATGCCTGTCTTCCCTTTTTCCCCTGCTCACACAGTTGTTTCAGAGTAGATCCTTTTTTCATGCTCGAAGATTCTAAGAACTTGAATTCTTCTCTTCTTATTTAGGTGCCAGAGGGGAGATAGTCTAAGTGCTCCAAGTTCAAGCTCTAAAAGATCCCCCTTTTTCCCCTCATGGAAGTCATGCATAGTGATTCAGTTTTAAAGTACTCTTGGTATGGTACTGCACTTCAGCTGTATTACAGAAGACACAGGCTTTTTTGAGCTAGCTGGGGAACCTAATCATTATTTCTATTGGGAAATATCTTCTGTATTCAAAATTGACTTCTGGAAAATAATCTGTGAGCTGTACTCTGCTTGTACTTTATTATATAATAGCTTGCATGAGTCACTAATTATAAATCTTGTCTCCTTGACCACACTGAATATTCCTTGAATGCAACTTTGCTTCAATACCCCATAGCACATAAAACAGTATTAGGTGAATGGTAGATTGGCCTACATCACAGATATTGTAGGATCTAATGAATAGAGGAAGGGAATTAGGGATGCTCTGGAGTCTCTTGTTAGGTTCATTGTAAACTTTGTTGGTGTGGCTGCATTTGATTCTGTTCCTTTCACCTGTTATCTACTAATGTGTAAAGGGATTAATTAATTACCTGCTATAATATTTCCCAAAAGTTATATCATTGTGGAATCTATGAAAAGCAATTGAGCTCACCATCCAGCCTCTTTAACTCTGCTCAGCCTATTCCTATGCCTGGGATACCTTCCCTCCTACTCCTTTCTTAATGAATGCCTCCTTTTAATGCATTACTCTATTACCACCTTCTCTAGAAGTAATCATTTCTGATGTCCCTGGTCTGTGGAGACCTCCCTCAAACCTCTCAAAAGACTTATTTTACAACTCTTTAACACATTTATCCTGTAACATTGTTAATTAAAGTTGTCTAATGGGGATAGGTTGGGACACACACACACACTCTCACATACACACACATACACACGCACACATTTTTTCCCCCTTTTTTCACAATGCTGAATTTTTAAGTTTGGAGAGATCCACCCCAGTTGCTTCCCAGTCTCTTTGTGGTTGTTGGAATTGCATACCTAATAGTAGGATGCATTGTTGTGTGAAAACTACTGTCCAGACTATCTCTAAAGAATATTGCTACTAGCAGCATGAACCCTGTGTGATATTTTTGCCTTGTGCCTTGCCAGTCTCATGCTGTTTGAAGAGCTGCTGTGAACAATTTCTATTAGGCAGAAACTTAGTATGCACACTGCTATTTGAATTTCTACCAACTTTGGGAAATAGGACAGGTAGGAAATGTCCCATCTGCAGGTCAAAGGGAATCCCCATTCTTAAGGTGGAGGTACTATCTTGGGGTTGAGAGGAAGTGGGACCTAGCCTCAGGGAGAAAAATATGGGAAAGTAGAGGAATATCATTTATCCCCTAATGAAACAGCATTCTGACTATCTGAGGGCAATGTTTCCATCAGAAAATTGTTTTTCTTTAGTGGAAGAAGGATGCTGGTATGACAATAAAGGAAAACATCAGAAGGCACATTTTTTTTTTTGCCTGATAATGATCTGTTCTGTCCTAGTTGATCAAAAGGTTAATTAATCTTCTCAACTTTTTTTTTCCTCTCACGAGTTTTTATTATGTTTTTCAACACATTTTCAGATATAGAATTTCTCTCTCCTGAAATGTACTTGGCCCCCAGGTGATTCAGCAGAGATATTCCCTGTTGCCTTAAGACTGTCAGGAGTTATGAAAGAAATGCAATGTTTTCCAATTAAAGCCATGAGGCTCAGGAATTAAAGCTGATTTTATACTGTGACAGTTTAGACCTTAAGTTGATTGATTCTCACTTATTTTGTCCTTAATAGCGGTACTCAGTTTTTGTAGATCCAAGCCAAGGTGGGGGTGGGAAACAACAATGAAATACTTTCAGTGACTTTGAAACTTCCATTGGAGCTCTCCCTCATCAGGGTAGGTATACTCTCCACCAGTGTTGATTTCAATGTATTCCTACCACCTCATCCTGAAAGATTTTCTTCATACATTTCTGGAGGATCTCCCTCAGAAGATCTGCCCAAAGCACTGGAGGTTTTCCTCTGGCTCTTTTGATGTTTTGTGGATTCCAGGGCAACATTTGGATGGCCCATCACTCTCCTGGTATGACCTATATCCTCTTTTTCTTGTCATACATATCCTTGATGCTGTATTTTGTGCCCTTTCTCAAACATATGCCATATATGATCTGCAAACCTGCTTACACACAGTATATACCTTTCATGTTAGCACTATAGTAGAGCTTTTATCATAAGTGATAAAAGCTTTCATTAGTTACTGGGGACTATTTTCCATATTAATGAGATTAACTTAATTTAATTAATTAATGAGCTTTCCTATGTCTTCCTATGAAATCTCATTTATGCTAATTAAATAAAATGTTGTTGAAAATTTCATTCATTTCATTTCTTGAAAATATGCATAGTTAATGAGATTTTCCATGTGTCCAGATTTTAGGGACACTCTATATAACAGGGCATAGAGCTGGGAATATCTTAGAGATCATTTAGTTCAATTTCCTCATTTTACAGATGGAGACCCGCTCAAGATTATCACAGAATCATAGATGAAGACTTAAGGTACTTAAGCCACGTAGGTGAAGTCCCTCATTTTATAAATGAAAAAAATTGAGGTCCAAGGAGATCAATTGATTTACTCAATGTTTTATACATAGTAAACATCAGAGGTGGGATTTGAACCAAGGTCCTCTGAATTTGGGCAGCTAGGTGGCACAGTGGACAGACTGCCAGGACAGGAATCAGGAAGACTCATCTTCCTGAATTCATATCTGACCTCAGACGCTTTACTAGCTGTATAACCCTGGGCAAGTCACTTAACTCTGTTCGCCTCAGTTTCCTCATCTGGAAAATGAACTGGAAAAGAAAATGGCAAACTACTCAAGTATCTTTGCCAAGAAAACCCTGAATAGAGTCACAAAGAGTTAGACAGACTAAAAACAACTGAAGAACAATTTTTGAATTTAGAGTTAAGTGACTTGTTCAAGGTCATACAGGGAAGTAAACAGTAGAGCTACTCAGGATTTAGACCTAGTTCCTTTAACTCCAAATCCTGTATTCCTTCCTCTTTAATCCATGCTCAACCTCACAATAACTGCTAAATACTGCAAATATCATTGTCACCATTCCACAGTTTAGCAATCTAAGACACAAAGGAAGGAAAACTAAGGATTTTCATTCAAACAACAGTTTTTAAGCACCTTCTATGTAGTAATAGTAACTACATTGTAGTATTACTGTGGATAACACAAAATTCAAATAAGACATAGTCACTTTCCTTGTGGAAAATATAATCTAATAGTGGGATGAGATACCATTATGAGTAGGTTCAATACGCAGCATTACATGGTACATACATCAGAGAAAGGCAAACAAAACACTTTATGAGGCCCATTGGGGAAGGTTTTCTCTGGTTGGTGGTCAGAGAAACCTTCATGGAAAAGATGGCATTTGAGCTGTGCGTGTTTTGGGGACAGTTAATCGACTTTGACTGGAGCAAAGAGTTTTTGTCTGAAAGGAGTGGGAAATAAGGCTGCAAAGATAGGTTGGGATCAGATTATGAAACCTTTTCACAGCCAAATAAAACTTCATGTTACTAAGCAACATAACCTAAGTTTGCTTTTACTTGGGGAATTTGTCGCATTCCATTGCTTAAATCTTTGGATTGTTTTATACTTTCAAATGATGTTAAAGTGAAATATGACAGTCAGTATGCATGAAATTATTTCCTTTAGAGAAATAGAAATAATAATAGAGATAAAGGTATCAGATTTAAGATTCTGCCTAATTTAAACCATGATTAAGATTACTATCAGATCTGGAATGAAAATATATAGGTTCTGTTGAAAGGTAATAGACAGTTTGGCTTCCACTTCTATGATCATAAGATTGTATTTCCTATTGCAGTTGGAGGGAATTTGTTGCCAATATGTTTACCACCAATATTTTCTGCAGTATTTGGAACTACATGGCAAAGGGAGTTGAATGGAGTATGGGTTTTGAAGTCAGGAAAGATGTTGGTTCAAATCCTGCCTTTGAATTTATTAGTTTTGTGACCATGGACAAGTCACTTAATTTCTCTAATCCTCAGATTCCTCTTCTTTAAAACAGGGATAGTAATATCTGAAGTACTTATCTCAAACTGCTTATTATAAGGATCAAATGAAATAATCTATGTACGTCACTTTGTAAACATTAAAGGGCTATATTTGAGACTTGAATTATCTTTGGGAAATGTAAAAGTTCTTTTAATGACTCCAAGCTTCTTTTTGAAACAAAGTCCCATTAAAAAAATACTAATTATCTTCCTGGGATGCTGTGGGAAGCTTGAAGTTACTAGAGAACTGATATTTAGTACCACTCAAAAGGCATTGGAGAGGAACATAGTGAGTGTGATCAAAATATGAACAAAGGATTATATAGAAGTTGTACAAAAGATGTCATCAAAGACATGTTTGATCAAAAGTGATGGAGGGGTTGCATAGTGAAAAAAGTGATAACTGAAGGATATGTACCATATGTACACATACCATTGGAATACCAATATGGTATTCTCATAATCTCAAGAAAACGTGAAGAAGATACCTAGTACATTGAATAGAATGCCTACATTTGTTTAATTTGAGGGCAAAGATAAGAATCACGCATGTATACAGATATGAACAGATTATAATCTATGTTATAGGATGTAATGTTGAGACAGCTGAGATCACATTTCCATTTTAGTATTAGATTTTATTTGGTTCCAACAACTTGAACTTAAAAGAATAGACCAGCATCAACCTTATGTATAGATGGATTAGATGTGGCATAATAAATTACACCTAAGGGTAGGCTTCTTTGTCTTTAAATCTCTTCTCTAAATTCCCCAAAATTACACCATTTAATTAAATTAAACAGGTTTCTGCAGAGAATCTACTGTACTGAGAATAGTATGTAGGTTGTAAGAGAATTGGGATTTCACTTACAAATACTATAGAGACATCATACATATTAAAATAGTTTTTCTTTTAAGTCATAGTCGCAGTCAATAAATATTTATCGAGTACTTGCTATGTATTAGGCTCTATGCTTTAACTCTGGGGATATAAATAGACAATCTGTGTTCTCAAGGAGTTTACAATCTAATTGGGGAAGACAATATAGGAAAGGAAGCTAAAAATGGGGTGGGGTATGCCAGAGGGTACCTGGCACAAGGGTATGCTTGTGGAGTTTAAACCAAGTAGATCAGTTCATTGAAAATAATGTCTAATTGGAAAACTTTTGAGCCTTCTATAAAGGGAGACTTTGGGAAGAGTTTATTGTTCCCTCCTCTAACCCTCCAGGGCAGTTAGGCGGTGCAGTAGACAGAGCACTGGGCCTGGAATCAGGAAAACATCTTCCTGAGTCCAAATCCTGACTTAGACACTTATTAGCTATGTGACTCTGGGCAAGTCACTCACCCCTGTTTGCCTCAGTTCTTCATCTATGAAATGAGCTGGAGAAGGAAATGGCAAACCACTTCAGTATCATTGCCATGAAAACCCTAAATAGGGTCACAAAGAGTTGGACACAACTGAAATCACTGAACAACAAAAATTTGGGGCAAATCACTTAACCTCTATCTATGCATAAAGATATAAAGGGGTAACATCAGAATAGATAACTTCCAAGAGAAATGGAAGATTAAGAAGACAATTAACTCCTCCATTTGAAACTTTAAATACAGTTTCGATATATTGTTTTGCATCAGGCTAGTAAAGGTCTGTAAGTGGGTAACACACAGGATTCAGGCTAACGATTTTCCTGAAGGCAAAAAGAAGGAAAAGCATGATTTAGTTATGCAATAATTCATAATCATTTAAGTTTAGTGAGTAAAGCAATTAGCTGGTGCTTAGGAGTATGCATATATTTCAAGTTTGTTCTGAATTATTTTTATATTTCTGTTTTTAAAGCAAGGTAGAAGCTTCCTAGAATGATAAAAGAGGAAGGGATTTCTGAGACAATTGTATATGATTTCTTCATTTTTCAGATGAGGAAGCTCAGGCTTACAGAAAGTAAGTGGTTTTTATCAAAGCTACACTGCCAATTAGTACAGAACCTAAACTAGAACTCAGATCTCCCAACTTTCAAATCTAGTGCAATTTCCACAATGTCTCAAGTATGATTTGAAATTTATTAATGACTTATTTTAAAAGAATCATTTTTCTAGAAGAAGCACCACCCCAAGTATCCAAAACCTCCATAATTTTATACACATACACATACATACATACATACATACACACACGTATGTATACACACATATATAATATATATTTCCTTCATTCCATATATATAGTTGCCACCCTGTTATAGGCCTTGATTGTATCATGATGGAATTGTTGAAATAACCTTTAGATTAATATCCCTGCCTCAAATATCTCCTCACTCTGATCAGTCTTCTATTCAACTGCCAAAATAATTTTCTGAAAATTTAGATCTGACCATCTCTCCCTCTCTGTCTCACTGTCTCTATCTCTCTTACATACATGTGTGTGCACATGCACTCTCTCTCTCTCTCTGTCTCTCTCTCTCTCTGTCTCTCTCTCTCTCTTTCTCTCTCTGTCTCTGTCTCTCTCTGTCTCTCTCTCTCTCTGTCTCTCTCTCTCTCTCTCTCTCTCTCTCTCTGTCTCTCTCTCTCTCTCTCTTTCATGTTCCAGCAGCTTCAGGATCAAATACAAGATGCTGTGTTGCTCTGTAATCTTTTGAATCACTTTATTATTTGACTTCTTCCTATCTTTTTAAGTCTTCTTATCCTTTCCTCCCCTTCATGTATTCTACAAGCCAGCTCTCCAGGTTTACTTGTTTCTTGTATATAATGCTGTTCATTGGCTGTCCCTAATGCCTGGAGTGCTCTTCCTCCTCGTCTTTGCCTCCTGGCTTCCCTGTTCTTCAGGACTCAACTCAAATCCCACCATCTTCAAGAGACCTTTTTCATTACCTTACTCCCAAATTATGCCTTTCTTATATGTGCGTAGTTAGTTTTAGGCTGTCTCTCTCATTAGAATGTGCCTGGAGAGCAGTGACTGTGTTTTTAAGTTCATATCCCAGCACTTGGCACAATTCCTGCCATATTGTAAGTGCTTAATAAATAACTTGGCAACTGCCTAGCTGATTGATTCCACTGAGCTTCCTTATTTGCTGATAATTCATCTTTGGATTTAAGAGGTTTCTGTTTCAGAGGTATCTGATAATAGCTAGTTATCTCATTTGGCTGTTCACACTTAGGTAAGGTTCATGCTGAGATTAATTAGGGTGTAACATTTGTGTTCTATTTATGTATGGGGTCCTATTCATCTATGGATCTTTGCTATACATTGATACATCAATGTGGCAAATCCACTAAGAAGAAATAAAAAAATTAGATAAAATTAGACCATTTTAGTTCTCTCATTCATTCATTCATTTATTAGACAAACAGTGAGAAGATTGGATGCATAGGGCTCTTCTGCTTAACATTCTGTAACTGACACTGGTTAGGTACAGGATATAAGACTCTCATAAATGGGCCAAGATCTGAGGCTGGAATGAGTAGAGAGCTATTTAATGAGCGACTGAATGGCTTGGCTACATGGCAATTAGTGAGATGGCACCTAGAACACCACTGGGTTTGGTTTCTTCCGTAATGTCTTTCAAAAAAGTTGAATTTGCTTTAATATTTAGAGTGTCAAGACATATAAAAATTTCCAGTGGTTAAATTAGCTCAAATCCCACCATTTTGAAACTCAATGCTATTCATTAAAAGCTTCCAAAGGAACCTTTCTTTGATTAAAAAAATGCTATTATTGAAATATCAGAGATGGGTAGAAGTGCAAAGATTTATGATTACATAGCAAGAGGTCTCCAATTCATAAAATCACTAGTTTTTATTAGGATAAACTTTACTAAATTCACTTGCAAGTCTTTTTCTAAGTCTTTTTATCTACCTGGTTCTAAAACTCATTTTATATTTTCCTTTTGTACATATATTATAATTTCAGAGTGGAGTGGGGAAATCTTTGCTGCTTCTTTTGTTCTTTGCAAATGGATACATTTTCTACTGCAAGGTGTATTTTTCTTGCCCTCTAGGAATGTGCATGGAAGACATATTGTCCTTTGCCTCAGAATTATATTATGATAAATAGCTTGGTTCCCAGTGTAAGCTCAGTGGCTTCTGTGAAGACCATTGATGAATATCAGTGGATCCATTTTCTAGAAGGGTTATACAAGATAACAGCTGACCTTGTTGGAAAGGTAGCAAGGACCAAAGCTGGGGCCAGGAATAGACTAGGTTGGCAGACAGCTAGGGAACAGTATAAAGAAATGGGAAACTATAAGAGAAAAGTGGCTTTTTGTAAATGCATGTTTTTTTTTAAATGTCACTTTCCATGTCACAAAGGTACTTACTTTGTGTTCAGTTGAATCATATTGCAGTATCGGTTAGAAGCCTCTGTGGACAGTAGTGCTAGGCTATGGTTTCTAACTTGGGAGGGAGCATAGTTTTCAAAAGTGGCCACACTGAGGAATTCCTTTATAGTATCTCATAGCTCTATAGTGTTTCCCAGTTTGCAAAGTAATTTTACATATCTTATGTCATTTGATTCCCCATAGCAATCTGGTGAGATAGAAAACATGAATATTTTCTTTGTATGGATGGAAAAAAATGAGACTCAGAGGGAAAATTCATTTGTCAAGGATTACATGGATAAGTTACAAAGTTGGGATTTGAGCCTTGGGTCTCCCTAGGGCTCAGTGTCATTTCTAGGTTCAGTCTTCTTTTCATGCTCAAGCCATCTGCCAAGACTCAGGTCAAGTCAATTGGCTGAGCTCTTAACTCAGTTGAAGAGCAGGGTTCTCATTTCTGTCTGGGACAATGGTACAACTTCTTCCCCTTTGCCATTTTTCTGGGAACATAGTGGCCATAAGCTTCTTTTCTAGATTGTATCTTTCTATCCTAATACATTGTCATACTGCAATTAACTAATCAAAAGAATATTTAATATTTATGTGTCATGAACCATGCTGCATGGGGGAATCAGATGGGAGGAGGCAAGAAGGTAAAGAGATCCTGCTCTATATTTGGAGAATGTTCAAGTTTAGATGGAAATAACTGGGATTTTTTTTTTACAGACAGAGGAGATATTACGAAGTGACGGGTTTTGTTAAAGAAATCATAGTTTTGTTATATCTAAGAGGGATTAAATTTATTCTGATTTTCTATCTAGGGAACAACTTGGACCAATAGGTGGAAGGTATAGGACAGGTATGGGGACTGAATCCAAATTTCACAGAACAAGTACCCTTAAGAAAAGAATCCTTTTATTTGTTTTGTGAAGTTTGGATTCAGTTGAAGTGCCTCATTTGAGGACCTAGATGGCCACGTGTGACCTCAAGGCTGCAGGTTCTCCAGTTCTGGCATAGAGTCTAATTTTTGTTCAATAGTAGAAAAAACTTCCTAATAATCAGAGCTTTCTGAGCACCTCATCACTCCCTGGGGGACTTTGAATAGATGCTAGATAACCTTTTCTCAGAGCTTCATTCTTTAGGTAGATTGTACAATTTCTAAAGATTATTTTTTTTTCTGACTCTAAAATGCTATAGTATTTTTTGGTAGGACAGTAATCCCTGCTTTCATGGGGTTTTCAGTCTAATTAGGGATACAGTAGTAACACCTTTGCAGGACAATATGATCAAGTGTTACATGACTTAAAAGTACAGTAGGAATTCAAGGAAGGGAGAGTTAATTATGGATAGAAGTAGTTGGGTAAATTGTGGAAGAATTCTGATTTGAACTTAACTTTGAAGGATAGGAGGATAAGAGCTTAATAAATAATTGTTGAATTGAGTTGAATTGAATGCACCTCTAGGCACAAGAGAAAGAGATGGAATTAGAAAATCATATTTGGGAAGATGTCTAGAACAGTGTATCAAAGTGCCTCTTGCTTCCATTGGGCCTCTCCTTCCCTAAATGCCCAAATTTTGTGGGCTATGTTGGGTGGGAGCCACATAAATATCCATAGACTAAGTTTCTGGCTTCAAAACTAACAAAAATCTTGGAGCAAAATAAACTGGAGCAAACTGCCTATCTCAGGAATGTGGTTTTGGATTAAAGTCACTATTCAAACCTCAGCAATGCATTAGAATCTATGCTGAATTTTAAGGATTCCCAAAGGATAATTAAGGGGAAAAGGTTATTTTATAACTGTCAACATAGGCAAAGAACATTATTTATATTTGCTGATGACATGAAACTGAGAGTTTGCCTAATATGTAGTATAACTGAGTCAGGATTCAGAGATCTCTGCAGAATGGAACAATATGTAGAATCAAACAAGATGAAATTTAACTTAGGTTAAAAATTACTATACAAGTACAGGGGTACTGGTGTCATGAGGTTATAGTGTACTGTAAGTACAATATAATTTTTTTTGCATTTATTTTGGGAGGGCAATTGGGGTTAAGTGACTTGCCCAAAGTCACACGGATAATAAGTGTGTCAAGCCTCTGAGGCTGGATTTGAATGCAGGTCCTCCTGACTGCAGGGTTGGTGCTCCATTCACTGTGTCACCTACCTGCCCCAGTACAATATGATTTAACAGTGTGACATAGCAGCCCAAATAGTTAAGGTGATCTTAGAATATATTAAGAAAATTGAAGTGATAAGAACAAAAATACCAACAATATCTAGAATTTACATGGTGCTTTAAAGTTCGTGAAGCACTTTGCACATATCATCTAATTTGCTTTTATAGAATGCTGTGAAGTAAGTACTCTCATCTCTCTTCCCTATGTGTTGGTCAGACCAAGAGGCAGCCATGTGGCACAGTGTATTGATAGCTGTGTCTGGAGCTGGGAAGTCCTGAATTCAAATCTAGCTTCAGATACTTACTAGCCATGTGACCCTGGGCAAGTTATTTAACCTTTACTTCCATTTCCTCACCTGTAAAATGGGGATCATGACAGCACCTACCTCCCAGGTTGTGAGTATTGAATGAGGTAATATTTATAGAGTCCTTAGCATAGTGCCTAGCGCATAGTAGTGTCCTATATTGCTAGCTATTATTGTTATTATCATTAATATATATTCTTGGGTATCATATTTTAGGAAGGACATTCATCAACAAATGATTATATCTAGAGCAGTGGTTCTCAAGCTTCCTAATACCACAACCCTTTAGTACTCGTATGTGGGCATATCTGCATGTGGGAGGACCCGCCTGGAGACTAGAGGAATAGTCTCTAGGTTCCTAAGACCATTGGAAATACATGTTTTTCGATGGTCTTAGGTGACCCCTGTGACCCCTGTGGAAGGGTCGTTCGACCCCCAAAGGGGTTGCGACTCACAGTTTGAGAACCGCTGATCTAGAGGAAGACAGCCTGCGTCATGAGGGGACTGGAGACTATGCTATGTGGGGATTAGTTGAAGTAACTGAGGAGATAAGATTCAGGAAGGGACTGGGGAATGATGGCTCTCTTCCAATATTTGAAGAGCTACCATGTGAAAGAGAGATTGGACTTGTTTTACATAATCCAGAGGTCAGATCTAAGAGAAATGGGTATAAGTAGCAGAGAGAAATTTTACCCCACTGTAAGGAAAAACTTCATTAACAGTTAGAGCTATCTAAAAATTAAATGGCATTCCTTGGTAGATAGTGAGTTCCCTGTTACTATAGGTATTTATTTAAGTAGAGGGTGGATGAAAATTTATCAGGGAATACGTATTGCAGAGAGGATCACAGAATTAAGAGTTGAAAGGGACCATATAGATCAACTAGTTTTACCCCCTCATATTACGGATGAGGAAACAGAGGCCCAAAGGGAAGGGGAAGGGACTCATCCAGAATCACAGGGTACTAATTTGCTGAGCTAGGGCTTAAACCTAGGTCTTCTGACCTCAAATTCAGTGCTGTTCCAGTCACGATTTAACTCAGTCTCATCTGTTCATGCTTAAGATTGAAATGGAATGAGACATGAAAAGACCATCTTACCTGTGGCAAAAAAGGTTGCTTAACAGTAGCGTGGGAAGGATATTCAACAAGGATACACTGATTCAGCTTCAACTTCTTGGCCCCTGCATTTGCCACAATGGGTGTCATTGTTGTTTATCCTTTGTTCTTTAAGAGGACCGATGACATGATGTTGAACTGGATTTCAGTGAGGAAGAGCTGCTTGTTATCACTAGCCTAACTCTCTCCTCCAGTTGTCAAAGTCCAGTGGCCAGACAAAAATCAGCGATGGCTTGGGCTGCGGCGGGTGGCTGTGGCCTTTCCATCACAGCAGTGTAACAATTACTTAGCAGTTCACGTAAAGCCTAAGGAGTCTCCAATTCTTTATGCTCTGATAGCCAGGTAGGTAACCAGATAGGTAGCCAGGAAGTAATGTCAACGCTTCAAATCTTAGCTCTCAGGACCAATTACGTCTTGGGTAACCAGCTAACTTGAGTGAGAAAGATTTTATTTCTACTACATGTGCATTTTTCATTATAACACATGGTATAATGAATTCAGGGACTGGTTAGACTAAGCCACCTTTGATTACTCTTACATCTCTGTGATCTGGAATTCTGTGACCTTGAGATCCCTTAAATTCCTTCATGTTTTAGACCAGGGATTGAGACCCAGGAAGAGGAAATGAACTAGTTCTAAAATGGGTACAAGTCAAATTGAATATAGTTAATATATGACTTTCTCTCAAAGGATTGGCAGGGAGACACTATAGTATGAATAGAATACTTGCTAGCACTAGAGTTGGAGTGAAATGAGACCCGGATTCAAATCTTCCCTCTGATTCTTACTAGCTCTGAACTCCTACACACGTCATGATCTCTCAACCTCAGTTTCCCCATCTGAAAGGTAGAGTTAATAACATCTGTAGTACTTCATAGATTTGTTGGGGAGATCAAATATATATTGCATACATGCATACACATATAAATGACAGTCATTTTTATTGATAAAGACCGAAAACAGAGAGGGATTATCTATGGTCATACATCTGCCATTGTTCCTATGTGTTTTGTGACTATAGATCTATGATCCTAGCAAAGGAAACATCTATTGAAGAACTATCATGTGTTAGATACTGTGGAAAACACTGGAGATACAAGGAAAGGCAAATTCCATACTGCCCAACGAACATTCCTGCACTGAATTTTTTAATACCAATTTGCAATACTGAAAATTACATAATGTGTTGAAATAACACTTTACATTTGTACTGCAGTGTTGATTAAAAATTAACTTTTTCCCAGCACCAGGAAGAAAGTGTATCTTAAGCATTTAGGCTCTTCCAAAGGACTGTTAGAAGCCAAATAATCAGGTAAAATGTATTCTCATAAATATTGATATAACCTATGGTGCTAATGAAAGCTTTCATAGCTTTCCTTTTATTAGGACAGGAGATGAGGGCAGAATGAGATTAAGTGGTAGCAAAAGAAATTTGGATTAGGTATAAGGAAAGACTTTATTATGATGTGATAATTAAATACTAGATTTTGGGGGATGGAAGAATGCAGACCCTTGTCTGCACTGGTAATTTTATCAGTATAGGGGAACTCCCAATGTGGAAACTTCTTCTGTTAAAGCACATCAACAAATTTCCTATAGCTCATATTGTCAGTGTCCTTGAGTCCTGAGAGGTTAAATAATTTTCCTATGGTCACATAGTCATTATATGTCAAAGACTGAATTTGAACCTAGGTCTTCCTGACTTGAAGGCTGGTTATTTCAGGAAGGTTAGGTAGGTCATGCAGGGGATAGAGAGATGGACCTGGAGTCTGGGAGACCTGAGTTCAAATTTGGCCTCAGGTATTTTCTAGCTCTGCAACCCTAAGCAAATCACTTAGTTTCTGTTTGCCTCACTTTCTTTATCTGCAAAATGGGGATAATAATAGTACCTATCTCCTAGAGCTATTGTGAGAATCAGAAGAGATAATTGTAAAGTGTTTAGTGCAGTTCCTGGAATATACTAAGCACTATATAAATGTTAGCTATTATTATTATTATTATTATTATTATTACAGTCTAACACAAATTTGGACTTGAATGAATGAGCCATGGAATCAAGAAGAACTGGACTTGAGTCGTGCCTCAGATGCTTATTAGCAAAGCAATTCTAGGCAAGTCACATCAAATGAATCTTCATTTCCTTACTTGCAATATGGGGATGATAATAACAGCACCTAATTAGCAGAATCCTGAAGATTCAATAAAATAATTTTTGCAAATAATTTTGAGTTTTGCAAATCTCAAAAACTATGTAAATACCAGTTATTTTTCTAATAATGTAATTATTAAAATATACAATATGATGTATATAATAAGAAATGGCAGTGCCTTGGAAGAAATCAGGAGGTTTGGAGGAGGGGGAGTTTTGGAGGAAGAGCAGTTTTACGGGAAGAGATAATGAGTTGTTTTAGACATACTGATTTTGAGATGTTCATGGACCTTTCAGCTAGAGGTGTCTGATGGACTGCAAAGCCAATCAGCAGTAGATTCCTGAGAGAATGCTACTGTGAACAGCTTTTAAGATTCAGATTACACAGTATTAGTGAACACTCTGTTTATTCCATTACAAAATCAAGATTCAGTACAATATTTATAGTATCAACAATTCACAATATTATATACAATATTTAGAACAAGGAAAGTCTCAATAT